>JAWNPI010000103.1:17427500-18027500 GCA_035047625.1 Drosophila mettleri
GGTTTCTGTCTTCCTCATTAGTAACGTTACATTTTTTGTGAATATGCAAAAGCGAGTTGCTATTATCTATTATTAGCATGCTTGTGCATAATGAGCATGACAGCGCAGCTTGTTCAAGAAAGAGTAGCTTTGCAAAAGCTTAGAGTGAGCAGCTGCTGTTCAGAAATTTGTAATTGGGCATAGCTGAAGAGTACATAGCTGAAGAGTAAAGGGCTGATCGATGTTAAATAAACGACAAAGTGCAAAAGAGAGCCAAGGAGAGAAAGACTTATTTGCTTTAATGTGTGTGAATGTATATGTGTATAATGTGTATAATCGAGGGAGAGAGATAAAGAAAGTGAGAGACTTAGCGAATGAGTGAATCAGTCAGTCTTATTCTGCACTCCCCGTGAATCGTTCTGTGCTCAAAAGCTTTTAATGCTAACACTATACATATTACATACATACATTAATACATATAAATATATATTAAATTTTTTATTAAATGTGCATCGATATGTATAAATACAATATATAAAATCATCAACTGAAATAGCTTTAATTAATGATGATTTCCGTTTACCTTTCTTAGTCCTGAATAAAATTTAATATTTTCATGGTCTTCTTCAGTACTGAGCCAACTGATAAAATCTGAATTTAAATTCACTTCACATTTTGCACTCTATTCAAGCATTAAACAGTTATGTGTCTAGTATGCCAAGCTTGCTTGGCTAAAGAGCCAGACGAAAGCTCAGCCTAATTGGTATGCTCATCAGCTGGGCAGCTTTTCGTTGCGCAAATGTCGTTCAAATTAAAGTAATTGCCGAGACTCTTCTTCTTATCCATTTGCCTTTCAGCGGAAAAAGCTCTTGACCACATGCGTGTATATGTGTGCTAACATATTGAATTTGTTGTATACAAAGGAGCTCAATATATTGGCACATGTCTGCTTCGGATGTCACATAAATCTTCTTGGAAGTTGGTTTTGTTTTGTTTAGTTTTGTTTTCTTTTTTTTTCAGGTGTGGTTACAATTTAATTGCATTTGCCGCTGCATTTTTATTGCGAACTGAGGGGGAGAGAGAGCAAGGACAAAGGCAAAGAGTAGGTATTCCTTTTACGCATTATTATTTAACTAACAAGTAACTAGAAAAGTTTTAAGACTTTGCCAACTTTCGCCTTAAATTGCTCGCAGCGCAAAGGACAAAATGGCGCAAAGCTGTCGACGGGGGCAAGTGGTGAGGCGACCGGGTTGGAGTGCAAGAGAGAGACAAAACTATGCTTAAATTAAATAAGATAAAATCTTATAAAAATGAAAATAGTTTGCCAGCGTATAGCGTGGCCGTGGCCGTGGGCGTGGGCGTGTGGCTGCCGCCGTTATATGGCCGCTCAAATATGTAAATCAAAAATTTATTCATTAAATTGCTGATGGCTTCTGCTGGCCGCTCTTCAAAATGGAGCCGATCCAGAAGTTAAGAAGAAGAAGAAGAAGAGCATGCGAATCGACTAGTTAGCTCTTATTAAACATATATTTACTTATGCATATATCAACATTGGTTTATAGAGCAACTTTAGCAAAAGTATCTGAGAAATCTTTGATTATATTTCGTTCTCTCTTTTGCCTTCGGCTTTCGCATTCTGGGCGTTGTTTGTGACATGGATTAAGACTGAGCACTTTTTCATGTTATTCTGTTGCCTGGCCATAAGGCAAAACGACAAATCCTGTTGACAATGGCATTGAAATGAAATTTCACTAGTATTAAATTTCGCTTGATTAAGTTGCCGCTAAGGTTAGCAGAAATAATATAGAAAAAATAGTATAGAAAATGAGAGAGAGAGAGGGAGACAAAAATAAATACAAAGAGAGAGAGACAGAGAGAAGTGAGATTTTTAGAGTTGAACATTTTTTTATTTATCTAAAAAATTTGGTATTGACTAAACTAGAGTACAGGGAGAGGGAGAGAGAGATACACTCAAAAACAAATGGGAAAAAGAGACAGAGTGAGCAAGAAAGAGAGAGAGAGAGAGAGAGAGAGCCTGAATGACATAAGGAAAATAGAGAGAGATAGAGAGACTGAAAAATAAATTGAGAGATATAAAATAAAATTGACTCAAAAAGAAAGAGAGAGACATAAAATGAAATTGACAGAGGTAAACATATATTTATTTATTAAAAAAAAAAAAACAATTGACTAAATTAAACTTAGAGGTAAATTAAAAACCAATTACATATATATACTAAATAATTATACAAAATTATTTCTATAATAATATGGGACATTTGTTTTCCAGACCGCTCAGCAATGCCCCTAATCACAGCCAAAAATGGTCAATGATATAAGTGAAATACAAAAATAAAAAATAAATTATAATAAAAAATAAATTTAATAAATTGAAAATAAATCAATTAATTAGAAATAAATAAATTAAATATATATAAGTATTATTGAAAGCCTTAATAAAATATTTATATATGTAAAATTATATAACCAAAATCTTTTAAAAATTAAAAAAAATATGAAGGTAAAATAAAGCAAGGAAAGAATAAGAAATAAGCAAAAAAATAAAAAAAGAGAAAAATTAAAAGAAAATAAAAGAATTAAAAATCACTGAACAGTTTGGAAGACTTGCAAAGGATCAAATGAATAAATTTAGCTCTACAAAATAATGATTGATTAATTGACTGTCTGCTTGACTAAATGAATGAAAAACCCGTCCCGCTCCGAGCTCCGAAATTTCAACTCACAGTTGAGCTACCGTAAAAACAGAAAAATGTAAAAAATGTAAAATTCTTGATTAAAATATATATCATGGCAGAGAGCTTTTGCTTGTCGCGGTCTATATAGTATTTAAAATGATGTAAAAAGGGGCCACAAGCTGGTCGCTAATTAAGCCAACAGAATGTATGAGGTAATTATCAACTTTTTGCGCTGCTCGATGGGAAAAGTTTCGCAGAGGGCAAAAAGAGAGAGAAAAAAATGAAAATGTATGTAAAAATGCAGGTGATTTAGTTTTATGCGGCTGGCGAAGGTAAAAATAAGAAGCAGAAGAAGAGTGAGATTCGCTGCACTAAAAATGCCATTGATATGCCAGCGAACTGTCAAATGCAAATATGCCAAGGAGAAGCGAGTGTTGTCCCTACAATGACAAGTCAAAGGGGCCAGACAGGCGGAAGTGCTCGCCGGGCCACGCCACGGCACGGCACGGAAGTTGCCTTCACACGCAGCGCCCACTGGGAGCGTCGCCTGGTCAACTTCCGTTGGTGCGTAGTCCCACAGGTGAAGTCGGGAGGGAGTTTGAGAGCTCTCTGTCTTTGTAGCAAGCACTCAGCGGAAGTACGCACAAAAGTTGCACTTAAAGGCCGTCAAGCATTGCCGCAGTTCACACGCCGGACAGAAAGTTTATGTGACAAAGGGCCAGCGTCTTGTGAACCAAAGTGTTCCCAAAGAAACAGACGTTCTATGCAATTCTCATTGGGGAAAGCTGTTATAATTTTATAAATGAATAAATAATAGTAAATATGATTTATATTGCCGAAAAGAAAAAGGAAATCTTGGGAGTTAAAGAAACTCAAAAGAAATTGCCTTTTGCCCTTCTATGCAATTTTCATAATGGAATATTACTGTAGCATTAATATCTTAATTATAAATATGTATTTAAATAATTATAAAAAATATAAATTAAAATAAATATGATTTAGATAATTTATATGATTTCTAAATCAAACAAATTCCCAACGAAATTGTCTGTTGTATAAAGCCCTTCTATGCAATTCTCACGAAGTCAATTGATTCAGCATTAATATCTTAATAAATAAATAATTATATATTTAATTAATTTTAGTTTAGTTTATATAACAAAGCACTTTATGGTTTTTGAATCATAAAATGTCCAAGCAAATTGCATGCAGCTCTTCTATGCAATTCTCATGAAAGACAGCTGCTGCAGCATTAATATCTTAATAAATAAATATAAATAGTTTATATGACAATGGACATTCTGAATCAGAAAATTCCAACAGAAATTGCTTGTTGTATACATGCCTTCTATGCAATTCTCATGAAGGACCTCAGCACACATATCTGAAATATAAATATGATTTTGCATGTTTGGACCACGAAGCCAACTCAGCTCGCTCTGGTTTCTTTTCTATGGAGCTAATGAATGGCTGAGCTCAAGTTCGTATGAGTCGCGCACAAATCGTGCTTAAGCTGCGTTTTATCTGCGAAAGCATTCAGAAATTTGTGAAATTTCGTGGCCGCCGCACATAACTCAGACAGCTCAGGTTATTAGCGTAATGCAGCAGGTTGAGCAGAGTCTCAAGGAGCCGCAGCCACAGAGATTGTCATGTGCATGGATGTATATATATATATATATAGGGCGCGACGTATGCAGCATATAACGCTGACAAATGTCTCAGTGGCTGCCCCGGCGAACCGGCAACTGGGTACTGAGAACTTACCATTTGCATTCCAAATTTATAAGCCAGCATAACTGGGGAGCAGGCACAGCCCCCGCAAACGAAAACTGCCATTATTCGCGGCGAGAACTATCTTTACTAAATGGCATAGAAAAAGGCAAAGTTGATAAGAATGAGAAGCTAGACAATCGCTTGGCTTATTCACTCGAAATAGGAATCATAAATTTGGAGACCGCGAGTGCATCCTGCCACTTGGCTCAGGAGCTATGCGGCAGAGCAACAAACACTTCATCAAAATAATACCTCTAAACTTGCTGTTAGTTGAAGAGGCAATAAATTTGATTTTAGTGCGCGAATAAAATGCACACATAAATATCTTTACGAGCCAATGGCAAATTGCCGCATAATTTATGCGCACAATTAAAGCACAAGAAAATGCTCTCTCCTCTGCTCAGATACACAAATATATAGATGATGATGATGATGATGATGACGCTCCAAAGCTAAGTGTGCAAATTTTCAGTTGGTTCTGAAGTCAGCACGAACAGACAATTGACATTCATTTCACTGCAGAATGTCGCCCTTTCGACTAGATGTCAAAGCATCACTGAATCGACATTAAAAACTCACAATAAAATGCAGCAAACGATAACGAGTCACTCAAAGACTTCCCAGAGCACACATCAAGAAGAGCTAACAAAGAAAATATTTATTTTTATGTGCAGTCAAAGCTAACAAAAAATGTAGTCAAATTGACTTCATGATTACTTGAATATTTTATTTAAATAAAAAAAAGTTTTGGTTTTCTGTCAATATAATTATATATTATTACTTTATTATAATATAATTATATATTATTTTGTAACTAGATTATTATAATATAATTATATGTAATTTTAAAATTACTTTATTTTAATATAATTAAAAATTATTTTATAATTTCTTTATTATACAAATTCTTTATTATTTTATAATAAGTTTATTTTAGGAATATTTTATTTTCACTGTATTAGAAACAAATTTTTAATAATTTTTTGTTAATTTATTGTATTATTTTTTTTTTTTTGTAATGAATAAAATATAAATTTTAATATATTTTAAAGGAATTGACATTAATTTATAAATCATAGAAAATTAATTTATAAATAAAATATGTGAAATTTCAGCTTAATTCTTCATTTTTTTGTAATGAATAAAATATAAATTTTAATATATTTTAAAGGAATTGACATTAATTTATAAATTATTATTTATAAATAAAATATGTGAAATTTCAGCTTAATTCTTCATTTATAAAGCTGCCTCTGCAATGCATCGTGAAGCTCTTTAACTCTGTGCAGTTTTTTTTAGCACTTAAGTCTAAATTTTACTATAAAGTATTGCAAATAAAGTCGCATTATTAAGGCTAACACAGCTAAGCTTAGCTACCATCACTCTGCCTACTGAGCTGAGTCAGCAAGTATTGTACCTGTCGCCTATAATCTGCTCGCCAAAGCTAAGACAGCCACTTGAATGATTTATTATGCTATGCATAAAGCCATAAATGTGGCCTCAATATACATATAAAAAAAAATTAATATCACAAACACTCTTTATTTTAATGGCAATTTCATTTCCGCATTTATAGACACACTTTAGTCACCTTTGTGCTCTTTAATCATCATGAATTTAAAATGAATTCATATTTAAAAGATGTTTACATAATTCGAAAAATAAAATGTCTTTTGAAACGATTTTCCTTCAAAATATTTATACCAAAAAATAAATATTAAAATAATTAAATATATTTATAAAAATACTTTATTAATAATAGCTCAACAAAATAAATAATATTCAGTTACATAAAACAAAAGCTATTCATTTAAATAACCATAAATACAAATAAATAAAAAAATATATAAAAAAAAATAAATTAATAAAAAAATTATTGTTTATATTTTATTAATAAAAGTAAAATAAATAAAAAAATTAAATTGTATTAAATAAAATCATCTCATTCAACAGTGTGTAAATAGGAAATAAAAAAAAATTTCAAAATATAAAATGCTTAATAAAGTTTTATGAAAATATGCATTAGGGTAAATATTAATAAAATTTAAAAAAATAGACATAAAATAAAATAAATAATGAAAAGTAATATTAAATTATAAAAATATTAAATTTAAATAAGAAATAATTAATAAAAAAAATTGGAAAACATATGCTTTAAATAAAATACTTTTAATACAAATTACAGAAAAGCAAAAATAATTTTGGTGCTAAATTTCTCTTAATGTTAAATAGCTGTGAAGCTTCAGTGTGTTCAGGTTCAGGTGTTTCATGCATATATTTATAAATATACAGGTGTGCACATATATTTTTATGGCTATTCCAGGAAAGATGGCATTTCGTATATATAAATATTTATGCTAAATAAATGAATATAGACCGCAGCATTATTTGCATAGAAAAATGCCAGCATCAGACGAGAGGACATAAAAGCGGCACGAGGGAGCCAGCAGCGAGCTTATATAGCAGCAACTGAGCATATCAAATGACACGTTTTAACACTTTTACACACACAGAGTGAGAGAGAGAGGGAGAGACAGAAAGAGAGAGAGAAAGGGAAAAGTTAAACAGCGAGCTGAAATTGAAGCTGCATTGTCAAAAGATAGAGAGAGAGAGGGTAGGTAGAGAGAGGGAGCAGCCTGTGCAGTCAAGCGGTTAAGGAGTTCGAGTGCGAATGGCGCTGGTGGAGCCATGGCATGGAGGCCAGAGTGCATATGAACCATAAACCGCATTTTTACGTGCAGCCTGTGCGTTGCCACTGCGAATGAAAGTCGTGTGCGTTTAATGTTCCTGGCGCATCTTAAAGGCGAGCCGTGTCGACACGGCATCTCGAGGATCTAGGCAGATTACACACAACTGTCAATTGGGTTGGACAGGACGAACAAGCAATTATTTTGCAATATCTTTGAAATTAACAAACCTCTTCCTGGCCAAGCTACTGCTAACTTGATTACCAGAGCTGCCAACGAAAAAGAAAAAAAAAAAAAAACAAAAACAAAAGCCACAACAAACCAGAAAAAAAGAAAATGAAACGTTATCAATGTAACGAGTGTCAGTTTTGTGGCCAACGGTAACAGGAAAGCAAATGTAAACCGAAAAGGAAATGCTGCAAAATGCATGAGCAAAATCACACGATAGATGAACAGGAAGCAGAAAACAGAAAAACAGAAAAGAGCAAAAAAGCCCGAGGTTAGCCCAAAGGGTTGTCATAACATACACAAACTATGAATCGGTGCAAATTGCAAGACTGATTCGATTATTAATCAACTCAGCTTTGGCCAGGGCATTGCTGCAAAACTTTTTAATTAAAGTTTCAGTTCGACTCAATCAGCAGTGGGAGGCAACAAACAGAGTGTGATAAAAAACAAGATACAATCTTTTGCTACTGTAAAAATTTTTGGTATATTATTGATATACTAATAGTTAGCTATTGTTTCAACTGATTATTTATTACTTTTTTTTTTTAATTTATTTATTTTATTATTATTAATACTAATTTTTTGCATTCTAAAACAAATTCAAAATTCTTTTTATTGCATTTATATTAAATTTTTATTTGTATTTAAGAGATAATAATAAAATATTTCAGAATTAAAAAAAATTATAATTAATATAATTATTTGTATTTTATTTTATTATTCTTTTACCTTATCTATTAAAAAAACATATATTCATAAAAAATGTATGTTAATAAGAAATAAAAATAATTTTTTTACATTTCTTTTAAATTTTTGTTTGCATTTAGAAAATAAAATAATAGAGTAAATATGAACATAAAGAAATTATAATAAGTCAAACTAAGATCAACTAATTAAAATTATATTTTTTTTATTTTTATTTTATTTTTTATAAAATATTATTAGTCATAAATACTTTATGATAATAAGAAAATCAAAATTATGATCATTGCAATTGTTTTATATTTGAGATATAAAATAATGTATGTAATTAAATTATAATTAATAAGTGAACTGATTATAATATTTTTTATCTTCATTTATTTTATCTTTTATAATAAAATTGGTTCAGAAATTTAAAAATTGTATTTCATTGGCTTCTTTCTTTCTTTTATATTTTATTGCATTGAAAATATAAAATAATAAAATAAATATATATATAAAAATAATATAATTATTTAAGTCAGAATTAACTAATTATTATTTTATATATGAATAAAACATTATTATAAATATAATATTTGTCAAATTCTTATTTATTTTAATTAAATAATATATATTAATAAATAATATATTATTTTGCTCATATAAATAATAATAATATAATAATAATAATAAATAAATATGTGCTAATATAGAGAACAATTCTTTTTGATGCATTTTATTAATATTTCAAGATAATAAATAATAAAATAATAATAATAATAAATAATTAAAAATATATAATTTTTTTAAGTAAAATTAGCTAATTACTTATTATTTTTATTATTTTATTTTTATTTATTGTATTTTATATATTATATATTTATTTTATATATTATTATATACATTGCTCATACAAAACTATAAATATTTTTTTTATTAGCTCAATTGACAGATTTTCTTTAAAGCTGCCCCTCGTATTGGCCAACTCGAATGGCAACTGGCTAGCGGTGAAAATCTGGGCAATTCTTTACTTACGTTACGAGTTTTTCGTTGACGGGCAGCCCGAAGAAGGCGACAACTCAGCCTCAGCCTCAGCCTCAGTCTCAGCTCCAGCCACAGCCATAGCCACAGCCTCAGTCTGCGCCTCAACCTCAGCCTTAGTGAGAAGCCACAGCAACTACTGAGAGCTAGTCAACATTTTGCTAACTATTTTTTTCCTCCTATTTTTTTTTTCGTGTTTGCCACATTTCGCCGCAATCGTGTTGGCTTTTGCTTTTGCAACTCGCTTGTAAATTAAGCAATTTGAAATGTTGGCCGCAGTTACCGAAACTTGCCTCCCACTGCCTCACCCCACACTCTCGTCGTCCCTGCTGAAGGAGAAACCACAAAGTGTTCGCCCACAACCTGAGTGCGGGAGTGTCACTGCTTTAATCGCTGTTGTAGCTGGCTGTAACTTGAGCAGAAACAATAGCAATGACAGCAGCGAGCGCTGCTGAGATAGCCAAGAGCTATGTAGCATTCGATGGCCCCTAAACTAAGCCCTGCCCATTTATATACATACATATATATATCCTGTTATTTTTTTTGCCTTGTTTCTTGATTACCTGTGCTGCGCGCCGGCCATTCGCTTCAGTTGGTCAGTCCGCAAAGCTGCCGTAGCCAGCCATTTTAATTTCACTTTACGGTTTTCAAACACAAAATCCTTTTGCCACTACACAACACTCGAGTACAGCCAGGAGGAGAGGGTGAGTGCGAGAGAGAGACAGGTATGGTTAACCAGGTGTAACCAGGTCTCCTTTTTTATCGCCTTTGTCTGTTTGTTAGAGGATGGGCATTGTTTGCCTTTCGGTTTGTGCTATTAAAACAGAAATGTGAAATTAAATAGTATAACAGTTTAGGAGAGAGAGAGAGACAAAGAGAGAGTGAGATAGAGAGGGTGGGAGCGTCAGATGAGATGGGTTGTCTAGCTAAATCAGCTTGCGGCCTATGAGGCCAAGTCTCAAATTTGAAAAGCCAATTGAGTGAAGCGAAGAGCAATTAATTGCTACATCAAATAATTAAGTTAATTAAATTGTATTTAATCCTCAAATGAAATTAGGCAATGTTTGCTAATACGATTTTATAACAACTCAATTTAAATTTCACTTAGAAGCTGTCGAAAGCGTAAGGACTCGAAATATTAATGGCAACAGAATTTATGAAAATAAATAAACAATCTGCGACGCCATCTCAATTATTAATTAAAAAATGAACTGAATTAAATTAGAATTTAGAATTAAAATATTAAATTTTTACTAATAAAGCAACGCTTAGAAATTTACTAAAAATCTTATACATCAATTTAAATTTCGATTTAAAGCTGTTGAAAGAATAAAACTAAGAATATGAATGAATTGTTAGAAAAGATATTTTAATAATTAACTAATTAAATTTAGAATTAAAATATTAAATTTTTACTAATAAAGCAACGCTTGGAAATTTACTAAAATTTTTTTACATTAATTTAAATTTCGCTTTAAAGATGTTGAAAGAATAAAAATAAAAATATGAATGAATTGTTAGAAAAGATATTTTAATAATTACCTAATTATATAGAAAATAATGTTAAAATATAATTATGCAATATTTTCTTATATGAAACGTCTTTAAATATACTTAAAATTTTTTTTTTATTTTTTAGATAAGATATTTTAATAATAAAATAATACGATTATATATATATAAATAAATACAATTTAATTTTAAAATAAAATCATGCAATATTTTCTAATATGAAACGTCCTTAAATATATTTAAAAAAAAAATTTGTAATTTGTTAGATATGATATTTTAATAATAAAATAATACGATTATATATATTAATAAATACAATTTAATTTTAAAATAAAATCATGCAATATTTTCTAATATAAAACGTCTTTAAATTAAAAAAAATTTTTTTTAATTGTATGTGAATTTAAATTTTAAATATCACAGCGAAAGGAATTGAAATGAAAGGAAATGAATTGTTGATAGAAAAATAAAAATATAGATAAAATAAATAAATAATTCACTTTATTAAATTGTATAAATTTTTTTTAGATAAATTGGACTATTTCTTTAAATTTATTATATCAATGCAAAAAGTTTAAGGACTGAGAATATGACTGGCAAGAGAATGTATAAAAATAAAATAAAGATCAATTAAATTATTAATTTAATTATATTTTATTTTATTTCAAAATAAAAATATGCAATTACTGTTAATAAGCCAACGTCTTTAAATTTATTACAAATTTTATATGCAATTAAATTTGGCTTAAAAGCTGTCGAGAGCGTAAATACGCGGAATATGAATGGCAAAAGGAATGTGTAAAAATAAATAAACAATTCGCGACGCCATCTCAATTGTGGGCGACAATATTGTTTTTAATGATTTCTCATGGAATTTATTAAAGTCCCAATGAGTGCGAGAGTTAGACAGAGAGAGAGAGAGAGAGAGAAAGGAATAAGGAAACGAAAAGCAATCTTATTTTTAAATCTCTTTTTTTTTTTGGTTGCTGCGCACAATAAAATGTAAGAAAAATAAAGCTAAAGGCAGCAGCATGGCCAAAACTATAAAGCATATGCGTGTGCGTATTGCCGGGCGAAATAACAACAAAAGGATATAAAAAGCGTGGCTGAGCGGGGCAAGGATATGCAGCGAGAGCAGCGGCGACGCGCAGACTGCTAAAAAGAAAAGCTGAAAAGCTGAAGAGCTGAAAAGCTACAAAGCGCCGTTAAGAGTGCTAAAACTGCGAATGACCCATAAACCAAATGGCTGGCAACTTTACAATGCAATTTATATAATCAGGCAAAGAGCTCATTGTATTGCCATATCTTAATGCATCTGCTAATTAAACTAGAATCTAACTGGCTAACTAGCTAAAAATGGCGTCTGCAGCTAGCATTGCTTGCATTGCTGGCAGGGCTAATTAGCTGCGGATATACGAGCCAGATTCAACTTATTTATATGCAGAGCGCTCGATAGCTGCGCATCATCAACACGAAATGGCCACAAAAACTTAACGAGTAAATAAAACCGGCAAAAAACATCCACAAAACACACACAGAGCTTCACACATAAGATAAAAAAGCGAACCAAGTGTGGCGTGTGAGCTATACGAGTTCAGCCAAAGTTGCGTTAAGAAATCAAAGTAACTTTCTTGGCACGCCTCTCTCTCTCTGTCTCTCTCCACCCCCCCCCCTCTCTCTCTCTCCGCCCCCTTCTCTACCCTTTCACAGTCTTTGCTAGTACTTCTTGCTTCATCAACTGCTTTTCACTTATTGCAAACTTTTGCCAGCGAGTGGACCAGCGCCAACTTTGCTGCCTGACCAGGATAAATTTATATTCAATACTCTGTAAAACAATAAATTTAATCAGAGGGTAGCTCGAACAGCTAAGAACTCTTTTTCTTACACTGCCCAGAGATTGTTTACCAAAGATAAAACAGGTTGTTGACTAAAAATAGAGCATATATTTAGCCCAGCTTACTAAAGGTAAAAGCAGTCTTTTTACTAAAGTCTGAAAATTAATTTAGATGAACTTGAAATTACTCTTACATTTTATATTATTTTAAGAAAAAAAAAAAATAATATTTTTGGAATATTTATATTTATTTAGCAATATTAATATTTATTATTGTTGAATATTTATATGATAATTTCTTAATAATTAAATTTAATTTTAATATTGTATTTATTAATTAAAAATAAACAATAATTAAAATTAATAAATATATAAAGATTTTATAACATTTATTTTTTTTATTTTATTATTTTATTTTATTATTTTTATTTATTATTTATTTATTTTAATAAATTAATTTTTTACTCTATATTTTTTGTCTGTGAAAAATACTTGTTATTAATTCAAGTATTTTTTTTTATTAAATTTCGTTCTTATTTTATTTTTATAAACAATTTACAGTACTTTTTATGAATTTCTTTGATGTTTTATAACAAATATTTAGTTTCCTTTTGCATTTAATGCATATTATTATAGTTTTAAATTTTATTTTTATCCAGAAATAAATAGATATCTAAAAAACTTAATTAATTTTGTTTAAACAATTTTTAAATAATTTAATTGCCTTTAAATTCAATTCAATAATTCCTTTATAACTAAACATAAAATAAAATATATTTAAATTATTGTTATTTTTAAAAAATATTTTCAATAATAAAAAACAAAATAAAATTTTTTTTCTTATAATAATTATTAGTTTTTATAATAAAAAACAAACAAAATGTTTCTTTAATATTTATAATTATAAATTTCAAGAAAAACATTTTAAAATTTTATTTAGTTTATATTAAATAGAATAAATATTTACTAAACAAGTTTTGGTTATTTATTTATTTAATATTAAATAGAACATTTAATAACAAAATAAGATTCTATAATTGTAGGTAATACTGCTTAAGTAAAATAAATCATATGCAACTTAAATTGTATAAAAAAATTTATTTTTTTTAATTTAGCTAATATTTTGTCTTATGGTGTTTCATTTATTTATTTTAATAATAACAATTGACAAATTTGTAAACATTTTTTATTTGTGTTTTATTTTATTTAATTTTGAGTCTTATTTGTAACAACTAATGTTTTTTGTAACTTACTTTTATCTTACGAATTTTCATTTAATTTTATTTTAATGCACAATTTATAAACCCCTTTGCATTTAATATTTGATATATATTTTCAAATATTTCTATTCAGATTGCACGGTTATTTGACTTTGATTTATGGCCAAGATTCGCAATTTTTCATAATTTATACAAGACAAAAAAATAATAAATTTCGCCCTGACAATTTTGTATCTCTCGACAATTTATTTCGAAATTTGAAATGTCTCTCGCCGTATCTGAGACGCAACATAAATTGCTGGCTGGAGCTCCTAGTCTTAGCCAAAGGACACTGGCCAAATCATGCGTGTTATTTTTGCGTTGAGTTGAGCAAGTCGAAAGTTGAGGTAGAAACTCGAGCAGCTGAGCTGCAACTGCCGCTGCCGCTGCCGCTGCCGCTGCACTGGGTTAATTAAAAAACTTTTGCTTTGGCAAATTTTATTAAATTCAAGTTGAGCCAATTTATGACACAGAGACTGAAGATATAGATATGGATAGATATATATATATATATGTATATAAGAACTAAAAGAACCTTTGCGCTACACCTTGGGAGTCATCCATGCTGGCGTCGCCATCTGGGCGCGCGTGAGCGTCATCTTGCTGGACTCGTTGGTGATGTTCGGATTGGTATTTGGATTGCCACGGCTGGCATGCCATTCGTTGGATTGATAGAACTGGAAGCCCTGCCTGGCTGCCAATTCGTATGCGGCGAGCGGTCCGCAGGAGCCAAACTCGTACAGCATGGGCTTCGGTCGTTCGTAATCGATTTCGGCCAGAACCGGCGAAAAGATGCGCCAGATTTCGCACTGCTCGTCGGTGCGCATGAACATCATCTGGTTGCCGGCAAAGATGTCCAGCAGCAGCGCCTGATAGTTGACGGGCAGCGCCCGGTCGCGCACAATCAGATCCAGTTCCGTTTCCCTGAGGCACATCTGTGCTCCCGGCCGCTTGAGCATCATGCGCATGAAGAGCTGCTCCTTGGGCGCCAGCCGCAGCACCAGCTCATTGGGTATGCTCAGGCTCTTGCCGCTGTGATCGCAGCTCGCCGGCTTATACTGGACGCGCACCTCCGTCTTGGTATCGTTGAGCGCACGGCCGGCGCGCAATATGAACGGGACGCTACGCCAGCGCTTGCTATTGATGCGCAGCACGACCATCGCATAGGTGGGCGTCAGCGAATCCTTGGGTATGTAATCGTGCTGGGTGTAGCCCACCTTCACCGGATCCAGCTCGCGGCCATTGTTGCAGTACTGACCCAGCAGCACGTCGCTGTAGTCGACGGTGAGCACCTGGCGCAGCAGCTTCAGTCGCTCGTCGCGCAGATCCTCCACGTCGTTGCTGTAGGGCTGCTCGAGCGCCAGCATGGCCAGCAGCAGCATCATGTGATTGGTCATGACGTCGCGAATGATGCCAAATTGATTGAAATAATCGGCGCGCGCCTGCACCGCGCTCTCGCTCTTCACACTGATCATGATGGCGGCGATGTGACGGCTGTTCCACGTCTCCGACCAGATGAGATTCGTGAAGCGCAGCACGAACAGATTGTGGATGAGCTGCCGGCTCAGATAGTGATCGATCATGTAGATCTGGGACTCCTTGAAGGTCTGGCACAGCTGCGTCTGGTACACCTTGTAGGTGACGTCGCTGCGCCCGAAGGGCTTCTCCACGACGACGCGATTCCAGCCGGTGACCGAGAGGCATCTGCGCACGATATTCAGTGTCGCCTGATCGAAGACGGCCGGCGGCAGAGCCAAATAGAAGATTCGATTGGCCAGGCTCATGCCGTGCTTGGTCTCCTGGCGCACCATGGCCGCCGTCAGATTCGCATAGTCATCCGCATTGTCGTACTGGCCCTCGCAGCAGTGCACAGTGGTCCAGAAGCTATTGTATTTCTCCACGTCGCGCTCCTTGTCCAGGCCCATGTACGGCACGCACTTGAGGCGAAAGGCGCGCAGCTCGAGGCGGCTGCGGCAGAACGTGAAGATCTTCGTGCCCTGCGGCAGGCGGTTGTCGCGATAGAGTTGCCAGATCGCTGGAAAGAGTCGGCTCAGCGCCAAGCGACCCGATGCCCCAAAAACGACAAACGAATGGGCAACCTCATTATTGGGATCGATGGGCAGCATTCTCAATTTCGAATTTTGATAGTCCAATAAAAGAATAAAAATTTACTTTTTTTTATTTTTTTTTATTAAATTTTAATTTAAATTCCTCCGTGACAGATAAATGAAAGTGATTTAACTTATATTCTTGAACGTCTAATTGGGCTCCAATTAGAATAGAAATTATTTAAATTGGTTTTTTAATTTATTTTGGATTTTATTGTAGTTATATATGTTATTATTATTATACTTATTATTATTGTTATTAATAATATATTATATATAATATATTTATTATTATTATTATTTTTAACAAACTAAAAATTCTTAAATATATTAACTTTTTATTTTTAAATTGGATTTATTCTTTTAATTTAAAAATAAATTAATCAAATTGATTGAATTAAAGTAAGTCGAGCTGATCACTACTGCGAGTTATTTTTATTACTATTAAAATTAATTATATTGAAATAATTAAAATATATAATATTACAAATAAAAAAAAAATTAAATAAATTAGATTAAAAATTAAATTAATTATTTACAATAAAAATCTTGCATTAAGCTTAAGCGCATATTTGTTCTCTCAAGTGTTTACTGCTTTCTTGAGAATCCCAAGCCGCGCCCCTTAAATTTGTAATAATTGCGCTGAGAAGGTCGATCACAGAAGAATTAAGCACAAGTACTCTAAAAATAGACAATAACAAAACACTTTGGCATGCCCACGACATTTGCTCGGTCGCTAATGAAGAAGAGAGAAAAAAAAAACATATTTCCTAGGAGAGCCAAGCCACGCCACTCAAACTTGTGATAACGGTGCTAAGAAGGTCGATCCAAGAAGAATTATGCAAAAGCATTCTAAAAATAGACAATAACAAAACACTTTGGCATGCTCAGACAATTGCTTCGTACATATGAGAAAGAGAGAAACCAAAAGAAATTTGCACAAACATACCTATGTATACTGCTTGCATTGAAGTACACACTCACATATGTATGTATGTATGTACACCTTGCCTTAGCTAAAACACAAAAAACAAAAACCCAAAAAAATCTTATTACCAGCGTAATCTATAAGCCCAAAGTCTGCTACGAAAAGTCTGACTAAGTATTTCTAGGAAATACCACTTCAATAAATATTTCTATGAAATACTGCGTCAATATAACATGTTTATAACAAATTGAGTAGAATATATGAGCGCGGATCTGCGACTTAATCTGTATCCGAAACAGCAAACGGAAATCCGCAACTCAATTGCATTTGCTCTGTGCCCTTTTCTCTTTGTGTCTTTGTCGCATGTCGTGGCTGCTCGGCGAGAGCAGCGCAGACAATGCGCTTCATTTACAGCTTCCACATTTAAAACGCATCAATTGTGCTGGGTCAAGTTTAGGTTCCGTTACGCGTTCTTTTTTGAGAGAGAAGATTTTTTTTTTTGAGAGCAAAGCCAGCTGAGAGCAAAAGATGTGAATGAAAGAAAACGCTTGGTTGGTCCGGCACAGTGCGACGAAGATAACGGAAGGCAGACAGGCAGCGAACAGGAAGGGAAAGAGCAAAACAGAGGCAAAAGCAAAAGCAAAAGCAAAGCCAGCACACATAGGAGATTTACAAAATGCTGTTTGTTGTTGTTGTCGTTGTCGTTGTCTTTGTTGTTGTCGTTGCTGTCTCCCTTGTTGTTGTTGTTGACTGCAATTCAAATTCAATCATTACAAATACCCCAAGCTTGCATTCAAGTACATGGTGATGATGCTGTACATAGATGACGATGATGATGATGCTGTGTAGATGCTGCAATATCTTTGTGTGGCAGCAGCTAATAGTCCAGTCACGCCCTGCTCATTTTCGTGTCGTGTCCTCGTCATCGTCATCATTTTTGCACCTGAGGCGGGGTACGCTGCTCTGCACTCTCTGGCAATTTGGCCTGTAACATTGTAGGCTGTCGCAGCAACAGCTAGTCGACTGCCATTGTCCTGATTGCAGGTGATAATTAAATTTTCCTTTGACTCTGCAGCAGTCTACAAAATGCAATATGCTGAAAGTAAAAAAAAAAGTCGTCTATGCATATCGCCTCAACACTTCGAACCGCCCTCGGCCCAACGGGCCATATAATTGCTAGCTCAGTGTGTGGTCCACTCCCGAAGCCAAATTAAAGTATTTAGCTGCCTTTGGGGGTTACATAAAATGCTTTTAAGATATAAAAGGAAAAAATAAGATATATATATATATATATATATAGGGTATTTAGCTTGGGCCAAAAATAAACTAAATGCTGAAAGTGAGCGGATTGGACAGCTTTGAAGACCTGGCGACCTTTTCCTTTATTAACCAAGCAAATAAAAGTAGACAACGGCAGACTTCAGCACGTGCCACACGCAGCAAATCTCGTCTAATTCACTGGCGTCGACTCTACTTCTGCGGCCTAAAGGAAAAGTGCGAAAAAAAAAACCATTGAGAAAACTCTAGGCGAGATGGCTTGACTAAGAGATACCCTTAATTCTTTGAGCTGAGAAAGTTTTTATTATATATTAATAGCAATTAATACACACACACACACACACATGCATACGCACGGCTGCATAAGCACGCTCTCTGCTCGCTGCACTCTGCTTACTTACGCAGCGACAGCGCTGCACTGCTTGCTACGCAGCTTACGCAGCGGCAGCGCTGCGACTGCAGCGTAGTCTTTACTAAGGAAACTTAATTGTTGAATAAGTTTCTTTCTAGACATGCGTTTCAATTGAAATTTGTAGGCTAGATTTCCAATATTTATATGTATCTATGTGCCAAATTTCAAGTCTCTAATATTTAATATGCGGGAGTTATAATATTTTGTGAATAGGGGGCGTGGCATCCAAAATCAAATACCTCCTTATGCCTGTTACATGCATTTGCAGGAAAACAATATACCCTGTTTGCCCATTGTTATTATTAAAGTGGCAAAAGTTCGAACGTGCCTGTCACAGCTGGGCGCAACACGTTGCGCCCAGCCACGCCCCCAATTGATTGTTGTGCTCGCTAATTGCCTTGTCTCATTTGTTGCACAGAAATCTCACATGGCTTGGCATTTAACCGAAGCGTTGACATTTCATGCATTGCCACGGCGACACGTGGCGTATGCGTAATATTTCATCCTGCAAAGCCTCAATGCCGCTGCACAAGGCAATTAGAGCTGCTAATTGAGGACATTAAGACTGCTGGATAAATATGTATATAAGAAAATAATAGATATATATATAAATAAATATATAAATTTCGACCAAGTCCAAATAAATGGGAACTTTAAACTTCGAAATACGCACACATACATATATATATAAAGCAGTGCAGGGTGTGTGTGTGTGTGTGTGTGTGTGGAAGCAGAGGAAAGTCTTTAAATTCAAGTCATTTACATAGAAGTTGCTTATGATGTGTGACAGCTTGACAAATTGAAAATCGAGAGAGAAACAGAAACAGAGACAGAGAGAGAGAGAGAGAGAGGAGTCTGAGAGAGAGACGAGCCTGACATTAAGATCATAATTGCCAAAAGACATGAAAATAATGTGGGACAAGACAAGACAGCAGCAAACGAAGCTGCAGACAGACAGCAGTTATATGTGAGTTACAGATTGAATTACGCAAGGAACAGACACACACACACACACACACACACACACACACACACACACACACACACACACACACACACACACACACAGGCACACACACAGCTGTTTCGCCTGCCTGCACTTTATTGTGGTTTATTTGTTTTCATTTAGTCGGCTCACTGGCGCACATAAAATTTAATGAAATTGTTTTATTGCATGCAAGTAAATGGTAAAGGCTCGAACTCCCCAGAGCCAGAGCCAGAGCCAGGCCGGGCCGGGCAAGGCCGCCTCCTCTGAGCCGGCCTTAGCTAAATCAAAGTTGACAACGATCCAAGTCGAGTCAAGTAAGGAAGGCGCGTCGAATGTTAACGCACTTTTGTGGCTAATCTTTTATGAGCTTGCGGCAAGGCAGCAGCATTCCGAGGCGGAGCACAAAGAATTCTGATTTTTATAAGACAGATATAGAGAGAGAGAGGGCGAGAGGGTGGGAGATAGAGAGAGAGAGACAAATTGTCAAATAAATGAAATAAGTCTTTTATTTTCAGTCGACGGCATAAGTATTTTAACAACAAAATACAATATTAAAGCCATGAAAAAAAAAAAAAAACAAATAAAATAATTATAAATAATTAAATATTAAATACTTACTGAAATAAGTATTAACTATATAATTAACTCTTTGCTCTAAAATGCATTCTGCATTAGTATTTTCATAAAATAAATATTTATCAGCAAATATTTTCATAACTATTTTAAATTGAAACACGAAAAAAAATAAAAATAATTATTGTGATCCGACATGATTATCTATTGTATATTTAACTTAAGAAATTTCAAAAAATAGTATTAAATATATGAACAAAAAAATAATTTTGAAATGTAGCTTAGAAAACGTATTTTCTCGAGAAAAAAAAATTGTTTTAAGCAAATAAGTGCATAACTTTTTTAAATATTTATGAAAAACAATAAAAGTTTTATGGTAAATATATATATAATAGATAATCACTGTAGACTTAATAGAAAAAATATTTATGAAATAATTAGATATATAAGAAAAAAGTTTAAATTCCAAAACGTAGAGAAAACAAGTAATTTAAAAAAAAATTGTTTAAGCAAAAATGCTCACAACTTTTTAAAGAGCCGCAAAAAAATAATATGATAATTATGGGAAGCAAATCTAATATATATTTAATTAACAATTTTTCTAAAATAAATTATGACTTAATAAAAAATTTAGTATTTTGGCTAATATTAAAAATAAGAAAAGCTAACATAATATTTGCTTTCATGTATTTTTATGTATTAATATAAATATTTTAAAAATATATTTATAAATATCTTAAAATTATTTATTATTTTAAAATATACTAAAAATATCTCTTACCACTTATAAAGTTTCGTATACGTCTAGCAACTGCATCAAAATTGTGAAATTAAATTAAATGAAAGGAATTAGATGTCCGCAGAATGTCCTTCTAGAGCATCCACACCAAAGACTTTGTGGCTTGATATAAACATAGATAATGAATAATGAGTCTTTTATATGAATGTATCGCAGCCCTTGGCTAAGACAATCTGATCTTCTGGCTTCACAATGAATTTCATTTCATTTATATTATTACTGCCGCATTCGACTCCAGCTACACCTGTATCATTAGCTAATGGCAGCAGCTTATATTTTCTTATACATTTCTATTGCAGATGTCATTTTGGAGCTCTTTAAGGCATTCCCTTTCATGAGAGTTTCGCAAGAAATTGAAAAAGAAAATTTCGTATGGCATTGAATTCAAGGCTTTCGAGGATGGGTTTCACTCAGCTTGCCTGAATAGTGGAAATAATCGTCTTCAAGTTTACAGTTCACAGAGTCCTCAACACACACACACACACGCACACACACACGTGGCCTAATCAAAATGGGGGCAGCGGCTGAGGGCGCTGGGCTGGGCGGGGCTAGTGATTCCTTTTGTCCTGCCTGCCAGTTAGATATTCCCTCAAATTGATTGAGTGGGGTATTTAAGAGTCACTCACCATTGAAAAGCAATTTCATACTTGTCTCACTATGTGCACGCAAAAAGAAAAAAAAAAAATTAAAAGTACTAGCCGACTGCGCGATACTCTGTTCCAGTAAATTAAATTGTGGGTTTTCAGAATTTTTTTTAAATATAAATTTTATTTAATGTGTCGAAAAAGGAGCTCAAGAGCAACTCAAAAGTGCAAACATTTTCGTAGCTCTGAATTTTGATATTTTTAACGGCCTTAATGGGCTTATATATGCAAAGTATGATTTTAAAGCAAATCTTTTAAAGCAGAATCTAGCCGTAGCAGACGTAATAAAAATTGAATTTAAAAATTTGTGCAAATTACAGGGTATTTTTCAAATAATTGTGCAAATTACAGGGTATTTTTACACTACCACACCGCTAAAAAATAAGTAAATTAATTTGAATAACTTTAACTTTTTTTTTTATCTGATAATTCAGAATATATAAAATTCTACGAAATGTCACGTAGCAGACTTAATAAAAATTTAATTTCAAAAATTGTGGAAATTACAGGGTATTTTTACGCTATCACACCGCTAAAAAATGAGTAAATTAATTTGATTAACTTTAATAGGAGAAGGAACTGAAAAGTTCACGTTTTTATCTGAGATAATTCAGAATATATAGAATTCTACGATATGCCACGCCTCTAATGGACGCCCAGATGCACAGTATATTCTTTCCAATGCACAATTTTTTAGACTTAAGAGATTTAACAATTTTAAAGCTTTTAGCTAAAAATGTGTGGAAATTGCAGATTATCTCCAATACAACACGGCCCCAAAAAGGCTTGAATTATTTATTTTTGGGAAGTCTGTAAGTTAAGAGGAAATCCAAGCTCAAGTTTTTTTTTCTACCTCTCAGAAGATATAGACTTTTGCCAATTGCCACGCCCCTAATGGATATATATATATCCATATATAAATTATATATTTTTAATCTTCATATATATTCCAATATTTTCAATTTTTTAGTTAAGTCCCGGCCGGACGCACATTGCACAAAACCAATATACTCCTTCTCCCATTTGCGAACAGAGTATAACAAAAGGGTTAAGGCCAGCAATATTGCGCATACGCACCCCTCAACGAAAATTGATAAAAAGCGACTCTAACGGCAGTTTGGGATAAGCATAAGTAAACAGAGCCTAGGCTCAACTCAAGTTTTAGCTCGAACAATGAAATTCATTAGCATTATGACAAGCCAAGTTGCCTCCTCCCCCCTCGATCCTCCCTTTCCCACACCCTCTATCACTGTCCATCTCTCTCTCTCTGGTCTTATCAAGTTGTTAGTTAATTAATTTCTTAAATAATTCATGAACAAACTGAGGCTGCAAGACAACTTGTTGCCATAAGCAATTGACAGCAGTCCCCAGCCAAGGCCTTTTGTGCCTTGAGTTGGGTCCTTATGCCAGGCACTTTTCTTACACTTAAAGTGAAACTAGCCGGCTAAAAGGAAAGCCTTGACAGCTAGTCAGGCCAATTGATATGCTAAGCAAGCGATTAGCAACAGGCAAATTAGTGAAAACTCGGCTAGACATAAAGCGAAGCATGAAAACATTTTTAACAGCCGAATTCGAGAAGAGCAAAGCAACAGAGGGAGTGCGAGTACGAGTGCGAGAGGGAGAGCAGACAATGAGACAATGAGCGGCTCTTATTGGCATATCTACATATTTCTGGTTCAATGCATTCACAGAACACAGAACATACACCCACACACACACACACACACAATGGGGTGGGCAAAGCAAACAGATTATGCACTGCAAAGCAGGAGCGACGCTGATGGCAAAGCAGTCGCGCTGCCCGACCCCAAAGCATGCCAAAGATGCCGATTCAGTTGTGCCATAAAGCACAGGCGAAACAACAAAAACAGCAGCAGCAACAACTACAACAACAACAAGTTAGAAAACTCTAATCGAGACAGCTCGACTAAGAGATACCCTCAATTCTTTGAGCTAATATAAAAATCATTAAAAGTTTTTTTTATTCATTTAAGGCAAACAACATATGCATATGCACGCGATGCACTGCTTGCTGCGCAGCTTACGCAGCGGCAGCGCAGCGACTGCAGCGTAGGCTTCACTAAGGAAACTTCATTATTGAATAAGTTTTTTTTCTAGAATTACGTTTTTAATGAAATTTTCAGTTCAGAATTATGACATTCGCATGTGCCTATTTGTTGTATTAAATACATAAACAATATACCCTGAAATTCCATTTCCAAAGGGTTCAGGGCAGCAACAACAACAACAACAAACAGCTTTCACATATATACATGCAAATTAGCACATATGTGTGTGTGTGTGTGTGTGTCGCCTAGCTTTGGCATGTGCGTGGGTGTGCGCATTATTCAACTATCGATTCATGTATGTGGCAACATTTTGATTTGGAATTTCGCATTTTTTTTTAACAAAAAGAAATACCAATTTTTTATGGAAACTTCAATAGAATAAATGCATAAGGCACGACTAGCAGATATCCTAAGCCTAACGATGGACGGTTAGCGACAAGTTGAGAATAATTTTAAGGGTCTTAAACAAAACTAAAAATAAATCAATCCTCGAAAGTTTAGCTAATTAAATGATTAATTTATAATATATTATTACATTATTATTATTATTATTATCTATATATAACTTAAATTATAATTTAAAATAATAATAGCAAAACTTAAAAGCAAACTATTGGGAAATAGTAAACAAATTCAAGCCATATTAATAATAAATAAAAATGATTTAATTAAAAAATTAAATAATTATTTATAAATTGCCGCTAGAAGTTCTAGCTAATTAATTAAATAATTTATAAAAGAAAATTAATAATAATAATTATAATTTTTAATTTCATTACAATTAATTTAAAACAAAAAAGTTCTTAACAAAATCTTGAAAATTCGTGAATAAATTGGCGCTTGAAGTTGGATCAGTGAAAAATGCTCTGGTAATTAAGAAATTAATTTATTAATTACTTTTCAATTGTAATTTGTAAATAATTTAATCTTTAAAATAATAAATAAATTTCTTTTCAAAAAAGCCAAAATCACTTTTTGGAACATATTTTTATTTTTTTGACTGCATTGAACCGTTGATGAAAAATGGTTTGATTGAAATTTGAAACCCGAATGTCTTACGCCCTGTCAATTCTTCTCTATTCACAGTTTCCCCATTTTCGGCTTCAAATTGTTTTTTTTTTTTTCTCTTTCTCTTTTTACTTGTTGTTGGCAATTTTTTATGGTTTTGTGGCTTGTGGGCATTTTAATTTCGTGTTTCATTTGGCTTTTGTGGCAAGGACAACGGCCATGTGGTGCTTGGCCAGGCGAAATATATGTAAATTTTGATTAGCCATTGTATATATATATATGTATTTATTTTAATACCTTTTGTCTTTATGACGGCAAATGTTGAGCGACCAGGCAGGCAGCGCCTACGGCGGCCAAGTCCTTGGCCAAAATAACGACACAACATATGAATCACACTTAGGGGCCGGCAAGTTATGGGTCCGACTGCCAGCTGGGGAGCCACCAAAGCGTCTGTTTATGAAGAAAAACTGTCGCCAGCCAGTTGAGCATTGCAGAGCTCCGTTGCAGCTCCATGCCGGGGCCCCAGTTGATACGAGTTTAGCTTGCCCTGCAGCCGGACGGACAGAGCTCACCGCAGCTGCAGTTCGTCATGCGGCCGGGCATTGTCCGGAGCGTGTATTGACATTCTGTATAATTTCCTTCAGCATTTCCAACTAACTGTTTAAGCTTTAATTGGCGCAGTGCAACAGGAACTCATGTCGACAGCCCGACAACGGCTTTGTCTCAATTTCTATGCACTGCACACACACAAAGCTGCAACAAAGAGCAAAACATTTTCTCTCGCATCTGCTTAAATGAGTACAGTTCTGCTCTGTATTAAACGAGCCAAACTAGAAATGGGAAAAAATACAACTTTAAACAACTAGTCGACTAAGAGATGCCCTAATTCCATAGTTCCATCATAGTTTTTGTATATTGTCGCATAGCTCGCATATAAAACCAAGCCACGCCACTTAAGCTTGTGTTAAGAGGAACGTCGATCACAGTAGAATTATGCAAAAATATTCTAAAAATAGATAATAACCTCTCACTTTTGTATGCCCACAAAAATTGCTCCGTTATTATTAAAGAAGAGAGAAACGGAGTCACATTTTCTAAGAGAGCCCAGCTACTTCACTCAATCTTGTGAGAACGGCGCTAAAAAGACGATCACAGAAGAATTATGCAAAAGTATACTAAAAATAGACAATAAAAACTCACTTGTTATTAAAGAAGAGAGAAACGAAGTCATATTTTCTAAGAGAGCCAAGCAAGGCTGCTTAAACTTGGAATAACGGTACTAAGAAGAGCGATCACAGAAGAATTATGCAAAAGTATTCTAAAAAAAAGATAATAAGAACACACTTTTACATGCCCACAATATTAGCTTCGTTAATATTAAAGAAAAGAGAAAACAAGTTATATTTCCTAAGAGAGCCAAGCCACGCTACTAAGAAGGTCAATCACAGAAGAATTACTGAATTCTACTCTTTTTTCTTAAAATAGAAAAGAACAAATCACTTGTGCATGCCCATAACAAATGATTCGTTACTATTGAGGAAGAGAGACCAAATCAGTCTTACACATACACGCATATACTTAATGCACTGAGTTACATGCACACATACATACATATGTATGTATGTATGATATAGCTCCGAGCAGCATATTAAAGTAGGTAACTGACAATAAAGTTGAGTCTTGCGCTTTTCCTTTGCATATTACATATGTATGTATGTATGAATGCATTAATTTCAGTATGTATGTACATTAACATAAGCAAAAGTTCATATTGAGAATTTCATGTCATGAAATTCATATGCATATTCCAACGGCATATTAAATTTATTTAGCTGTATCAAAGTCGATTGTGACTGTTCACATGATTATGGCCAAAAACTGATTACAATATCATGCAGCAAGCATAACTGTAATTATATTATCTTCCTCATTATACATATTTCGCATGGAAAAGGATGACCTTTCACTTCTACATAGATTATGTGTGTGTGTGTGTGTGTGTATAGTATACACATGTGCATTATTCGGAATACTTTTACTTAACTACATTTATCGACCCATTTACCTTGAATTGTTGTACACCTTCGTCGTCCGGGCAGGCAGAAAGATAATTCTGTTGCACCATCACGACAAAAAGTATCAACTCATTTTTTCACAACTCACACTCCTCGCTCTTCGCTCCCGCTCTCACTCCCTTACTCACTCACTCTCTCTTCCATGCCAGTCGAATGTTTGCCTTAATGTGTTTATGAATTGTCATTTTCATGGCCGAGCCGTTCTCAGTTTTGATGACATGCAAAGCAATTTGTTAGCCCTGCCCGGCCCGGCCCGCCGGTTGGCTCAACTTCTATCAAGAATTTGTCACATTACAACAATTATATACACACACACACATACGTAAATTCGTATGAAAATGTTCAACAAAAAGAATCAACAGTTTGGCACGGCAAGAGTGCCGAGCAACCGAAGAGAGCGCATCAAAGAGAACCCACGTGCACTGCTTAGCCGACGCCGAAAGAGCGTTTGCTGTCGTTCGCTACGGCTCGCTCGTTGCTGTGCCTCGTGCTGCGTCGGCTCACCGTCGTTTCACTGAAGTTTAAGGACGGTCGCAGCAGCTGCTGCGTTGTTCAGTACTGCTTTCAACGTCGACACGTTTGCACGCGTGCTGCCCACTGTTGATCGAATCTCTTATACCTGTGCGTGTGCGTGCGCGTGTGTGTGTAAGTGTGCGTATGTGACTCGTGTGTCGCAACTAACTTAAAGTTGAGGCATTGGACAAAGTCAAGATGCCAGCGATACCTTAAATAACAGCTGCCAACCGGGATAAATAAGACAAAAAAAAAAAAACTCATTTCCCTCTCTAGGCATTCCAAGTGCTCCCCAAGTGCCGCCCCTCGGTGATCGCTAAAACTCTAGACTTCACTCTCAATTTATGCTCGATCGAATTAGACGTTTGTCAGTGAAACTTGACTCAATTATATGAACTAATACATAAACAACAACAACGATTTAATATTCGGCCGAGATGTCCGTCTAGAAGCTCATGTCAAAGCCAAATTTCAAAGCAGCCGCGGGCTGGTAAATCTGTTCAATTGACGCTCAGGTAAGCAATCAATCGCGAAATGCTGTAAATGTTTACGTTAAGCACAATTTTGTTGAACTTCAATCAGCTGCTGAGTTGTTGCAGCTGAAGACTCAGATTATTTGATAAGATTTATTTTTAGAAATTCTAGAAAAACTTTTGGGATTCATATTAAATATTTGCCTATGAACTGAAGTGCTGTATTTTTTTTTTAGTATGTGGTATAAAAGAGAAAGTGAACAAATATTATAATTTCTTATATTTTTTACTTATTTATTTTAATTTAATTTTTGTTCGCTTGATGCGTTTTTAAGTATTTCATGTAAACAGAATGTGGTTCGTAAAATATATTTAAAAATATATATATAAATCCATAAAAGGCATTTATAATAAATTTGATTTCAAGGTATAATGTAGAGGTATAGGTATAGTGTATTTAAGTTTCAGAAAGAGGCGTGGCATAAATTTGTTAACAGGAACTGAGTCGAACTAGTTATGTTCATGTCTCTATCTTGCTAGTCGAAGTTATAGAAAAAATATATATATAGAAAAGAAAATCTTAATATTTTTATTCAATATTTTATGCTTCATACTTAATTTTAATATATATTCATAAAAATAATACAATATAAATATAATTAAATAAATGATGCAATATAATTAATTATGATGCACAAAATATGGAATTTGGAAATTAGGATTGATTTTTTATATTTTTTTTTGTCGGCATATAAGATTACTATAGAAATATAATTATGTATATACAGAAGTATATTTCTATAGTAATCTTATATTTCCATTGGCTCATTAATGTCTATAATATTCAGTCTGAGTTCAGCGAGCCTCTGCACGTGTTGCCGTTTGACTTCAATATTCATCTGGCAACTGCTGCTTGAGACATGCTTGATTTTATTATTCAGCAATATTACACTCATCAATAATATGTCTAATAATCAATAAAAATTAATATTTATATTTTTATAGAAATATATATATATATATATTTGATATAATATGTAATATAATATTATACATAAAATATATATATTTATTATTTTGGAGTCTTATTGATATAAGTATATATATAAATAATTTAAATATAAATATATTTAAAATCAGCTCAAGTGTGTCAATATCCATTCACCATTCAGGCGTGGCAGAATTAAGCCCAAATTTTTATAAAAATATTGAAAATTGTTTAAAATTTTAAATTTCTCTGCGAACCAATTTCATGTGTCTTCCTGGAAATGTCACTCAGCGCCCAGAAATGCTAACTTAAATATACATATAAGTTAAATAAATCTAATTAGTTCTTATTCAACAATTTCTTATTTTAAATAAAATTTAAATGTTTCTTAATTTGGTATTTGGCATTTAGTTCCAGCTGCTCCTATTACTAAAATGGGAATATTACATTATATTATTACATCGTTCATTGCATATTATATTATTATCTTAGACCCTGCTCAAATTGGTATTAACAATGGCAGCTGTAATAGCCAAAAATACGCAGCCACACACACACACACACACACTCAACTACCGTGTGGCTGCTCCCCCAAGCGCGAGTCTTTATTTTGCCTTAACGCCTTTAATTAATTAAACCGCATAGCTCCCGGAAGTGCGGGCTGCGCCGCCTTCAACTGGCTGCCAGCTGAGAGCAGAGAGCTGAGAGCCGAGAGCTACTTTGGGGACAGAATTTGTGTCGTCTTTAAGCAATGTTATTTAGCTCACCTTGGCGCACAGGTGAGAAGTTGGAACACAGCGCGCAATCAGTCAGTGCCAGCATTTAAAAAGCGCGGCATACTCCTGCGGCAGCTGCTTGATTATATATTTATTTGATTTCTGGCTAGCTGGCGTCTTAGTGCCTTAGCTGCCCACAGCATTTACATAAAATCTAATCAGAATACATGCACATTAACTGCCGGCGGGCTTATCAAAATTTCAGCATGTGTCCTATGTGTGATGTCGTCTGGCTGCACTTATTCCCCATCCCACGGCTCCATGGCCCTAAAAGTGTATTTAATAATTTAGCCAATTGCCTGGCGCATCAACTTGCCAACTCTTTGAGTTTTTCTTCCTTTTGTTTTCGCTTTCGTTTTTTTTTTTGGGGTAAACAAAACAAGAGTTTTGAGCTGGAAAACAAAAATATATTTTATGTAAATATTTATCGTTGCCTAACGAACCGTGTATACCCTATTATGCACATATTTATATATGTATTTCTAAAACATTTTGGACAAAGTGACGATTGCGGCACTGATGGCGTCCCAGCGGACTGTAAACGCTCCAGGCATATTCGTTTCTTAAATATTTAATGTGCACACAAGTTAAGCAGCGGGCGAGAAAAAAAAATAGTATTTAAATGCTTATCGAAGCGTTCGGGTTCTGTGTTTACCTTCAATAAAAATCGATTGTTTTTTATGTATTTTCTTGCATGATTGAAATATTTGAACTAAAATTAATGAAGTGCTTACGATTTTACTATCATTTTTATTTATTTTTTATTTAAATCATTTATGCAGAATTTCCTGGAAAAAAATCATGTTCAAATATTTTTCACTTAACATCATTTTTTTATATTATTTAAAATATTTATTTAGCATTGTATGAAGAGTGAAATTGAAATACTCATAAAAAATATAAACTAATAAATATTATTAAAAATGTTTATTTTGCAATATAAATAGTTGAAATCACATAAGAAATGTATAAAAAAAAAACTCATTATTCATTATTAATGAAATTTACTTTGGCATGTTTATTTTAATGATTGAAAATTTTGTAAAATTTTAATTTTTCTCTTTATTTAACAAACTTATATAGAAGTTATTCAATAATTCATTTTTTTAAAGTATTTTTTTAAAAATGTTGTCAAATATAAAATCACATAATTATAAATTAATATTATTTTGCTTAATATTATATAAATAAGGATATATTTTAAATAGAAAAAAATATAAATAAAGTTAGTTTTAAGTATATATTTTTTTTATTTAAAATATTTTCTTATTTAATGTATGTAAATTATTTTTTATATAATTTACGGACTTATATTATATATATGTATAGATATATTTATATAAAATTAATAATTAAATATATATATATATATATATATATATATATATATATATAATTATATATATATTTATTATTATAGTAATATATCTTATGAACTATAGTTAATAATATAATAATAAAAAACTTATAATTGTTTTACTAAAAATAATTATTTAAAAAAAGAAAAACAATAATTTGGATATATTTATTAAAATTATTTATTAGTTATTTATTATTATTATTAGTTATTTTTATTATTTAATCAATTATAGAATATTAATAAAATTAAATCACAATTTAAAAATCGTGACTAAAAATTCTTTTGAGCATTATTGTTGCATTTAAATTTATTATTCTTATTTAAAATGCCGTTGAAAATTTAATTCCATTTATTACACAAAAATGTATCTTTAATTATCGCCATCATTAGCTTAAGCTATTGAGTAAATCAGAAATCAACGTCACAAAATAAAGCATTCATTATTATTATTTTTTTATTGATGTTTTTCTTTATAATTAATTTCGTAATAGTCTGTCATTTAAGTAGGACAAATGTTCGGGGACTTTTCATTAACCGAGCAAAAATATGTAAATAAAAAAACTGAAGTAAACATGCAATGGACATCAAATTAATTCGGTTAAGCTGACGTCTGTGCCGATGTCAGGGTCTGGAGTTGGGGGAGGGGGAGGGTGTCACAGCGACTGTGCTGTAATCAATTAAATATTGATATTTTTAATATTTAATCTTTTCAATTAAATTGCCAATGATTTACATGACAGGCACAGCTCGTTTTTTATGCCGAGCGAGTAAAATGTAAATGAAACGAAATTTGCGCTCGCGCTGCGACAGGCAATGCCAGTTGGTAAACCGTAAATGATGTTGTTGTATAAATCAATTAAACTGTTAATTTTAACATAATTTAATATAAACAAATTAAGTTTACCAGCGCCGTCTGAACTTTATTTTCTTTCGTTCCATCGGCCGATTGAGCTGACAATTTGACAGATTTATTGCATTTGAAAGGGTTCTTTGAGCTGTAAAAATGGCAATTCAGCAGAGATATATATAATATATATATATATATATATAAAATATATGGCTTCATTTATTATTCAGTTAGTCTTAAATATTAAATTAACTCACGTAACTGATGCAACACATTAAGTATACGCCCAGTAGCTGAGCGAAATCTTTTCATACGACCTCGCCACAATATTATTCTTATTTTACGCTCATTTAATACATAAGCTCTCATTATATGTGCTCCTCAGTGAAATAAAGCTCATTAGTCACAGTTGTTTTGGCTTGTGCCGCGCTGCTGTGGGGGCCGCTATTGAAATTCTATGCAATTTGCTGCGGCCCTTGCTGGCATTTTTTTGCAAAGAATGCCATGGCGTGCCAGGCAGTTGCATTTCCCAATTATATTTTCGGTGTTGCACAGCGCATATGCAATTTCTTGAGCAGCAATCAGAGCCACCAATCATAATTATTGTAAATGAACTTAAACAGCAAACCAATAAAAGCTCATTTAATTGTTAACATATGCAATATATATATATATATATATGTATTTATTTATATATGTGAGTTGAAATTTTAAGCGAAAATGTTTTAATTTAATTGAGGGCCTGACATTGGCGGCAATCAATCAATCAGCGCGCGTGATGAGTGCCAAATAAAACGAATTATTTACAAGAGAGCGAAAGTAAAGTATCATCTCAGAGCCCGGCCCACGGCCCACGGCCCACGGCCCACAGCCCGCATTGGCTCTCTGTCTGCGTGTTTTGCATAATAATGCCAGCCTTCGCATGCTCAACTTCAACTGAATTCGGGCTGCTTGGCGCTACGTGCCACAGTAACTGATCCCGACAGGCTGGAGGTATCCATTTCGCAGTCAACCGCAGCACAGTTACAAATTAGCGAGTGTAGCGAACTTGGCACCAGCCGCAACGTGGCCTGTCGATTGCATGTGCAAGCCTCCCCCCGCCCGGCCCCATTTTCGGATTGTCGGCATAAGCCGCAGCTCCATTTACCCAATGTTCCGTTCTGCCCGTTTTTTTTTTTTCTGCTCTTCCTGTGGCTATGTGTGCGCTCACATTGAAATTTGGCATTTTCATTCGACTCTGCAGGCGACGATTGCAATTGTTGTAGCCACCAAAAAGCGAAGGGAAAGATGAGAATGGCAAAAAAAAAATAAAATATATATATATATATCTTTTAGTTAAACAGAAACGTTTTGCGTTGGCTTTGAGGGTTCGCACGCAGCTCTGCGGGATCTTTTGGCTATTTGCTGAAAGCTGGCTCATCAATTTGCAAAAGACCAAAGCAAGCATCCGCAGTGTCAACATTGACAAAAGTTTTAATTACAGCAAGACAATCGGTTAACATAATGCTTCAGGGCCTGCTCGCGCAGCTGAGCAAACAGCGAAAGTATTGCATACTTATGAGGGCAAGGCATTTACTGCCTGAGCAGCGTAAATGTGGCGTGAACGAAAGAAGAACGCCTAAACAGCCATATCAGCCATAATTATAGCCCTTAACTCTGCCCCTTTGTTGTCGATATCTGAGTGAAAGTCTGGCCAGTCTTTTGTCTAGCGCCTCTGCAGATTGTGATGATTTGCATATTATGCAAATTACGCTGGAAATTCGCTTTTTTCATTCGTTTATTTATTTACATCTATATGCTTTAGCAAGATTCCGAATCCTCGCCTCAATTAGTCCTGAACTCTTACAGCTTTTTCATTTGTTTTCTCCGCTTCCTTGGCTCAGCGCTCGCAATTTGCATCGCTAAGATTTTAATTTTTGTGCTTTTTATGTGCTGCGCCTCCACAGACAATGTTTATTAATTAATGCTGCAAAGCTACAGTGGAGCTGAGATAAGAGCAACAGCAAGTTTTATAATTATGCATTCATTTATTATTATGCTAAATGAATTATTAATCAAAATTAATTGAACTAAAATAATGGGCAAAAATAAAAATAAACTACGAACCAACAAATTTATAAAATTTACAAAACTATTTGAAAAAAATAATAGTATAAATAAATAGTGTAGAAAATAATTTATTACAGTATTTATTACTGCTGAAAGCTAAAATCAAGCGAAGCTAATAGCGACTGAAAGTTTTATTTTGTACTTAAATTTATTTATGGTTTTAATGAATTATAAATCAAAAATATTTTATGTAAAATAATCAACAAATAAATTGTCTGTAATAAGTAGAAAAATTTAAAGTCATGAAAAATTATTAATCAATATAAAATATTGTTTCAGTTTGTAGAAAATTAAATTCAAGTCAAACTAAATATAACTATAAATCGCTGATATTTATATAAAAATTGCAAATTACTAAACTAAAACAAATATATAAATTATAAAGATATATTGCAGAACAATGTTAAAAATTATATTAAAAGAAAATTTTATTCTATGAGCAAGATATCATTAAAGAAAGTTTATTTATTTGCTGTATATGTTTTTAAATATTTCTATTTATTAATATTTTTTATTTTGTAAAAATATTTTTTTATTTACATTATTTTCACATATTTTTTATTATTTAAAATTAAATTTATACATATGTAAATATAACTTAAATAATTTTTTGGGGGTTTTATAAAAAATATTATATTTATAATAATATAATATATTAATTTTTGATTTTTTTTATTAAAATTATAATTTTAATTTTAATATTTATTTTAAATTTTAATACTTTTTAATATTTAAGCAAAACTTAAATTTTTATTATTTTATAGTATTTTTGTTATTTTTTTTTTTTTTTTAAATAAAAAATAATTGCTGTGCAAAATTAGCAACATAATTTTTTCGATTTCCAGCGCTTATCACTCAGGTGCTGTGCACTTTATCATAGCCGACTTCAAAATAAGTTTCTGTCCGCTACTCAACTCACTGTAGCTGCCGCAAATTGTGGCACATAAGAAATGTAGCGCCATCAATCGCCTTTGTTGTCGCTTGGCTGCTGATGTTGATGTTGCTTTTGCTGTTGCTATTGCTGTTGCTGTTGGCAGCTGCTGTTGCATTTTGGTATTAAAAATATGACCACACAGCCATGAAGGACACAGTCAAAGGCAGCTTATCAGCATGTGCCGTGCGGCTTGTTTAAAAACAGTTGCACAGAAATATATATAAATATATATATAAAATATATATATATATATATATATATATATATATATATATATATATACATTGCTCTCGTATTGGCTAACGATTTTTGATTGCGTATAGTAAGTTTACACAGGCTCGTTTTAATTACGGACTTCAAAACACAAACACAGAGATGGAGAGAGAGAGAGAGAGAGAGAGAGAGTGCAAGAGAGAGAGTGAGCCGGGGTACAAATTTATGGACTACAATTTGCATATATTATTGAGTTCGAGTCGCACTTTGAGCGCCGGCATGTGCGTTTTATTTGAAATTGAAGCCTTGCCACATTTCGCGTTCTGTGCGTATTTCATATGTTAAGCACCCACTTTGGAGCAGCTCGTGCACTTTAATTTGCTGGCCCGCATCCACGCACGTAAGCAGACATGGATTGCGGGCGGACACGTAGCGTAGGCGCAATTTCACGTTTGTACTCCAGTTACAGTCGCTATTCAGCTCTGCTCTCTGTCCCGCCTAAAGATCTCTTTTCTCTTTCTCACTTTTTTTTTTGTATACATCAAAAAGTTTCGCTTATGCTAACGGTATGTTGAAATACGTCTAAATTTTGTTTGCAAATTAATTGCTTTTGCCAAGCAACTGGCACTGGCAAATTGAATTTGCAAAAATAACAGAGGCAAAAAAAAATCAGAGCAAAGCAAATAGCTGAAAAGCAAACAAAATCTATTGCAGCTTAAGAAAATTGCATTCCCAGACTATTAGAGCCATAAAGAGAGCTCACATTTGATTGCCATTTTATTTCAATGGCAGGCTTATGATAAAAAAAAAAAAGCTTAACAATTTTATTTAAAAGAGCAAAGGTTGAAATTTCTAGTGAAATCGAATGCCTCAGAATATATATGTATATTCTCTTTGTGTGGCTCAAAGCTTTGACTGAGATTAAAAATAAACATTTCCATGTGCAATGCACATGTTGAAATATAGTTGAGGTCAAGGCTTGAACTTAACACGTCGCAGGTGAGACGGAGAAGAAAAACAAAGTGTTACTCTCTGCCATTATTTGCACGCTGTGGTGACACTTTTAATAACCACAAAACCCATAAATAGCGTCACCTAACCGCAAACAACAACAGCAACAAAAGCAGCAGCAGCTGAGCAAGCAATTTCCATGCCATATCCATCAAATGAAAAGAAAACATGAGACAGAGCCCGGCAACGGCAGCGGCAGCGGCAGCTCGTCGCTCGGTAAATCTCGAAGCCAGCTAATTTCCGCAATCAGAAAGTCACTTACGTACCAGGGCGTATAAACAATGAGCCAAGGAGCAACAAAAACTAGTCGAGTCGAGTTGAGTCGAGTCGAGTCGAGTCGAGTCGAGTCCGTGTTATGCGAGCATTATAAGCACCATAGTTATAACTATCATTGCTCTTGTGGCTGAGCATGCTCCGCGCTCCACGCTCCACGCTCAGTCCGCTCGCTCTGTGTGCTTGGCTCTCTGTTTACAGCTGCTGCTGTTGGGCCATGTGTCATTTAAAAACAACAACATGCGACACTCAAGTGAAAAGAGCAGCGCACACACAGGACAAGGGGCGACTGCGGATTTATGTTCGAGCCCCCCTCGGCCCCCTCCCCGTGTTTTTTTTTATACGATGACTTTGCCAACTTACCGAACGAGTGACACCTAGCCGTTGGGCACACATACATAAGCAGATACACATAAAATACAATAGGGTCACGAGTTCAGTCACTCAACGTCCTGCTGGGCAACTGAAGTGCTGCAATGACACAAGCTGAAAATGACATCTAATTCATTATTCTAGCGTTAAGAAAATATTTATTTTCCGCTTAATAGACTCCAATATGTTTGATGTGTAATTATTCGGGCATTCTATGTCGGTTCAATAAATAATTTCAATTCAATTATTTAATTGAATTTAAGCGTGTGATTGAGCTTTGATAAAACTTTTAAATACCCCGTATAAATATAAATATGGGTAATATGTACTAAATGAAAAAACGTATACTATAAATATAATATTATTCTTAACGGCTCAAAGCTCATAAATTGGCTCAGATGAGCAGAAAGACAGCACGAAATCAACTTGGATTTTGAAAACTATATATATATATATATACCACAAATATATATATATATATAAAAAATATATATTAAAATAAAATTCAAGTATAAAAAGCTTCATCCACCAGTAAAAACTTCAAACTGAAAATAAATAAATAAATTCAAATAAAATTAAGAAATTAATAAATAATTTAACACCCTTTGATCTCGCAAATATATTATTTTACACAATAACTATATCAATTACAATCCAAACATATATTCCTATATAACTTCATCAAAGCTGCAACATTTTCATCTCAAGTACAGAGTAACTGCGAGTCATGCACATCCCGCTCACTATGCTTTAATTGGGTTTGCGTGTCTGTTGCTCCAAGTGTATGTCTGTCCATTTCTCTCTCGCTCCCACTCGCACTCCCTCTCTCTTGCACTCTCTGCTTGTCTGTCTGTCTGTCTGCCTGTCACACAACAATAATTATTTGCCATTGCTGCTATTGGAAAACAATTTCCCTCTTCCTTTCGATTTCCTTGCATTTTTCTGTCTGCTTGCGCGCAAAACTTTCTACCGGAAATTGTTGCAATTTATGATTTAATTTATGTTCATTTTTTAATATACGCCTTGCCGTCCCATTAGCTGCGATGGCTGCCTGCTTCATGTTGCATATAAATGCGCTGATTATAGCCACGCCCACGCGCCTCTGGTTAAGTGAGGAGGAGGCACTGGATGAGCCAGAGATAAGGCGGCAATCAGTACGTCTAGCAACAGCAATCGGCAGTTAAGTGTAAAGACAACGAATGGTAAAGACATGCCATAAATTTTGAGTGCAGAAACACAGAGGAAGGGGAGAGAGAGAGAGATATTATTAAATGAATAAGTCAGAATCAAAGTCAGTTCGAACTACTAACATCTCTTGAGTTCATGGGCTAATATTGGGCTAGAGAATAAGTTTCTTAAAAGCTTCCACATAACTAACTTTGACAATTGCATTTCGTTCCATTTGTTAATTTAATCAGAAGCCTCTCAATGTGTTTTGTAATCATATTTAAGTGCACATGACTTTTACCCAAAACGCACAATTTGCACTTGCCATTTGAGCGAAAATCATGCTCACAAAGCTCGGCGCTTTGGCAAATTTCACAAAATTAAAATCAAACGCTTGCAAAATGTCACGCACATTTTGGAGGGTTCCCGAGTGCCGCTCTCCCTGCTCCCTGCTCCCAGCTCCCTTAGTGCGCTGGCAATGACAGTGATAGACTCGTCCCAGAGCGTTCACTACTCACTCTGATTGCAGTCAACATGTGCGACTTCCACAGAAAGAGGGGCAGCGACAGGCAAGAAGCAGAGCGTAAACGAGAATGGAGTATTCATCGTGTGTTGAGCACATTTTCTCCTTTTTTTTTTTTTTGTTGTTGATGCCACGTTTACTCCACTTTTTTGTCGTTATATTTTTGGTAAAGTGACATTACGTACGAAAAGTGAAAAGCATCATTTTTATGCGGCACACTTGAAAAGGTTTTTCGTTCATGTTTTTATGAGTTCAAAAGACGCCAGTCGAAAGCCAAACCAAACACCGCTCGACGAGAGTCGTCGGTCCAAATGCAGTCATGCGTGTGTGTGTGTACCTATACCCTGTATACCTAGAGCTCTGCTGGCACTTTAAATGCGCCGTGTGCCCAGCCAATTGCCAAATAGCGCGCATATTTTATGTCAACAGCGCCGCGAAGTAGGCAATACTTTATATACCTTCAGCTTAATTGCGTAAGCAAACAGAACGAACGCAGACCAAACCAATTTACTGCTGCTAACAATTTCATTACATGCATAAGTATTATATAAATATATACCTTAAAAGGCATCTAAAGGCAACAGCAAGAGCCAAGCACTAGTCTTGGCAAGTGCTCGTGTAATTGGCAAGCAAACAAGCACTCAGTTGACTATTTAGTTGGTACTTAAGAAGTCCTCTGGCTCTTTGAGTTTGGTTGCTTTGAGCACATTTATGATATACAGATACAGATACAGATACAGATACAGATACAGATACAGATACAGATACAGATACAGATACAGATACAGATACAGATACAGATACAGATACAGATACAGATACAGATACAGATACAGATACAGATACAGATACAGATACAGATACAGATACAGATACAGATACAGATACAGATACAGATACAGATACAGATACAGATACAGATACAGATACAGATACAGATACAGATACAGATACAGATACAGATACAGATACAGATACAGATACAGATACAGATACAGATACGCACGTTTCACTTGCCAGGTAGACTGGACAAGGCAAGTTTTTTAATTCATTGGCATTCATAGACACTTCAAACTTTGATAAAGTTTTTAGTTTACAGCTGGAGTTATGAGCCGACGACACATGGTTATTTGATTGGGCTTTAAAGCTTAGGTTAGCCGAAAGTGGCTGTCTTTTAGGTAGTTTCAGATAATACATGCTGAGGGTCTTATCTAACGATAACAGCTCAGCCAGCGAGCAGCAATTTGGAATTTTGTAAAAACTTTGCCCAGCTTCCAGGCAAAAGTTAGACGTCTTGCGTAAGCCACGTTGACTAACTGCCTTTGGTAAGCCTATAACAGACTCTCACACAAACAAATAAACATGCACACTGACGTGAGCTGCTAGCTGCCAGTATGATAAAGTTCGAGCAATCAATTTCTGATATGCATCCAATTTTTCAAATGCGAAAGCAAAGCCAAACGACAGGTGAGACCAACTAATAAATCACTTGCGTTTCAGCTACTGACAAGACGCATTCAGACCTCAAATCGACAGACGCATTTGCCACACAACAAAGCCCCCCAATTTTCAGTTATGGTCTGCTGCCCTGCCTCGTCACGTTCGCCGATTAATAGAGTGAAAAAATAAAAACCTTTTCACAAAATGTTATAATTAAGCTATCGAGCTGCTGACAGCTCGACCCACGGCGCCAGCCGATAATGTTTTCTTTTTATTCAGCCTGCAGCTCATGAGCTGTCAAGTGTCAGAAAATAAAATGAAAGAAATTTGTTCAATTTTGAAATATCCTTTAGACACCCATTTATTATGGGCTATTAAACAATGTGAGTTAATGGGTCGTTAAATATTGAAGGTACGAAAATAAAACAAGGCAAGCTCTCTAGGACTTATTTTTTGTTTAAGTAATTAAAAATAATATTACCTAATATATTGAACACATTTTCATTTTATTATTGATTTTGTCTTATATTGCTTTATTTCTAGATATTTATATGAAATACCATATATTTTATATATCATTATATTTTTATATTTATCTACAATTAATATAATTAAATTAAATATATTAAAATTTCTACAAATTTAATTAGATCTTAAACTTATTTATATTTATTTTTATTTTTTTATATTTGTGTACATTTATTCTTTTTTATTTGTTTATATTTCTATGTAGTTACGTATATTTAATTTATATAAAACTTATTTATATTTATTTGCATTTATTTATTTTTTTAGTATATATATACAATTAATTAATATTTATTTAAATTTTTTATATTTATTTCGATATTAAATTATGTTTAAATATTAATAAACATAATTTTATATGGAAATAAATATAAAAAATTTAAATAAATATTAATTGATTGTATATATTTTAAAAAAGTAAATAAATTCAAATAAATATAAATAAGTTTTATATAAATACAAATACAAATTTATTATCATATATATTTATTTATATTTGTTAAATTTAAATTTTTTCTATTTATATATATTTATTTATATTTTCTACATTTATTTATATATATTATATATATTTTATTCATATTTATTTTGCTTTATATTTACATTTTTTTATATTTTTTTAAATATTTATAAAATATTATTTATGTATGTAATTTGTATCAACAAATATATATATATATATATATATATATATGTATATATTCATGCACAATTTACTTTCATATGGCCTCAACACATTTACCTGAATTGTTAATTCTTTTGTTATGCAGTGAATACTTTGAAATGCTTGGCCCAGACGAAAGTAGTCCTGGAAGCGCCCTTAAATTTTATATATTGTTGATTAGGCGACGACAACAATTTGAGTCCCTATAAATGCAATTTTGATTTTGTTTTTTTTTTTTTTTTTTTTTTGTGTGTTCAAGATACTGATAATAATTATAAGATAAATCCTAGTTGAGCTGTCCTGACTGTAGTCCACTTCTTTTATATCTAACTTTTAAGCTCGATTTCCTACGCATACTCAATTTTGTTTCAGCTTCGATTCTTTGCTTTACATAATCAAAAGTGCTGCAAGCTAACTGGCTCTAAAAAGCCTTTACCAAATGATTTTAATGGCTTGATTGATAGTTGAAACTAATTGTGCTGTTTGTTGTTGTTGGCCAATGCAGAGCGAATTTATCATCATCAGGCTGTGAATTATTAAGATAAATACAAAATCTTTGGGCTCAAATGCTTCGAAGTCAATGACTCCAGCAGTGGTTTGTGTACATGATCTAATCAGGCCAAAAAGTAACTTTTCATAAATGCCAAACACACACACATTTATATTACGTATACGCCATGCTGTACAGTTTGTGGTTTACACTCGAGTGCCGTTGCAGCTGAAGAAGTTGTCCAACTCTCTCTATCTCTCTCCCTCTCTTCCTCAATCTATTTATTTTCCATATTTTTTTTTTGTGTTTGCCAGTGCATAAATTAAATTTGAACAGAACAGTTTTTGGCTTAGAAAGTTAGTTGAAGCAAAAACTACGTATACGTCATGTTGGCTATTGAGTCGAGCAGCTGGTTAGCCACGGCATTATTGTTGTTGTTGTTAGTGCTGCTGCCGTTTCTTGTTTAGTCGCATAATTTTATAGCAAAAGTAATGAAAAGAAACAGCAAATGCACTCGAGAGAGTGCAGAGGAGAGGAGAGAACACAACCTGCAGCTGCAGCTGCAGCCCAGTCCAGGCGTATTGTGATTCAAATGGTTCTCATGCGCACTGACGATTAACTTTGGCAGACCGTCGCAATGTTTGCACCAAGTGGACCAAAACAGCGCACCCGAAAAAAAAAAAACATGGCAGCCAAGTTGTTGCCATCTTTCAAGCGATAAGAGATTTATGCAAAGTGCAGCGGAAATTGAAACTGAAAGGCGGCGCTGCCAGACAGCTGTGCGGCTGCCTCATTTCCTCAGCGCAGCAAGTTAAAGCACAACTCATTGACTCTGGAGTGCTAGCTAGACTCGCTCGGGCCACGGTTGCCTCTAAGTGCTCAAGTTGTCCAGCGCTTTTCAATTAAATTCAATTTATTAATTTCAATTATTTGCGCATCAAGTGACCGCGTTACACGCAGACATAGAAAATAAAAAACGAAAAAAAAAAGAGAGAAAACTGTCAACTCGGCAGACTGAAGCAGTGAAGCAGAAGCCAACACCAGCACAACAGATGCTGTGCCGTCCAGATGCTGTGCAGCTGACCAGCACTCCTGTGGCTGTTAAGTGCTATGGAGGCATTTGATTGATGTGCCACAGTGAGTAGGGCACGGGCTGGGCCAAAGAAATGAGCAACAAGCACTACACGCTGTTAAGTGAGCAAAAGCATTTAGCCCATTAAACAATGAACTCGAAACTCTAAAAGAAAAGAAAAGAAAAACAAACACAAACACAAGCCTTTATATACACTCTAAATGTGATTTCTAGTTCTAGCGTGTGAACTATTTTATTATTTATGCCGCAGAGTAGAGCAAAAATCAATTTGGCCCGTCTTAATACATCAGTCAAACGCATTGCGCTGACGTTTATAGCCCGGCTTAGAGAGTATATCAAAAAGTCTGGCACAATTAATGCCAGCCAACATTATCATTCTCATATGTCAAAATCAACAAAGCAGCTGTTGTTTGGACTTTTGCTCATTTTCGTTTGACTTCTGGTTAATGGCTTTTCCAGCCAGTCGACTTGGAGGCGTGTGAGCTGGCCTATCGCCCTGCCGGCCTGTCGAGGCCAGTGCCTAGTTTTATGGCTGACCATAAAAATACTATTAAAGCACAAAAATGCCAGAGATAAATGGCTCAAAGGAACACGAGCTGTAACGCCTATTGAACTATGCATATAAATCACAAGCACCATGATGTTAACAGTGTCATAAAAGCCGTAACAAGGCACCTGAATTGTTGGCAGCTTGTGACACTGTATATTCGTGTATATGCACAAAAAAAATGCTGAAATGTTGAATGTTTCATTAACCAGGTATACGAAAATTTGATCAAATTTTGTTTTTATGAATCAGCCAAGATTTTTTGTAAGCGAAAATCAGCTCAATTTGTGGTTATTCAAATTAATGATATTTATTGAACAGTTGTAATTAGTAGAAATCTATTTTTTAATAAATAAAAAAGAAGCTGAATAGCAACTGAAAATTATTTTTTGAGCCTTAAACAAGTTTTATAATATCTTAAATAATTTTTTAAAACAAGTTTTATAACAATTTAAAAAACTTTTTAAAATCAGTTTAATTTGTTTTTTTTTATTTATTTTTTTTTCAAAAAATTTGTTATTCATTGAACTTTTGTAACAAAACGAAATCTATTTTTAACTTGAACATTAAGCAATATTTTTAATAATTTTTAAATTTAATTTAATAAAAAAAATAGATTTTTAAATTGCTAAATATTTACTTAAATTTACTGATCAGCCTGCAAGTGTCTCTCATCCTGTCTTTGCTATAATTACATCATATTCATATAATTTGGCTTGCTATTGAACAATCCTATTGAATAACTTTTTACTACATCTTCTTCTACTACTTTTTCTGTAATTCTTCTTCTTTTATTTCTGACTTATCAAACTAACAAAAATAATTTGTTTGAATTTATATATTTTTCTTATTTTACGCCCTCCATATCTTACATCTCTGAGAAATCTCTTTCAATAATAATACCTCATTGATAAAAATATATTTTAAAGTATTTTTAAAATCATTTGTAAGGCAACAAAAATACACCCACCCTCTTTAATGTACAATTCCTAAAAATAAAAATGCTCTGCTTATTCAGTACATCAAATGTACTCAGAAACGTGTCATAATTCGACTGCATTCAACTCCGATTCATATTCAGCAAAATCTATAAAAATTTCTAGCTAATTTGATTTTACATTTGAATTGAAATTGTCAAAGACCTTTTGAAGAGTCCATTGAATACATCCAGCCAGTGCCAGTGTTCATATAAGCTTATCTCCGCCCGCCCGTCAGATCAGGTTTACTCCACGCTTTACATCAAAGGCTCATTCTAAGAAATTGAATTGAGCTCTTCAGGTTTCCACATTTAAATTACATTAAATAAGAGCTTGTGGCTCTTTGAGAGGCTCTGCTCGTTACTCTACGCGCATTAGTTGCTCAGCGCTGCCTTTGTAGCTCACTCACAAACTCAGTCTATATCTCAATAGCTAATTTCTCTAATTGTTCTGTACTTTCAGTGATGACGTCTATCTAAATGCAGCTGTAGCTTGTGGCGTGAGTACACACAGCGAGTGAAATTAATATATTTACATACATAAATAATAGAGTCTAAGGTAATTTAGATCTGGTCACGGCACATATAGGCCGTGGCCCCAAGTGCTGTCCGCTGATTGACAGCAAGGACACGCCACACGTTGGCGACATTGCTGGGGCTAGGGGCAGGCGGCTCGGGGCTTGCGAAGGCGAAACATTGGTCAAATTATAACATTTCAGTTTGGTCTTGTGCTGCCATTCGCCATTGATGTTGACATATTTGAGGCTTGTGAGGTGTAGCCAGCCCTGGGGCCATTTGCGGTGCGAAATTTTACAGCCAAAGCGCTTCGCCAGATTATCGGCCAAATAAATAGACAAATTGATTTTAATGGAATTGGATACACTGGCCACTGGCCAGTGACCAGTGGCTGACCCAGCCCAGCTGGGCAAACATAATTTCATGTAATTGTGTCTTCCCTGGGTGCCCTTCAACCTGTGTGCGCTCAAAAGTAAATATTTACTGTCTGCCCAACTTGATGGACATTTTTCGGTTGAAATCCTAGCATGGATTTATTTTTTCTATAAATTGCATTCGGCCATCGTAAATAGAAGTTTTTGCTTTGAGTCTAAGCTGATTGAATCTAAGCAGAAGTTAGTCTTTAATTCGACTTAGAGACCTTAAATTGCCAAGCGACCAACTCAAGCTGGCTTGAAATGCAAATCTTGGCTAGACTCGATATATCTGTTCAGTAAGCCAATAAGTTTTCCAGGTTTGCTGTTTGTCTGCCATTCAGCCATTTGTGGAACCAACTAAAAAGTTATTGCCTAAGAATTAGTTGTTCTCAGCTTGTTGAAAATGTCTTTTGTGTGTGTGTGCAAGGTGTCTGCGGGTGCGAGGGGAGAACTTTTAATGACGTGCTTTGTATGCGAGCGCGTGTTACATGTTAGCCACATTATCTGAGCAGCCAGCGACAAGTTTTCGAGCACGAGCTGTAGATGGCGACACCAAGCGCCACCCACCTTGCCACAGTGGCTTACATGCTCTGGCCATGCAACGTGTCCAAGTTTGTTTTTGTGCCACTGCCAGCTAATACTTTGCGCCGCACATGGCACATGTTTCTCGTCCTTTCACAGTCCCAAACACAACTAATACGAATTTCACTTAATTGCACTCGAAAAACTATGCATGTGAATTGCACTCAGCTCGACTGGCAGCGACTTCGAGGGTGACTGCATTTGGTGTTGCTGCTGCAGCTGCTGCTGCTGCTGCTGTGGCTAAGTTCGGATTTGGTTTGAGCTCGGGGTTGAGTTGCCATCAGTTTTCGCTTTCAGTGATGCAGACACTTTTTGACAGAGCGTCGTCGGACGCACACAAACCGCAAACGACATCTCGAGGGTCTGAGTTGGGTTAGAAAAACTTTGCCGTTTGCTGGCTTGAGTTTCCAGATTAAGCCAACGCCCAACGTCTGCCGCTGAGAGTGGCTCACGCAGCCAGCACAGACATCCTTTAGGCAGCCGCAAGCTAATGAGTACAACTTTTTTTTCCACCTTCACAGCTTTTATTCTATTTATTTTTTTTTTTCTTGCTTGTTGTCTAGTGTTGAACTTTTCATGCACTTGTCTGAAGCATTTCCAACCGGGACCCCCATGCCCCACAGGCAGGTGAAATGGCAAAGTGGAAAACCTGGGCAGATCCAACTTAAATGAAAACTTCTTGAATAGAACAATGCGGCATGCAAAAGAGGAGTTAACGCCATAACGAAAACTATGCTACGTAGGATGGTGTAATGATATCCAAATTGATTAAGTTCCTTCCACGTAACAATTGTTCGCCAGTGAATGGCAAGCAGACCGGAAAAGAGCTCAAGCTGAGCGATAAAAATAGTTTTTAATTAAATTTCTTAAAAAACAAAATCTATAAATTAAAGAAAGTGCGCTGAAAAGTTGAACTAGTTTGCTGATTCGATGATTTTATATACCTTCACCGAGAATTTATTTCACATTAAAGTTTCCCTTTTTGGTTCGCTGTCAGAAATTATCCTTAAGCGTAAATCCCTTCGGCTCCGCTGGCCTTGAGCGCCAAGACGAAGCTACAAAAGGTCTGTCATAAACTGTTGCACTACTTTGAGGCGGGGCCACAAAGCCTTTTAAACTCAATGTAACCTTCTTTTACACTTGCCCCCTTCGCATGCCTCACACACATTCCATTAAGGTCACCGTGCAGAGTGTGCCCAGTGCGGAGAGGCGACCCCCGGCCGCCAGGCCCAACGTTGCTTGTCAACATCTGCAAATAAATAAGGAGCAGGAGCCAGAGATAAATTGAAATTTATGAACCGGACTGGGAAGTCAAATGCCAACACCAAACTAACCGACAAAACATTTCAGCACTTAAATGCCACTAAGTAATTTATAAGGCACAAAAGTATTGCATTAGCCGCACAAGCGATATAGCTTCCGATATGTGTATATAATCTAGCGTACTAGACGGCCGACAAACACTTTAGCTTCAATTTAAACAGCAAATGCGAGAAATAAAATAAAATATAACGTGAATTGCTTGGCGAACTCCGCATACGCTAAGTAATTTTATTTTATTGCGGCAATTTCTTTTTTTTTTGGGCTTACTTTTTGAATGTTTATTGAAAAAAAATAATTAAATATATACATATGAATATTTATATATAAAACATTTTATATATTTTATATGTATATATATATATATATATATATATATATATATATATATATATATATTTTTATTATTAAATTTGTATATATATGAATATTTATATATGTATATATTTTTAAATTTTAAATATATATATATAATATTTTTTTTCTAAATACATATGAAAATTTATACATATGTATGATTTTTAAAACATTTTATTATATATTTTATATACATTTTTTTTAATAAATTGGTATATATACATATATATATAAGAATATTTATATATGTATAATTTATTAATTTTTAAATTTATATATAATACTTTCCTTAAAATAAATTATATTTATATATATATTGTATATTTGTCAGTAACTACTAAATTTAATCAAACTAAACTGGAAATAATAAAATTTTTTTTTTTAAGATTAATTAATAAATTTAAGAGGAATTTTTATAGATTTTTTTAGTGAACGCAACTCAGATTCTTCTCAAAGCTGATGCCTCTCAAGCTCAGATTTTTCCGGCAGCAGCTGCAGTCCGACTTTCTAGTTGAGAATATTTATATAAAATATTCTCTCGAGCTATTGCTGCAAATAAAAGCAGCAAAAATTGCAGTTTTATTAGAAGCTAAGCAAAATGTTTAGTCATTTGCAATAAGGAAATGAAATTGTAAATTAGTTTATATTAAGCAATAATGACTGTAAAGAGTAGCAACTGCAGTTGGAGCTGTGTAATCATGAGAGTCACTCTGCCTATGCTCGCACTGCGTATACTCACTCTCCAAGTGCGCTAACTGCTCTTAATATTGAGTTCATATAGTAAACTTAATACAAATTTTAATCTGAGTCATGAAGCAAGCACTTGTGTTGATAAAGTCTTGGAGTTGATTCTACTATGTGCTCATTGTGAAGTCGAAAGAGTTATTTTCATGGGACACAAAATGTAAACTAAAACTGTTAAGGCGTACGTATCTGATGTTTTATTAATGCAATACAATCTGAACTTATATCCCAGCACTACTGACTAGTTCTATTTTCTGTTATCAGACTGCCAAAAAATAAAATTAAATTCTCATTAAGCAAGCTTCAACAAAAATATACAAAATGAAACTGAAATTTATGAAACATTCAAAATTCCTATTCCATAATAACTAAGCTCGAGCTGTGCCTTGGCGTGTAATCAAATTCAGAGCACACATCATAGCCATTATACCCTTTGCCAGTGTATAATGAAATTATATGGCGCAGCCCACCTGTCGAAAACTACAAAACGTGCAACAATAGCAGGCGGCAGGTAACCAGCTTTCCTGTGTGCATGTACGTGTGCCGTGCTCTTGGCAATACATTTGCCAAACCTTATTAAATTATACAGGCAGCTCTTGTTGTACACAGCCTGGGGGAAGTGGGGGCTGTGCGCTCGGCTCAAACAGCCTTTCCGGCTAAAAGTGTGGCATATTTTAGCTAAATATTGCAACTATACCAATGAGAGTTGCACTCAACCTGCCACAGATACAAACGATACGCATAAGTTAGCTCGAGCTCGAGTCACAGTGTCTCTGTGCGTGTAACGTGCGGCCGTGGGCTGCGGGCCATGCTCTAGCAGGTGATAAGTTGCGCTGCCGTGAGTTAAATTAATTCAAGGCATATAAATTATGGCTCATTGTTCGCTTGTATTCTCGCTGCTGGCTGCAGTCGACACTAAGGTTATATGTATATATATATATTTAAAACGCAGCAATAAAGCAGCCCCGAGCATTTCATCCGGCCTTGCCCATTTCCTTTGGCAGCACATAATATTCCAGCTCCACTTATAATGCGAATGCTAAATGGCTTTGGCTTTGGCTTCTTTTCTTATCCCTTAGCAGAGGCTTTGCCTTTTGCCTTTTGTGTAGATTTGTCGGCGTCTGTCGACATTTGCGTGGCGTCTTTAATTTAATTTCATCGCGTATACGCACCATTATGTCGCAGTTGAAACGTCAAGTGCGCCCTGAAAATCAATTGCCAAAGCCGCGAGCTGACAGACGTCTCCATTATTATGCATATTATATACATATATATACACATATATATATATATATACACATATATCAAAATATTGTTTAGCTTTTGAACTGTATCGAGAGCAGCAGCTCACCAAGTCAATAAGCGGCACGATTGCTGTCTAGAATGCCCTGCAAATTAGGCGTAACTAATTTGCTTTATGCGTACGCCTTACACATGATTCGCATGAATTTTGAGTAGAAATTTTGGCAACATTCAAGGCTCATTGCTTTCAGCCAAGTGGCAAGGTTTAGCAGTGCGGCTAACGGCAATGCGAAAACTTATGAGCAGCTCCTTTGGCGCAACTTGTCGAAATTATTTTTGATGCTTTCAGAAAAGCCGCGTGGAGCGACCACATTGCCAATTTCAGCACTCACATGACTGATGTGTGCACAAATGGGGCCAAGAGCTGAGCAAGGCTTCGCAAATTATGTCACAACTTTTTATGCTGCGTACTCATAATAAGGAAGCCAAATTATATAACTTTTCACAAGTTGTATTGCTCAAAAAAAGGGAAGCCCCAAATGGCAGCTAACCAAATTAAAGAGCACTTCTGTGTCGGACGTAAGGCTGGGAACTGGGCCAAAAATTAAGACAATTTGCCTGGATAACATATCAAAGAACCTGCATAACAAAAGTTATTCACAGTCTCTAACTGGTTTATGTATTGTGCTAAATGCTTTCATGTAATTCTACATGCTGCCAAAGTTTGAGTTATGTAAGGAAATTGTGATAAAATAAATATGATTTTAGCAATTAAGTTTGTTTTCCTTTTTATTTAGAAGTTTTTTTATGCTTTTTATGCAAGACGAAACAGTCAAAAGTAATTCCAAATTCCAAATAAATTTACTACAGCAAAAGTGCTTGCTCCCTGCCCTAGATTAAATTTTGTACTACTTTTATTATGTGAACTCAATATTAAGTGCAGCTAGCGCCCCCGATAAGCGAGCAGCGGAGTGCAAATAATTTGAAGAGCGATCATATGGAGTGTGACACTCCCGCTCACACAGCTCCAAGTGCAGCTGCTGTTCTCTACAGTGATAGCCGCTTAATATAGATTAATTTACAAGTTTATTCTATTATTTCCAATGATTTAACAGCATCAATAAGTGAGTTTGAGCCACGGACTCGAGATTCAGAAGTTGGACTAAAGTCCGGCTTAAGCAACATTAAATGGCAGGATCGCATTAGCCAAGAATTTACAGAGACGCAAAATGTTTGCTAACATTTTTGCCACAGCTTTTACAAGGCTCTGTGGTATTCATAAATGAGCTGGCAGTTAAATAAATATTTTTTAAATTATTTGAAGCCATATGCCAGTCAGAAAAAATGTATTAAATAAAATCATTATTAAGTGTCAAGTATTAATAATCATTTGAACAGTTAGATATATATATATATATATATATATATATATATATATATATATATATATATATAATAACATGACTCTTATGTGTCTAGCCTCAGGGTAATAGGACTTAGCGCTAATAAGTTAAGAAGTAATAAATTAGGATGCGTAAATTATAAATTGACTTCAACTTCAATGATTATATCATAGAATGGAAATTCCACGATTTTTATATATAATGATATTTATATATATATATATATAACGATTTGCCTCAAGTATTATGTTGATGTTGTATTATTGTATTAGCATATAACATTTTATAGAAAAATCCGAATAACATCTTTAAAACTTACAACACAATTTTAAATTAAGTTTAGAGCGCAAAATAATGGTCATGCGCCTGAAGCAAGCGGTCTTTTGGTATAATTTAAACTTAAACTTAATAAATTTCAATTAACTGTAATAAAATGGAATTTACTTGGTTAATAAAATGGAATTTGCTTGATTACATAAATAATTTATAAATATTTAAATATTTGCCAGACTAGCTGAAGCTAAACAGAGCTAAAAGCTGAAGCCTTACCAGGTAGTGCAACTGGGCTAATACAAGTGCTTCCCAGTTGCTTTGATTGCAAGTTAAGACTTAAGAAGAAGTTTAGAAGGAAAATGAATTTCTATATGGCTTTTATAGCCTAAGAATGACTTAAGCCATGAACCGCACACGCAAAGAAAAGCCAAAAGAAAATATGAAATGGGCAGCAAAATGATTGAATGAACCACGAATTGTTGCTATGCCAAAAACAAAATTCCATTGCGATATTCATATTAGAATAACAAGTAGTCGAGCAGCCAAGTAGAACTCACGCCCACGCAGCTAAAAAAAAAAAATAAAGAAATAAAGAAAAAAGTAAAATGAAAACAGAACGAGCTGTCGATGACGTTCATCGATGTTGGGAAGACACGCACAGTATTTGTTGGCCGCTGTTGTTGCTGTTGTTTGTTGTGTTGGTGTTCTTCCGGCATGTAAATAAATACTGAAGAAAAGCGAAACTGGCTATGATTTATTTTGTATTTGGCACGCACATTGTCAATATTTATGGAATTTATCAAAAATTTTGCTGCTGGCAGCCTAAGCGCGATGATTGCGTCGTAGCACTTCAGGCGAGGGTAATACAGGCAGCAACAACAATAACAACAGAGGCAGCAGAGGCAACAGCGCAGCTCATAAACTTGTCGACACTACTTTGTGCTGGCCCAATGCCGAAAACTTATAGCCAAAAATCGAAGCAGTTATTTATGGACTTTTTGTCGATTTTGCTTTATTTTTTTTTTTTTTGCTTTTCTGCTCTCAACTGTCGGCGCAAAGCAAAGTAAGGAAAATAAAAGAAAAGAAACAAAGACAGCCGGCCCATTTAAACAAATGAAAAGCAGCGAAAACATTACGCTAAATATACAGACAGTCGGTTGGGCCACACAGATGTACTAAATGAGCGGCAGTGCCTGCTCCCTGCCCCCCCTCAAGCAATTCTCATCGACACAATCGACAAATAAAACCGAAAAAAAAGTAGTGAAATTATATTTGAATATATGTCTGGAAATAATGCCTCTGCTGAGTTTTGAGAATCGCGCGTGTATCAAAAATTCTATGAATGGCTTGTGCCTCACCTGAATGAGTCTATTGAACTGCCTGATAGCGGCCACTTATCAACGGAAATATAGATATACATATATATATATATATAATTTTGTATATTTACGAAACATATCACAGATATTAACAGATGAAATATATTACTATGAATTTTGTTGTTCTTGTGGCTTGTATAAATAAACAACATTGTTAATTAAGATGAGTTGGTATTTCGATCTCAGTAAATTCCCAAGGTGAGTGCTATATTTAAAGTCACTTTGGCCTACATTTGGAAAAAACTTTCCACTTTGATCGAATGATATTGTCATGAATGCAAACGGAATGAGAACAATTCGAAGCTATGTGACAAAAGAAGAAGCAGAAAAGAAATCGCCAGAGCAATTGGTGCTGCAATGATTGTGTAATATGTCTTCAAATTTGCATTTGTCGCATACAAATTGTTTGGTTTCTGGGAGTTGCTCGCCGCAGTCGAAGTGATTTGTGAGCTGCGGATATATGCTAATTCGGGCAGCACAGCTGTTCGATAGAGAGAACAATATGATACAAGCTGCGCTAAACTAAACCGAAAACCAAATCAACAAGCAGCGAGCTCAGCCACAGCGGTTGTATCCGGTCGCTGGCTGCGCATTTCTCACGCGTCAAGTGGCTGCCAAATATGATTTATATGCGTTGGCAAAGTAGAAAATATGGCTCTTAAAATACTATAGATAAATTCGTGTATCGCGTTGCGGCTCTATCACATGCAAATAGACGCTCTAAGCAAATATTCGAGTGAAAGGAGTGCATATCATATCATATAATCTCATGGTTTGTTATATAGTATAACTATATCTATTGAAGGACTTCCACGAACTCGCTGTGCGATAGTCCGATTGCTGTGCGCTAATTCCCGATTCGGCTTTAGCACTTAATCAATTGTCAGATAGCTTTGACAGCGGCCAGCGCACTAGCATAAAACTAATCACTTGTGACAGCTGTCAGATCGTAGGATATATTGCCTTTCCAATCTCACACGAGGTCAGCGCGACAAATTTGATGTTTTAGCTAAAAAACAAAATTAACATTAACAATATAGGAATACGTAAATATATTTCAGTGAATAGTTCATTGGGCAAGAGCAAATTTCGACTGGGGTAAATTGTAATATTTTGTATATAATATAAGATTTAAATATATAATTTAAAAAATGTTTTATGTTTTTTTTAATGCATAAAATATCATAAGAAAGAAAGAAAGAATTTTGGCAGAGTATAGTTAAATGGTTAAATATAAAGGAAATTTACAACATTTTGCTTACAATATAAAAAATATATAAATCAAAATTTCAATGGTAAATTTATTTATTTTAGCATAAAATATGATACGTTTTAATGAAAATCTCGCATAAAATTATTGGCATATAACAGCTATTTATAAGCTGCCTAAGAGAAATAACTAGTTGGAAGCAAGTAGTTGTATGTCATTAATATTTTTGCTATGTGTTATTTAAATTACCAAAAAAATACTTGTCAGAAAACACACAGCAGAAAATATTAAAAAGAAAAATAAAAACTCTTGCTCACATGCGTTACAAAAAAAAAACATCACAAAACCCTGAGGTAAAAATCTTATCTAACTATCTATCAATCTTGGCATATAACAGCTCTTGTGCAACCCAAATTACTTACAGAGAGTAAACAAGCTGGTTGCTGATTTTCACATCAATGTAATAAAATTTGTAAAATATTTTATATTTCCACTATCAAGAAGAAACTTATTTAAAATAAATTTCTTTTGGGAATTGGCCAATTTGGGAGAATTGCATATAAGAAAAATAATATTATTTTACCTGTTCATCGGATGCTTCAATTAAATACAAAAGATAAGATAAGCAAACAAGCTAGAGCGCACTAGTCGGCTGTGCCTAACTAGCTGATACCCTAGCGAGCAGCTGCGATTTAAATTTCATTTAATTTTTATTTTATACAAAATTCTTCGAGTTCTTGGAATATGAGTGGGTCTACTAATTGCTGATTGAATTAATTGTTGACACATGGATGAAGTAGTTTAAAATTATTTGAAATGATTAAAAATAAATTATTTTCTCGATAAGTATTATCCGTGCTGGTTGCATTTTGTTGATTTGCAAAGATGCGTGAGGCATGGGCGTGGTTCGCTAAAATGTTAAGGGCGATCGATGGATGTTGTAGTTCGATGCATTGGCTCTAATGATATAGTCACTATATTCGTGCCATCTTACATACATAAATACGTACGTATGTAAGTATACATACATAAATACAAACATACATACATAAATACATACACACACGTACATACACTTTGCTTACTACGCGAGCGCTTGGTCTGCATGGGCTTCTCTGGGCTTTTACTATGGCAAATTAATTGTGTGAATAACTTTTGCTATATATCAACTTTTTTAATGAATCTTCAATGCCAGCCAGATGAAAGTATTTGCCAAAGCTCTAGTGTGCGTTTAAACAAACTGTTGGGAATATTTATACAAAAATATTAAAAAACTTTATAGACGACAGCAGACCTGCAGAGTACAATTTAAATCTCTAGCTTTTGTGGCATGCAAGCTATGCTCGAGTATATACATAGTTAAAACTGCCAACTCTGTAGCCTTAATAGTACTTATATTCTAAAACATATATAGATTCATATACAATGCATGCATATAATGTCAGCATTTCATAAAACCAAAGTCCAGTTCGTAAATTTCTCATCAATTCAAATTCAAACCAAAATGTCCCACACACAGAACACAAGGCAAAAGACTAATATACTCTCTTTGAGTTCATGAAGTGCAGCTCCAAGTTGCTGCTGCCGCACAGCTATCGAAATAGTTGCATTTTTATATAGTTGCAGCAATTCTCTGCTGCATGGCACAACATGTTTACCCTGGCTTGCTGAAAGGTGGCCGAGGTGGCCGAGCTGGCAGCAAATTGCATGTAATAAATGCGAAAAACGTAACTTTTGGCACAGCCAGAGCAATGAGCGCCACGCCCAGCACGTAGCAGCACTTCTTAGTCTGCGTCGCCTGCAGCGCGCCTTCAGACAGCTACATTTTTCCCATTTTCAGCTGGCAACAGCTCGACCAGCATTCGGGGAATTGTTGAGCTGACAAATATGTCGAGTGTCGCAGCTGCCTTTGCCTGGCAGCTGCCTGGCTGTTTCGCTCCTCATATTGATGAGGTACATCAGAAGGCGAAAAGCGCACGGCAGGCACGGCCAATGCCGTGCTCCACTCAGCACAAGAAGATGGCAAAATGAGCGTCGCAATTGAGCGTTATTTTAAAACTAAATTTGCAGCAATTAAAATAAGCATATAATCTGCTTCATAAACAATTGCGAGTTTATTGTGAGGACCAGCGTCTGTTACGCAATTGCAGTCACTGGGGGCGCCAGACTGGCCAACAACTTGGCCATCAGCATTGACTGTATTAGTTTCGAGCTGTATTGGCATTTTAGTTTTTATGACCCGGTCACTGCCATTTCAATCAAACTTTCAACACGTACACAGCAAAGACTCAACTGCCCAGTCCCCACTCAGGTCATCAATTCGTCGAACTTTGGCCATAACAATGCGTAATACGTTGGCCCCGAACCAACTGAATTAAACATAAAAGGAACCTTTTTTCTTTTTTTTTTTGTTAATATAGGGAATAACAATTTAATACAGAGAAGCTGATGCGGCAGGTTTCGACCACTTCCCTGCATAGATTGAGCTCTGCAAAGAGGCAATTTAACAGGAATTGAGTGGGTCTTTTAGAAATGCTCTAAGAGAGTTTAGTTTATTTATTATTAAATTAAGTCTAATAGAAATTGTTGTTGCGGCCAGCCATGGTTAAGTGAAGAATATAAATAAAAACTATTTTTTTATCTGTAGCTAAAATAATAGCTTTAGGCTCTGCTCTCATTTTATTTGAAGTCAGGAAAATTATTTTCATTAAAAATTAGCAATTGCTGGTTGATCCTGCAATTCCGGGTTGAGTTCTTTAGCCAGGTTGAGAAAACTAATACTTGAGTGTCCTCTAAAACCAGCCTGGTCTAATTGACATGCTCCAATTCCAGGCTCTACTCCTACTCCAGGCTGATGCATTAAACCACAACCCCAATAGTTGCTGACATCTTTACAACTGGCTAAAAACTCGGCACGTCACAAAAGATAATTTAAAACATTTCAAAATATTACACATATCCATAACCAATTCACATTTATGCTATTCACAAAAACCACATTTAGCATATACATGCAGCTTATAAAGCTCAGTACACATTGGCAGCAGCTTGTAATTAAGTTGAATTTTGTATTGTAGAAAAGAACATTTTAAGCTCACACTCGGCATACAAATAATCATTTTTGTTTCATTTGAACTTATGAAATTCAGTTTTAATTGCTAACCACAGATTCATTTGCATTGCGGCAATACGAACTGTTCTATATGAAAATGGTTCTATTTATTATTCAGTTGGTAGCTGAACAAAGCCACACAAAAACTTTGCACGCAATGCCACAAAGCAATTGAAAATTCGATGACCATTCGCCAAAAACAATTGCCAGCAGAGCAAACAAAAAGAGTTGCATTGCAATTTAAAAAACTTTTTACAAATGGCCAGAGAAAAAAGAGACACACACACAGACCGAGAATGGGAGAGTGTGAGTGGGAGAGACAGGGGTGGGACACCCTTCACCTTCACTGATTTGTTAGCGTGTGTGAAATAAAAACAAGATAGAAAAAAAGTCAATGTACCAAATGGTAGAGCGCCAGAGAGATGGACGCAACTATTGTGGGCGTCGAGCAAGAGCAAATCAATCAAATCAAATCAATCAATTCAAAACATGTATAAAAGACAAACAAACAGCACAAATAGACAGTTGGAGGCAGTTAAGCGTTGGCTAAAAGTTCAATTGCCAATCAAAAGCTGGAGAAATATAATTGTGCATGTTGACCCATACGTGGCCCAGATAAGCTAGTTTCTGGTATTAAGTTGTTGAGTTGCCAGCTTGCCTTTTAGCAAATTGATTGCAGTCCACGCACACGCACACGCCTTCACACAACCCCTTAATTAGTTTCTGGCAAATTGATTTTGTTGTAGCCAATCCCCCAACCACTAAACACCAAACACCTAAGCACCCAACCAGCCAAGCCACCCACCCACTCATGAAGCTGTGCGCAGCATCGCTGGCAGTCAGGGTAAACAAAAGACTGCCTGAAATGCATATGTAAACAGCCAAGATTCCATCACAGTCTCTTTAAACATATCCTATTTTTTATAGTCAACGGGAGTCTTCGCTTATTTATATTAATATTAAATATAAAATATATTTTATTTATATATAATTTTAATTTTATTTTAATTCTTATTTTTTTAATTTAATTTATCAAAAATATATTTTATTCTATTTATTTTTATTTTATTTTTTTAATGATATATAAATTTATAAGAGTAAATATGAACGTGTATATATCTAAGATAAATACATTATTAAAAAATAAAATATGTTCTAATTATATTTTATTTTATATATTTTTATTTATTTGTTTTAAGTTAAAGTAAATAAAAATATTCGATAACATAGTTTTTTTATGGAACTTATATATATATATATATATATATATATATATATATACATATATTATTATTATTATATTTACAAATATATTAAAGATAAATTTTTATTTTTTACTAAATATATATATACCACATAAAAATCATAATTTATTTTTTACTAAAAAATAAATCAAATTGTTTATATAAATAAAATATATTTTATTTTTAATAATGTATTTATCTAAATATAAACACTTAAATATTTATTTATAGACAATTTAATCTGTTATAGAGCACCTCCAACAGCATCTCTCAAATAGACTTAGACCTAAGCTAGTCACTAAAACTCATTCTATTAGTTGGAGGTAAATTAAAAATTGCACATACGCCACATTAGCCGCGCTGCTATTAGAGCAACTCATTTTTGCCACTTGCTTTGCCACAAGTTGCAGTCAAGGCAGCATTTAACAGCATTACATTAAACACAACGACCTTACAACAATAATTCTCAGTTCATAGTTGGTTGAGCAGAAAAAAAATCACCATGTCACTGACATGATATGCAATTACTTATGCATATACCACACACACACACACACACACACCCTCAGACTCATACACACACATGTCGGTAAGGGGGGCGACACTTTGTGTTGTGACATAGAAAATTTGCTTATGACGGCAGCTCGACAACAACAGCAGCATAAATTGATAAGAAATGTGCAAATGATACAGTCAGCCAGGCAACTGAACTGAGCAAAGAGTACAAAAATGTGCAAAAAATATCAAAAATAGAATATCAATAGAAAATAATGTAATATAATATTTAATGGATATTTTGCAAAATATAAATGTTACCCGAAACCGAAGCACCACAGCTCAATATATTTTACCGAAACTGATGTTACCACAGGTACGCTAGATGAAAGCGGGTATATTGAGTTGAGATATTGAAAGGAATTAAAGACAAAGCATGGATGAAAGTAAGGAGATTGATAGATAAAGATATTTGGCTAAGTTATATGATATGGATGTATATAAAAAAGTATATGTAGATAAAAATAGAAAATTTTAGATGTATTTAGGTAAATATTATTTGAGATATATATAAATAAATATATATAGAGAAATATAAATACGTATGTTAATAGAGATAGGGGCAAACATTTAAAAATGGAGACGGAAGCAATTAGAAATAAAGATAAATAGATATATAGAAACAAAAAATAGATACGATAGATATAGCAAAGGATCGAGTTAAAGGAATATCTTAAGAGAAGGAGAGACAGATGGGTAGATAATTGTATATATAGATAAATATATAAGTAGAAAAATAGATAGATAGATAAAATTTATCTACAGATGTCTAAATAATATGCATTTTATAATAATAATATTACTATAATTTCGAAACTCTCATCAGTTCTGTTAAAGCACTTTGACATCAAGAATTTAATATCGAGAGAAAAAGGAATATCTTATTCTCAAATAAGATATTTCAACACTACCCGAGTTTAGGGTATCTGCTAGTCAAGCACTACCGGGAACAGCGCTGAAAGTTGTTTTGAAATGTTTGTGGCCACAGATTCCATATTGGATGCCTGCCAAGCGCATTTCTCGTTTGGAAAGCCAAACATTCTTGGCAAATGGGTTTCCACGGGACTCGATATGCTCAGATCAGATCTAAAATGCATATTACAATTGCAAAAATGTGCAGCAGAGTGCAATTTTTGACTGACAGCTGTGGGTGTAGCTCGACTGTGTGTGTGTGTGTCTCTCTCTCTCTCTCTCTCTCTCTCTCTGTGTGTGTGTTAAGTGCTGCGCACATGTGCTTGGCTGTTAGCTAGTAGTTAACATGGCTGGCTTGCCAATGATTTCCATGTTTAGCCGTCGCTCGTAGTCGTCGTCAATGTGTCAGGTACGCACACAGCCTTGCTCTGGCGGCTAACTGTCCATTCATATGTCTTTCTCTCTCGCCCCGTCCGCCCTTCAATCACTCAGTTTATCTCTTTCTGCTACGCTTCTGGAACTAGCTGCCAGACTGCCTGCTTGTCTGTCTGTCATTGCTGCGATTGTGCACAAAGTGCATCAATTTTTAAAAAGCTTGGCCCGCATTAATGGCCAACGCAGCGCCAGGGCTGCAGAATGCAAATTGCTGACACGCCGAGCATGGGAAACGAACTGATTGACGTCAGCTGAAAGGGCGAATGTGTCAGCGATTAGACGGCATATTTGTAAGCATTTCAGCTGTTTTGCGGCAATTGCTTTAATTGCCATAGTTATTTTTCAAAGAAAATCAATGCAAATATGAAATTTTTAGAAGACATAAATAAACAGAAAGCTTGAACTAATTGTGTGTGTTAAATAAATATGGAACATATGTGAAATATAGTTTAGAGAATATCAATATAATGGCTTTCAAGTTTGATTACTATTAGAGAGAGATAGGAAAAAAGAAACGAAATGGGAAAGAGGAAGATAAAGCACCGCAAACAGCGAGAGACATAGAGAGAGGACGGATAGACAACTAGATAGAGAGATGAAGCCCTAAGGAAGTGCGTCAGAAATGAGGAATATCAGAGAGGGATAGAGGCATAGACATTGAAATAGATAGAGATAGAGGGGGAGAGAGAGAGAGAGAGAGAGAGAGTGAGTGAGTGAGTAAGTGAGTTAGTGAGAGGCATACAAAAAGAAAAAAAAAATAAAGTTAAAGGAATAAAGAGATAGATAGAGGAGATAAGATAGAGATAGACTCAAATTAAAAGATTAGTGAGGGAGAGATGGAGGTAAAGTCAATCTTTAGAGAAAAAGTAAATGAGAAAAATATAACTAAAAATAGAAAGAGAAGCAAAGACAGATCATTCAATATGAAAGAAAGATGCTAAAAAAGGAGAGAAAGAAACACATATAAAGACGGACGGAAAAGACAGAGAATGAGACAAAAATTGTTAGATAGAGACTGGGTGGGAATACGAATTAGAACAAATTGAAGGAGTAAGACAGATTGAGGATGATGATTACATCATCATTATTATTTCTACATCTTAACTACAATCTGATGAGCTATCAGCGGCCCTAATTTGATGAGCAATAAGACTTTGTTTAGCTAGTTTCAGTTAAACGAATCGACGATTAGGAAAACTCAACTAATCCGCACAAGAATAACGCTCAGCTCATCCACGACATGCTGAACGCCAAAATTTATTCAACCCTGAATCGGGACACACAATTTATGTACATATGAAAAAGCTTTTTGGCAATCGTTGCGCTGCGTTGCGCTGCGCTGCTGACACATCAATGCGTCGCGTCGTTGGATAAACTTGCAGTCAGGAAAATTTTACACGTGGCCATGCAAGACATGCGATGAAACACAGCATACGGATTGAAGCCCGCCCGAGATGCAAACGCAAACACACAAGACTCAATGTGAAACACAAACACACACACAAGTAATGTAAACAAATTTGCAAGAGTGTGCGGATGCGTTTGTGTGTGGGCGTGTGTTGATCTATCGCTGCGCTTTATAATACATTAAGCGCGCATCAAGTCGCGCACAAAAGTGCGAACAGCAAACTGCAAACTCAGCAAATAGATAAGAAGAGAAAAGTGAAGCCAGCTTGAATTTTGGCATTTTGAAAACCCCAACTGAACTGAACTGGAACTGAAACCAAAAGCGCGCATTAAAGGCCTCAAAAGTGAACGCAAATGAACGTGTCCGAATGCCTCAGCGAAATGGAAGTCTCGCATGCCAAATGTGAATGTGAATGTGAATCGTATTGAACACAGCCAGAAAATTGCGAAATGCGAATGCCAAACTGGGGCCATGTGAGCGTGTGTGGATAAGGTTCAAGCTATGCGCATTTTCATTTCACTGGACTTTATTGAAACAGCGAGAGAGGAGTAGCCGTAGCCATAGCCATAGGCATAGCCATAGGCATAGGCATGGGCTGTAATAGAAATATGGCGGCCACGTTTCGCCAGAGTGGACAATGCCATGGCCACAAAAGGAGACTTGAAGTGGACACAAATTGTTAGAAATGGATACAGCTAGTCGCAGTATCGCCAAACCCAGCCAGTTGTCAGTCCTATCTGGGGCGTGGCATGCCAAACTAAGCCTATTCGATTCGATTTGAATGAGACGCAAACGAATGAGCTCGCCCTAGAACAAACAGAGAATGGAAACTCGCGATAGGCTTTTAATTGATCAAAATGGGTGTGGCAGAGCAACCAGTTGAATAACATGGAAACATTTTGATTCTGATATATGACTTTTGTCAACTGACTAAGTCAATTTAGGTGTTCTACGGAAATTGAGCTTGTGCTCGAGGAAGGGCATTAATAGCTCAAGAGTTTGGCATTATAATTTTTTTTTTTTATACCCTGAATCCATTGAAAATGGAAATTTCAGGGTATAATGTTTTTGTGCAAATGTATGTAACAGGCAGAAGGAGGCGTGCCACACCCCATAAAGTATATATATTCTTGATCAGCTCGACGAGCTGAGTTGAACTAGCCCTGTCCGTCTGTCCGTCCGTCCGTCCGTCCGTCCGTCCGTCCGTCCGACCGTCCGTCCGTCCGTCCGTCCGTCCGTCCGTCCGTCCGTCCGTCCGTCCGTCCGTGTAAACACCTGGATTTCTGCAACCACAAAAGCTAGAGACTTCAAATAAAAAGCAAAATGCTCGATAATACCATACGCTGTACGAGTTTATTTTTTTTTTTTCGATAACTCGTCCCATTCCTTTTTTATCGATAACTATCGAAAATATCGCTTTGTTTTTGAGGTCTGGCGTGCACACCGTTAAAGATAGAATCGTGCACTAATTTGTGGTTGATAGCTATATTGAATCCGCACATTTTGTCATTTTTGGATTTTTGATGCCACGCCCCTTTCGCCCACAATTCAACAAAATCGATAACTCACGTATATCAAATACTAGAGACTTGAAATTTGGCAAATAGGTACATTTAGATGTCATAATCATGCCGCAAAACTGTGCATTGAGCATATTACGTGCATGCATATGTTTGTGTGTGTGTGTGTGTGCTTGTGTTGGTTACTATTAATGAATAAATGAAACTTTTTATGATTGGTATTACAGCTCAATGGATTCAGGGTATCTCTTAGTCGAGCAGTCTCGACTAGAGTTTAGTTACTTGTTTTTTTGTCAATTTATGAGATAGTTAAGCTTGGACATCTATATCTATACAAAATTTATTTGATTTCATTTATAAAAATTAAACAAATACTTTTTTATTGAGAATTTATATTAAGTCTACAAAAAAATTATCATTTAAGAAACTTTGAAGATCTATGAAATCAAGAATGTCCAGCAGCTTGTGCTTTCGGCTAATATTTAATGTAATTTTTCTCATCCATTTGATCTTACAGCCCAGTTTATCTCACATTATACACAATATTAGGAGAACTCTGCTCAGCTCAAGCAAACTTGACTACAGACTTTATATATTCTATCAAAACAAAATTAGCTTTAATAGCTTTTGATACACATTTATCTAGCTATCGTAGTCTCTTAGTCAAGTTCATATAAAAATGCTAAAATATTGCCTTTTATCTTTAAGCCTTTTACCATTTCACAGCATTAAGGCAAATATACTTTAGCTTTAAACCGTGTTAATAACCACGAATCACGCATATAGTACTTCATCTGGCACACCTGCCACTCATGCCTCAAGTCTCTCAGTATTAAATATGTAGATGCTCATGTGTATCCTTACCAGGCGAAATACGCGCCAATGAACCCTTATTTATAGGCCACGCCGGGCATCTAAAAATAAAACACTCGCAAAGTTCTTTTGGCCACCTGTTTATACCAGTAATCTTGTGTGTGTGACTAGCATGTAAATAAAACAATAGCCAAATTCGACAAGTGTCTTAACAAATTTCAGTAATTGGCATTGTTCGAACAAACTTTGCTGTTTTTCATTTGAGCATATGTGGCTCATTTATTAAACCAAATGGGCATATTAGTTTTGTGCTATGTGAGGGCAACAAATATTTGAAATTTGTAATATATATTTTGGGTTTTTTTTTTTAGAGTTTCGACAAGTTCGAAAAATGTTTTATACAAATTAAAATAAAAATAATTAAAATAAATAATTTAAAGCGCAGCAGTTGCAGTTGGAGCTGTGAGAGCGAAAGAGTAGATCAACCTAGGAACTATGTTTGCTTCCCTGAGATCGCTCTCCGGATGCAGTTTTGCTGAAGAATTCAAACTACTTTTTATATAAATATATAAATATAAAAATATATAAATATATAAATATATAAATATATAAATATATAAATATATAAATATATAAATATATAAATATATAAATATATAAATATATTAATATATTAATATATTAATATATAACTATATAAATATCCAACTATCGAACTAAACTTCAACCGTTAGCGAGTAACACTCAGTCGTTGACGCTCGTTTATGAGGTGTCTAAGTATTTTATTTATGTATTTTTGCCTGTCGACTAACATTTCGTTTGATTCAGTTGCCTTAGCTGGCAGCTGGCTTAATTTCATTTTGTTGCGAAGCAATTTTAGATACATAAATATAAGCATCAGCTGTTTTTCTAGTGCTACAATGTGACTTAAGCGAGACTTTCTTAAATAATTAAATAAAACGATTTTGCTAATAATAATTCCATTTTATATATTTTTAATTTCCAGTCGAAATGCCTAATTTAGAAACAACAATTTGAAGCATTCAAATGAACATTTCATTTAATTAAACAGCATTATATAGTTTATAGAAATTTTGTATAAAGTTTTTCAAAGTCAAAAGTTAAAATTATAAAAGAGGAACAAACAGGCTCTTTCGACTCTTAATAGAGGAAAAACTTGGAAAGTTTTGCTAATGACAGCTAGGAGAACAGGCGAATATCTGTGGGATAGCGTGTTTATCTGTGTGTGCTTAAGTGTGAGTGTGTGTGTATATATTATCATAGCATATCACACACAACCAAGGTCATGTTCACAAAAACTTTTGCGAATGTGTATGCAAAACGAGACTGAAAAGAAAAGTGCAAAGCGTTTTGCATGGGAAAACTCAAGGCAACTTATCCAAAGCTTTTCATGCTAAACAAACACAGACACATCCACAAACACACACACACGCACACATAGACCCATATCTCTTTGTAATCAGCTTATCACTAAGCATTCAGTCCACAGCGAACCCTAGTGTTGAGCTACCTATTTATGCAATTATAGCGTTAAATCTGCTTAAATCAGCTCCTTAATTTAGTAAAATCCTAGCTCTGGCCACACTGTGCGCTGGCCATCGCATAAATTAATGTCTACAAAAAAAAAAAAAAGAAGAGAACACTTAAAGCCTGCAGAAATCAAGGTGAGCTGCAGGTTCATGCAGCTGCAAAACCTCCAAAGCCGAGTTAAGCAAGGCGCGCGGCGAGGCAAACAATTTTGGCCTGAATGAAAATGTTTTTCCCTTCAACTTTTTGCCATTTCTTCTTCTTTTTTGCTGTGTGCTTCGCGTGCGCGCAGTTTATGAGCCGGTTATTTTGATTAATGCTTCTGCAGCGAAAGGCACAAGGCACACGCAGCCAGAGACTGAACGGATAAATGTGTCAGGCGCTGAAGCCGGCAAAAATACGGCGGAACAATTATGTGCAATTTATAGACTAGCGTAAGATTAGCTGAAACTCTGTCGGCAAAGGGGCAAAGATGCTTAGGTAACTATTTCGAGATAAATCAAGCGTCCGCTGTCCGCTATCAGTTGTTGTTGCAGTTGTCGTTGCTACTGCTCTGCCGGACAGCAAAATCTCACAAAATAGAGACGAGCCATAAGCTTTCATTTGTTTGCAAAACTTGCTTCATATGTGTCCAGTCTAAAGTCGGTACAGCAAAAATGGGAGCACAATTCCGGAACTGCAACACAAGCGCTTGTTGACTGCTCGACATTCTATTGTGTACTAATTTTACTACGTAGCTAGCGCACCCGGAAAGCATACGGAGAGCGATCATAGATCATAATACTCTCCCGCGCTCACAGCATCAACTGCACCTCTGCTGCTCTTCATAGTGCAGACTAGACTAGCACGCATACACCTGTGTAAGAGAGAGATAAATTATCTTCAAATGAGTTTATAATCTCTTTACAATTTTTAAGTATTATACGACAGCTCAATGAATAAATGAGTAAAGACAAACAAAATTTGGAAATACTTATAAACTCTCAAATTATTAGAAAAATTGACATAAAAGTATTTATATTTCTAGCACACTATTTATGTTATGCTTCTAAAACCTAGTGAAAACCTCAATTTTTAAGAACATCATTTAGGAAAAATTAATATATATATTGTATTGAGAGCTCTCCAAAAATTTTAAAATTATATTTATTTTAAATAATAATGAAAAAAATATAATTTAATTAAAAATGTATGTATATACTTAGATAAAAATTATATATATTTATAGCTGACTTCTTGAAGTAAGAGAGCAAGAAATTAAGGATTGAAGACCTATCTTCAATCCTTAATTTCTTGCTCTCTTACTTCAAGAATTCAGCTATAAATATATAATATATCCTAATGCAGCAGAAAGATATATATAAATATATTCTTATATACTTAATGGAGGGCACACTTTTAGCTACTTTATGCACAACATATTAACATAAATTTCAGTTACTTTTCTCATTGCTCATTGCTTAGAGTTAATTTTTTTACCTTTTTTATGTAAACAAAGTTGCGAGGCTTAATTAGAATATCATATAAAAGAAACTCTGCTCTCAGCTGACCGGCTGAGAAAAAATGTTAATGTCAAAATAAGCGTGAACTTGACTCATCTATGAGCCACACAATTTAGAATATGTAATTTTAATTCTACAATTATACTAAGCCCTGTGTTATACACACTTGAGACACGATCAGTTCTCTTAATGTTTTAGTTACTCAACGTCTTGTGTCACATCTTAGTTAATGCATTTACTTACACTCATATCATGAGAGCTAGCCTTCGAAACGTCCAGCTGCTGTCGTAACATCTTTTATTACAAGACCATCGACCGTCTCCCAGGCTAAGTAGCTCGCTGTATTATTTTACAGCTGCCATTTTACTTGAGCTGGCATTTTTAATTAGTTAGCTTCCTCTTTTAGCAGGAGTAAGGCAAAATATTGTCAGCTAAATTGTTAATGGCACTCTGACAAGACCCTTTTCCGAAATCTTTCCACATCTTTCTTTTATACTGTTTCAATTAAAGTCAACTGATTAAACTCCTCCCACCTATTTCAGACTTTTCAACTTCTTTTGTTCACATTTCTATTTTTAAATGTTTTGTGACACTGCTAAGCGATTTGTTTCCGAAGTGAGTGGAAATTGATGCGCTTAAATAATTTATTACAAATATAAAAAGTCAATGGATAATAAAATAAAACATAAAAAATGTAAAGTATAATTTAACTTGAATAAATGCTTTAAAAATTAAAAAAAAAAATAATTAAGAAAATAAAAATAGCATTTAAGTATTTATATAATATATAAAATAAATTAATTATATTTAAGCATTCATATATTTATATTTTTAAATGTTATATGACACTTCTAAGTGAATTGCTTCTGAAGTCTGTGGAAGTTGCTGCTCTTAAATAATTTATTAAAAATAAATGGAAAATAAAATAAATTTATCTTGTATAATAGTTATAAAAATTAAAAAAAAATGCATAAACAAATTAATTGTATTTGCATATCAACATAATATATACAACAAATAAATTATAAATTAACGCATTTATATAATAAATATATCTAAATTTCTGCATTTAGTTTATAATAATATTGTTTGCAAATTTAATCAGCTTTATGTTATGTTGCTATAACATAATATTTGTTTATCTAAAAAGAGAAAATTGGCAACAAAATGAAATCAAATTTTTCACGCATAACTGAATTTCTCATGTCCTTGCAGCACACATACACACAAAGAGGGCGGCGGTGTAGGAGGTGAAGAGCATTACAAGGGAACAACCAACCACATAACAGGAAGAGGACGTGAGTGCGGACAACAAGGACAACGCTGCGTGGCAGTGTTAGCAGGATGTCAAAATGCCATCGGCAGATCAAATCTTGTTCATAAATGTCACCACAACGGTGGCCGCGGCTGCGTTGACAGCTGCCGCAGCCGTCAACAGCACGCCGGAGGCATCCACAACAGCAGCAGCAGCAGCAGCAGCATCAACAGCAGCACCCGTCACAAGCAGCGCACGAAGTGCAGCCAACGTAGAGACGGCAGCAGCAGTGGCGTCCACAACAACAGCAGCGCTGGCGGCCAATTTGTCTGGCTCGCTGGTGGACAGCTTAACAACAACGGCAGCGGCAACGGCAACTGCAACGGCAACAGCAATTGTGGAGTCGACGCATGACTGCGGTGCTCTGGCCGTAGAGGAACTGCATGGCAGCTTCCTTGGCCTGCAGCTGGCCGTGCCCGAGTGGGAGGCGCTGCTCACAGCCCTCGTGCTCTCCATTATCATTGTGCTGACGATCATTGGCAACATTCTGGTCATACTGAGCGTCTTCACCTATAAGCCACTGCGCATAGTGCAGAACTTCTTCATCGTATCGCTGGCCGTGGCCGACTTGACGGTCGCCTTGCTCGTGCTGCCATTCAATGTGGCCTATTCGATACTTGGGCGCTGGGAGTTTGGCATACACCTGTGCAAGCTGTGGCTCACCTGCGATGTGCTATGCTGCACTTCGTCCATACTGAATCTGTGCGCCATTGCACTGGATCGCTATTGGGCCATCACAGATCCCATTAACTATGCCCAGAAGCGCACCGTGGGTCGTGTGCTGCTCCTCATCTCTGGCGTTTGGCTGCTGTCGCTGCTGATCAGCAGCCCGCCCTTGATTGGTTGGAACGATTGGCCAGATGAGTTCACCAACGCCACGCCCTGTGAACTGACCTCACAGCGTGGCTATGTCATCTACTCGTCGCTGGGCTCTTTCTTTATACCGCTGATCATCATGACCATTGTGTACATCGAGATCTTTGTGGCAACGCGGCGACGTTTGCGTGAGCGGGCCAAGGCCAACAAGCTGAATACGATTGCATTGAAGAGCACCGATCTGGAGGCCATCAATGCCAGCAACGTGGCTGTGGGTGGCAGCTCTACCAGCTCCAAGGCACGCGCTCTCGGCAGCCTCTGCGGCAGTTGGCTGTGCTGCGGCCGGGACCGGGCCAATTTTGCCACGCCCATGATACACAACGACCAGGAGAGTCTTAGCAGCGAGACGCATGCTCAGCCAGAGGGCAACAATGAGGCACAGCAGCAGCAGCAGCAACATGTTGTGGTGCTGGTCAAAAAGTCGCGGCGTGCCAAGATCAAAGACTCCATCAAGCATGGCAAGGCGCGCAGCAATCGACGCTCGCAGTCATCGTCGTCGGCCTGCGAGCCGCATGGCGAGCAACAGCTACTGCCACAGGCCAATAGCAACAATGCAGCTGGCAAATCGGATCCGGAAATAAGCACAGAGAGCGGCAGTGATCCCAAAGGCTGCATACAGGTGGGTCATCCATACAAATTATGACCAATTATAGGGTATATATTAAATTTCCCTAAAATTTCAGGTTTGCGTAACCCAAACTGAGGAGCAAACATCACTGAAATTTACGCCCCCTCAGTCCTCGTCGACAGGCCCCGCTACTGCCAGCGGCTTGCAGAAGAAGCCGAGCACTGTGAACCAATTCATTGAGGAGAAACAGAAGATTTCGTTGTCCAAGGAGAGAAGAGCTGCCCGCACTCTGGGCATCATCATGGGCGTCTTTGTCATCTGCTGGCTGCCATTCTTTCTGATGTATGTCATTTTGCCCTTCTGCCAGAGCTGCTGTCCCACGAACAAGTTCAAGAACTTCATCACCTGGCTGGGCTACATCAATTCCGGCTTGAATCCGGTCATCTATACGATTTTCAATTTGGACTACAGACGCGCATTCAAACGGCTGCTGGGCATTAAGTGATATGATGGCTCGGCCAGGGCGCAAAGGCATCGGAAGGGGGAGAGCGTTAGTCAAAGCTTGTGCCAAAAATTAATATGATTCGCGAATGTGTGGAAACACCTGACAAACACTTAACTCAAATATGGTTTCACTCATTTGTAAAAAGATCTCGAAGTTTCATTTCAAGTAATTTATGTATAAAATAAGGAAGTTACAAAAAATATAAAGAAAAAAAAAACATATAAAGCAATTTCTAATAGCATATAAAAAAACTTCTTCTTACTACAGTTATCTCTAGTTCTAAACTTAAGCTAATATTTATTTGAGATTTATAAATTTAAATTTTTTGTCAGCCTAATGCGCCCTCAAAATCGTTTGTCTATTTATTGTCGGGTGTTTCGAGCTTTTAAAAACAAGAAAAAAACTGTTTTATATACTCATGAAAAGTAAAATAAAATATAAATACATTTTATGTGTGCAAGCGCTACTCAAAAATATATATATTAAAAAAAAAACAAAACGTAGACAAAAATTAAAAAAAAAAAAAATAAAAATATTATTATATAAAACTAAAAACTAAAATAAAATTGAAAAAATCGAATTGAATTTAATTAAATGTTTAGGCACAAGTTTGTTGCAAAACTTTCATGTTTCACCAGTCAGCGCATAAACGTAATACATAAACAATACATATAAAAATATAATATATATAAATAGAATTTATATAATTATTATAAAAACTTAGTTAAATTGACGCGCGCTCAACGATGAGTAACTTCCAGCAATTGTTTACTTAGGCAATAATTTAATAATATTTATATTTAAATTTAGGTAAATTAATTAAAAAAAAAAAAAAACACAAATATTAGTTTAAATAACTTATAGTAAATGTATGTATAATTTACGCTTATTTGTTAAATAATTTAATTACGCATGGATTTATTTTCATGATAGAGCATCAAATGTGTTGAGTGTGCAAAAGCACAGCTAAAAGCTTAAAATAAATATAAAAACAAAAATATTAAAAAAAATAAAATAAAAAAAAAAAAACTTAAATTAAATATTGCACTATGCAATAGAGTTACCAAATATATATACACACATATATGTAAATCGATGTATAAAACCAAAGAACAAAAACAAGAAATTGAACTAAATCCATTGAAAACTTTTCAAATTCGATGGTATACGATTATTTCACTAATTAAATTGTTTAATTAGCAAACGCAAATGAACAAAAAGACAGATTCGAATAAAAGTTATAAAGTAATACAAAAAAATCTGTATTTTTTTTATATACATATATTTTTTCAAAAAGCAAAAGAGTGTTAAGCTTTGCATATTGATTCTATGCTGATTGAGCCTAGAAGCTCTTATGAACTGAGCAGTTGCGCGTAATAGCCTATAATTGAAGCATCGATTTTTGAGTTGTTTTCTACCCACTTATACTAATTAAGTGGGCTAAGTGCGCGATATACGCTGATTATCAGAACTTTGTGGAAGTGAAGTCGGTAAAGAGCAAGAGCAGCATTTCTTCATCAAAAGTTATCAATGAAAGAAATAATTATTAAAATAAGTCTATTTATTTTAAACTGCCATAACGGCTAAAACTTAAATGATTTTAGTGCTGCATAATACATAAATGAATATATAGTATTTATTAAGTATCATTGTCACTTACCATATATAAATAGAACCACATGTTGCACATGTCTGCTAGCTAAGCAGCTAACATAACTAAAACTTTAACAGTACTATGTTGTTAACATAAGTTTCAGTTACTGCTAACATTTGTAGCTCCACTTGTATTGATATGCTGACAAGAGCTCCTTGCTATGATCGGACCTAAGCTGCTATGTAGCGCTAAAAAATTTAACAGAAACAAGTCTTACTAGCGCTGTTAAATACTTCAGCAGTCAGTATTTTGGTATTTTATGAGATTTTTTACATTGCATTTTGAGTTTCGGTCTCTGTTTACCATATTTCGGTTAGTCATATCGTATATTTAGTTAAAGTTAAGTGAAAATTAGAACCATATTTATTTATTTCGACACATCGCCTTTAAGCTAATAACAAAACAATAATGCAGGTAAGTTTAACGTAAATGCCACATAATTATAACAAACAATTATTAGTTTTTGACGGATGTATATAAATATCTTTATGCATGTGCATTCGGCTATCACCATATTTGGTAAAAACTAAATAAATACGCAACGCATGAGTGCTTCATACACATTATTTGAATGAAAACTAAATGAAATGATATTTGCTGTAGGACCCAAACGAAGATACCGAGTGGAATGATGTGCTGCGCGCGAAAGGAATTATTGGACCACGACAAAAGGAGGCGGAGATCACAGAGGATCAAATCCAGGCAATGATGAATGATGTCATTCAGCGCAGGACGGATTTACCTCCACAAGAGGGTCAGCGCGACAAGAAGATCGATGATATGTCACTGGATGAGCTCGACGAACTCGAGGACTCCGAAGACGAGGCTGTACTGGAACAATATCGACAACGCCGCATTGCCGAGATGCGCGCTACAGCAGAGAAGGCGCGATTTGGCAGCGTGCGAGAAATCTCTGGACAGGATTACGTCAACGAAGTGACTAAGGCTGGTGAGGGCATCTGGGTGGTGCTGCATCTGTATGCCAACGGCGTGCCACTCTGCGCCCTCATTCACCATCACATGCAACAGCTGGCTGTACGCTTTCCCCAGACAAAATTCCTGCGCTCCATAGCCACGACTTGCATACCCAACTTTCCTGAGAAGAACCTGCCCACCATTTTCATATACCACGAGGGCGCCATGCGTAAACAATTCATTGGACCTCTCGAGCTGCGTGGCGAGAAGCTGACGCTTGCTGAGCTGGAGTTCATGCTGGGCCAAGTGGGTGCTGTGCCAACTGAAATCAAGGAAGATCCCAAGCCACAAATCAGAGACAAAATGTTGGCCGATTTGGAAGACAAAAGCTCAGAGTTCTTTTAGATCTCATTCTGTGCTGTGGACCAAGTGCATCGCAAGTCACAAATCAGGAATAATATAAGCTCGGAAATCTTTTACACAATTTCATTCTACTTTATCGTGTTCATATTAAGCTACTTCGTGTTTCAGTACAATGTTAAAATCCTTAGCCAAACTTTGTGCATTTGTTAACATAATAAAGCGTTATCATTTTTGCTATTTGTGTGACTTCACAATGCTCGTCGAGGACTTGGTCGTGCCCTTCGGTTTGCTGCGAAAGATGTTCGGATCGAGTATATTGTAGGGATGTTCACAGGCAGGATTAATGATGCGTCCGCGTCGTTCATCATGCTTCTCCAGCAGATGCGGAGCTAGCAGTAGGAAAAGCTGTTCGGTCCACGAGGGCAAGCCAAAGCTGGAGAAGCACAGCTCCCAGTAGGGCAAACCCAAATGCGCAATGGCCATGCGCAAATACTCACTGAACGTCTCGGAGAGGAATTGCCAGCTCAGTGTGCTCAGCTCCAGCAAATAGAACTTGGGATTGTTAGAGCTGGTGGAATCGTACAACATGCAAACCTGAAGAGAGATAGAGAGAAGAGATTCACTTGAAGATAGTTAAAAATTCAATTCAATTGTTGGATCATAGCTCACCTTGGCCATTTCATTGATATTGTTAATTTCAAATATTTTGGTCTTGGGTGTTATGATGGGCGTGGGATTATCCCATTTATCCTTGGCTATTGGCGCTGCCGTTGGCACCGAGCTGCTGGTACTTGTGGCGGAACCGGAACTGCTAACTACGACAGTGTTCTCGATATTCTCGCGCAACAACGTCACCTGCAGCAGGTGCGGAAAGTGTATATACCCGACGCGGCGTACATCCGTAGCTGATTGAGAGCAATTTATAAATTGTACTGTAGATGAAGATAGCATCTCTACTCACGCGAATATTGATAGCTCCAATAGAGCACAAAGCCATCGGTGGATAGATAAAACTTTTTCATATCCTCCGGCAGGTAGACACAATGTCTTTGCTCCCAGTTGACCACCTGGCAGGGATTCAACGGCTGGCGTCGCTCCAAGTTGACTTGGCAGACGCGTGGCACGCATGCTATAATTGGTTAAATATATTTTAAACTGCAACAGATACTATTTAACCACTCACATAGAGTTTTGATTAGGCCTAGAGTTAGATTCTCGTAGAAGGCATCTTCCAATGAAAGTTTTTTATTCATTTTGCTGCGCTTATATAAATATTGAAAATGGAGTTGGGCGCAGCAAACAATGCCTGCTTGGCCCTCGTTACGCTGGCAACGGAGTCAAGCTTGTTTGGTTTGAGATTACACCTCAATACGTATAACTCGCAGAGTTAATTAAGCTTAAATTTAGTTTTTATAGTAATAAATGATTTTTTTTGTAGAGGAGATATTAATGAAAAATTAGCTTAATGCAAATCAAATTGACAATATGGAATTTGGTTTAAGTTGATCAATAAAATAAACTTATTGAATAATTTGAATAATAACCAAAACATTTATATGTTTTGTAGACGAATATAATATCGATTTGTTATATAATTTTAATAATATGTAAAAAGCAAGGCAGACTTTTAAGATATTTATATGTATATATAAATAAATTTAGATGTTCCGTCCAAGGCAATTGGATGTTTTAATTGGAAAATTGAAAATAGCTTCGTTTTATATAATTAAACAAAATCAAAACTTCCATTGGTGTAGGTCATTAAAATTAGAGAATTCCCTTTTATATATATCAATTATTTATTTAAATCAATTTATTGCTATGGTCTTCATTTTTCTAATATTTTTAATGACCCAAATGGAATCCTAGAGATTATTTTTATATCATTTAAAATGAATATATATTTTTAATAATATATATATATATATATATATATATATAAGTAAGAAATCGTACCTAAAAAAATATTCATAAATAATAAATTAATTAATTTAAATAAATAATTTAAATAGGCACATTCCAAGCTATTTCAGATAAACATAACTGAGAATTAGACCTTTTTCAATTAATAAAACGAGGTTTACAGAAAATTACTATCAAATATAAGAAACTTTATTATTATTATTTTTTTTATAATTCATAAATTATTTTTAGTATAATAATAATAATTAGTAAATAAGTTATTAAGTTTTTAATTACTTTCACTTTACAAGTTTACCAAGTCAAGTATATCTATATAGTGCCTGCTCTATTTTTTTATTTTTATATTTTCACAAGAATTTTCACTCAATACTGTCAATACTCTCTGCTCAATAGATAGGGATGAGAACTTCTATGTATATTTATAGCATTAAATAAATATATTAAAATAGTATCAGACCCTTTAATATATTATAAATACCACAAATTGTTTAATTAATATGATTTCAATTTATTTATATATAATACATTTACAACAAATTTATATACAGAGAGAAAATCAAAAGTAATGAAATTGATCTAAATGAGATTTGATTATGGGAGAATTATATTATAGAACATAGATGTAAAATTAAGAGAGAGAACTAGAATTGGTATTGAAGAGCTCATGAGTTCAGGTCATTGTCACTCCGCTCATTTCTTAGCTTGCGAAGGGGTCTCACCCTCAGCCTCCTCTTCATGTCAGGAAACCTCCCACACTGTGGACTCCATCGAACGACGCGGTCGTGCAGCAACCTCCACATGAGCGTCGAGGCCGTCGCTCAGGCGACTGAAGCGACGCGCCCAGCTGCCTCGCGCTGTCGACTGACTGCCAGCTATGGAGGTGCGTTGGGTGGTGTCGCGGAACAGGCTCATGATGTCTTGATTGTCGCCCTGGGCACGCTTGATGCCGTGCTGATATTTGGCCTCTTTGGCGAGCAGCTGTTCGCGCTGCATTTGGGTCTTCACCTCTGACGGCACATCGGGTATGATGAATTGCATTATGCCCGTCAGCACAAAGACCACATGCTATTAGGGAATGTCATTTAATATGATGTGCATTCAGCTACAATTTAATGCAATTACCTCAAATACCACGACAAAGGCGAGTCGTGCGGCAAACACATGCCAATAGTGGGGACTCAGTCCATAGGGTTCATAGTCCTTTGGCCCGTTGCTGTCAAAGAATGTCAATCGTGTATATAATTTGTCCAAAAGCTTATTAAAAGCTCACTCACCGATAGCCTCTATATTTGCAGGTGTCCGGATCACGTTCGCTGCTCGTGGCGCCCCATTCCTCCTTATAGTCGGACGTATTGAATATGGACAGCGAATGCTCTATGTAGCCAGCCAGCGTATGGGACTCCGAGTAGACGAACTTGTAGACGACGCGCGGTATAAAATCACTTGTGTAGGCGATCACAAAGGCATTCGAGACGACAGCCGTATAGGTGATGATGCGTAAAATGCCATACCAGGCACCAATATCCTCCACACGCTCGGCCAACGGTCGCCTGGCTTGGGTGACCATCTTGTAGGCATCCAACCTTATCTCGGCCACATTGTTGAGCAGTGCGAAAAGCGGCGCCAAAGGAAATGCGGCCACAAACAGCGTAACAAAACCATATTGAAGTACTATAAAAGAAGTAAGACTTTAGGGTTTAAGTAGTCAATCCATAAAGACAACTTACTCATTTCTAGATACTCATCAAAGAGCGCCAAGCGACCTGGATCCTGCATATGATAATCCTGCTCCCAAGCCATATGCAAATGCGATTCATCTTTTGTAGCCTGCATACGGGTAATATCCAAATTACTTCTACATCTGGATATGCTGCCTTAGATTACTTACTTGTTTGTGCTTGCGCTGACGCCACCAGTTCCAGAATTTAGGGAACAAATATTCCATGAAGTTATTCCAGCACTGTTTACCCACCATGATAATAGCCTGAGCACAGAGAAAATAAAATGTAAATAAGTTTTTCAACAATTTTCACTCTCTCTACATACCAATTGTATGCAAAGCTCCGATAGGCAGCCCGCCGGATCGCATATATCATTTTTGAGGCGAAAGAATTCACTGCGTCGCGCCTGATCATCGCCGGGATAGTCAAAGAAGCGTCCTTTGAAGAAGGCTATGTAGATGAGCGACGAATAGAAGTTCATGAACTCAAAGAAGAATATCTTGAAGGTATATGAATCCTCATACTCGGTATGAGTGCGTGGATTCTCCAAATTGGTTAACTTGATGGCCATGCGATGATAGATCTATAATTTATATATTTATAAATCTAATTTTCATATTCTTGTAAGTGCTACCCACGCGTGTCAGTATCATGATGACCACCAAATTGATCAGAGCAGCTGTCACAGTTGTAAAAAGCTTCGCATGCTCCTTTACAAAGAAGCCGCCACCGCCATAAATGACTGAGACCAAAGAAATGCGATAGATGATGGTACCTAGCACGGCAGACAGCACCACAGAGATCTGTGAATGATGGAATTGAATATAGAGAGAAGAATATATAATTAAAATACCACTTACCATAAAGAGCACGGCACTGCCGGTTATGACAAAGCGTATGGCACGACTCCATGTGGACATGTAGGGCTCCTTTTCGCGTGTCACCGGATTCATGCGGAATGTGGTTGCATTCGTCTCAAATTCGGGTCGATTCTCCTCATCCATTTCCACATTGTGCAGATCCCATTCCCAGACCAGAACCGATTGTTTGCGTTTCCACAGCTCCAGGAAGGTGGTGGCTACAAGTGAAATGATATGATTAGCTCAAAGGGATAACGATAGATGTGTTTAGTCCTACCCCAAAATGACATAAAGATGGCAAAAAATACTGTCGATGGATTGTCAAAGAGGTAAGTGAGACGCGAGAATAGGCACGATTCGGAGAGTCTTTGATAGCTGCAGGCCTTATCACAGAGTGGACAGAGCGTAATATTCCCGGTGCCGTACTCATTGCAGATCTCCTTGCTGGGCGTATTATCCTCCGATTCGAGTGTGGCTAAGCCATAGATGAAACACAGCGTGCCCACAACGGACGGATAGACGAGCATTTCGGTATAGAAACCCAGCCAACTGAAGTAGAGTGCGATTTTATCGCCGAAATATTTGCGCACCAGGCACAGCGGTTGCTTCTTGTACCACTGCGAGGGATGTGCCCAGGTCTGGTACAGGACACGGCGATCCAGCGAGATGCCACTCGAGTGCGGCCGATCATAGCGACCCTCGTGCAATGGAAAGCAGGCCAAGTATGTGCCATCATTGAGCAGCCGCCTGATGCCATTTCGATCGCCATCGTCGTACGGCGTGCGTATCAACACCTGCATAACCATCAGTGTGCGCTGGGCACTCGTAAAGGCCGTCGCACGATCCTTCACAATGAACCTTTCACACAGAGAAAATATCTATGAAGTCCATGAACATAACATACAAGTTTATGTTGACCTACTGCTCTTCGGGATTGCCATTGGCCGTGGCTGCTTTGAACGTGGTCTCGCCTTCCAGCAGGCTATTATCCAGCTGAATCTTTTTGGTTAGCCGCTGCCACACATCCTTCCAGTAATGCACATTGCGCATGACCACATTCTCCTCATCCTAAACGCAAGACTTAATATTAGAAATAGTCGTAGATTAATTCCTAGCCTAACTCACCCAAGAGGGCTTTACGGTTATGGTTATAAAGCGTTTGATGGGCAACTTTAGATTCATGACCTCGGCCAGGCGCGTTTCGAGGCGCCAGGGCAGATGAATTTTGAGAAAAAACGTTTTCTCATTGAACGATTGCGATTTGTCCTCCAGCTCCACCTCGAGGCCTTCTTTTACCAGATTGTCTATAAAACTGCGCCGAATATCGCGCCGTCGTGCTTCTGCTTCCGTCATTACGCCCAGATCCTCCTCTTCCCAGGCCAACACCATGTCCACCTTTCGGCGGCCATCGCGAAACAGCAGCGATTCCGGATCGAGACCCTCTCGGTCCTGTTTGCTCACGCGTCGCTCCTCGCTGCCATCGCCGGTGAGGCTGTTGCTCTTGCTGGCCTTGCGGCTGCTCAGGTAGCTGCCGGTAACGCTGCTCTCCCCGGTGGACGTCTTTCGCTCGGCCGGCATCAATTGCTTATAGCCAAACTGATCGTTCAGCACGTTCGAGTGCGAGGATTCTACAATTTCATAGGAATCCTTCACAGCGATGTCCGCTTGACTGGACTTGCGGCCGCCCAGAGTGGGACTCAAATTCAAGCCGAGAGTACGCCGCATGGCAGTACCCGGTATATCCTCATCATGGCTGCGCACAATGCGCGGCCCAAAGGCCTGTGTGGGACTTGGTTCCGCTGACTCTGTCTCCAGGTGTGTTGGCAATGGCGTCGCAATCGAGTTTGCTTTCGAATAAAACGAGCCATTGTTGCCACGCATCATCGACGAGTTGAGCCACTTTTCTGTGTATGCAGCGGAGCTCGTTTTATTATTGCAGCTCAGCTCTAAATGGGGCTTTGGCGTTATGGGATTGCCCACAGATATTGGAATTTGGCTGCCCGTTCGCCGCTCAACTTCTAGAAAGCTATAAATATTATCGGCAGATCTGTTCGGCGGCTCTATGGGTGGCGACTGCAGATCCAATTCAATTAATGGGCTCTCCTACAAAAATAATATATATTATATATGTATATGGAGGTATTGCTTACTATATGAGACCTACAGCATAACCGACTAAACGACCAGCCACTATGCCGCTGTCCTGGCTAAGTCTTCTGGGTCGCAGCTTAATCTGGTTGCTGCGTATCATGCGTTCGCTCTTCGCCGGACTCGAAACGACTTGACGCCGCGAGGTGCTCACAGAGCTGTGCTGTGCGTTGCGTAGCGTCGGCACCGAAAGGAATCCTATAAATAAAAAAAATACTAAAATTATATGAAAACCATTTAATATTTTAATCAACACCCACTTGGAAATTGAAATGCTGTCTGCTCAATTGCTGCTCTCTCGCTCTCGCGCGTCGCACTGTCAATCAGATCCTCACGTGAATTGGCCTCCGTTATGGGTGCAGTGCTCTCATCATCCACACTGTCGATGCGTATTTGAAATATATTCGATTTGCGGCCCACAACGCCCGTCAGCTTTGCATGATTGCTCATGTTTTCCCAAACTTGTCACAAAACTCTACAAAATAATAAATTATACAATTTAGAAGTAATTTAATGTTTTTTTTTCTCTCTACTTCTTCATTGTTGTTTTGGGCCAACTTTTGAGGTAATTTGACCTACAATGACAAGCCATGAGGCTTGGCTGCAGCTGCTTCTATTCCCATAATTAAATATGCATTCATATTTATAAGTTCGATGAAAATCGAAACACAACTAATAACACTCAAACGCAAATATTCCAATAATACAAAAACAATAACATTCAAAGCATATTCGTAACTCATTTCGTAACGATTCACACTAAATTACAGTTAGGCATTGTTGCTAATACATTTCAGTTAATTGAGCGTGTGTGAGAATCAACTTTGATTCAAATCAAAAGTTTAGCTAAACTCTGCCAACAAAACTTTTATATATGAAAACTAATCACGTTTAATCAATCAAAAATTAGAGCTTTTTTATATTTCCTGGCTAACTTAAGTAAATCTAATTAAATTAAATAAGATAAACATTTTGCTTTGCTATATTATTCTGATTTCATTTAATTATTTTAGTCAGAGTTTATCTATATATTTATTTATATTTATGTGTGAGTAGATCATGTTCCCCAAGGAGCACTTAATTCTGACATTAGAGTTCCGTGAAAAAGCAAATAACTATATATAAATATGTATATAAATATATAAATATTTATATATATATTTTATTCCAAGAGAATACTTCTGAATGTCAAAGGCTTAATATAAGAAATTCTCTTATATAAGACATAAAAAGTTATTGAAAATTAGTTAAAAATTCATTATGACGCTCTTGCAGCTCTAGCAGGCTTCTCAATCAATTGATCCAATAGAATTGATTGCTTATAAATTGAATTAACGTACTTCACATATACAAGGTACATTGACATGTATGTATTCGAAAAACAAAGAGCAGGATAGATATCGTTATGCATATATAACATATATAAGCGCCATTAAATGGCCATGTCTCACGTCACGAGTGAAAGCCCAACTTCATTTCATAGTACTCGAGGCCAAACTCATAACAATTTTTCAACACAGACACACAGGGCACATCAGTATATAGATATATATACATACAATATATGATAGATAATGCACATTAGAGAGACAGGAGCACTTGGGTCGATAAATGTTGAATAAATAAACTTGTTGCTGAACTAAATTGGCGGCTAGTTGTTGATTGCCACTAGGTGAATGTCAAATATGTGTAATTTATTTATTTTCAATTAACTGACTTGCAACTGGAGTCTGGACTTAAAAGCGACACGAATCGAACAAGACTTATTCTCGCCAGGCCACCAAAAGGTAGCACGAAAACAATAAATAAATAGAGATACATATCGTAGTACGCCAATGACTTGCCAGATGCGTCAATATTAGTAGTAAGTAGTTGGCTTGTCAGTTGTGCAAAGTCTCATGTCGTCGAAGTAATCACAGCAATTGAAGGTTTATTGATTCGACATTCTCATTCTTCAAGTTCTAGATATTAATAATCGATTATTGATTTCAAATTGGATGTATTCAAATGCCACTCAACACATTCGAATCAAAATTTGGTGTCCTCTAGCAAATATATATTAATTTTTACTTTATATTTTTATTTTCAAGAAAATACCTAATTTATTTTATTTTATTTATTTTCATACTTTTAATTCTTTCTAAATGTTGTAGAAATTTCAGTTCTTAATATTGTCTTCTATTGATTTAAAGTTTTTATTTTGTTTCTATTTCTTTTAATATATATATTTTTATAACATTTTTGATTTGTCTGTAGTCACGTCGCGTGTCCTATATAAGTTATTAACACATTTCGTTCTGCATAATGGACACAACGAGCGATTTTTCGACCGATTTGTTAAAGCACTCGCGCACGAATGACCAAAGAATTGACACAAACCACTAACCAGAAGCTAAGGACTATAAGTAAGCGCTGGCAACTGTCGCCAGTCCCAACCACCGGAGCGAGTATCTACTACGACCACTGCCAGCTAGATAATCAAAGTAGTTCAGTTTTTCATGTGTTGCGCTCTCACCCACGCCGAATTGAGCTCGCCACGTTTCTGGCTTAATGGTTAATTGACATTGTTGCCTACAATTTGACATTTCGACTATTCTAATTTTTTGTTGTTTTTTTTTTTTTTTTTTTTTCTGCTGTTGTCTTTTCTAGTATTTATATGAATTAATAAAAAATTATGTTCTATTTGATAGGGCACCGAAATACCCCAGGGAATTTTGAACTTATGAACCTTGGCTTACAGTCGGCTGAGTGACAGCACCGAAACCCATTGGGGTCCTTCTCAAGGGGTTCACAGTGTTAAGCAACGACCTCACTATTAATTGCCGTAACATACTAGTAACGTAAAAACTTACTATAAAAATAGACTTTTATCGTGAAATAGGAACGTGTATGAATTGCTATTATTATACGATGGCCCATCTATTTTGAGCCACTGTAGCCTATACACTTGCGTCAAACAGACGGCCAAGTGCGTCGTTTACCACCTTCAAGACAAGGCGATGCGTGATATGTGATATTTGTTATTAGCAGCTATAGTTCATTGTTGTCCCTCCACATTGTGACGAACATCGTTATTATTTAAATTTGCTGCACACAAATAATAGTAGATTGCAAGGCTCTGATTGAGAAAATTATGGACTCGACACTTGACTGACTTTCCGATTGCTTGTCTGACTAATTGATGCCAAATGCAGTGACCGCAACCCGACTTCTTAATGGGCCACAGGCTACGTGTATATGTCATATGCATTTGTACATATATATATAGTACAAATACTAAATTTGTTTTATCCTGAGCTCAGCTTGTTATTACAAATGCTTCGTGAAAGGCACTTAAATCAGGGTAGGAAAATCGAAATAAAATATGTCATGAGACTTACTTCTTAAGCTAAAGGTAACTCTGTAGCTGAATTGTATTATATTTGTATTATGTATTTGTATTATACCAAACGCAATGCAGATTGTATAGATCTTGCTAAAAATACCATTCTTCTATGCGATTCTCATGCATCCAAATTCTTTGATTATAGGTTAGAGTTGATCAAACGATCTCAAATTTTTTCTAGTATTTTATCTGTAATTTCTGACTTGCTTTCGCTCTCTCTCTCTCTCTCACATTCTCTCTCTTTTTCATTATCTCTATCTCTTTCTCTCTATCTATCTCTCCCTCCCTATTCTTCTGCCATTCCTTCTCTTTCTCTCTTTTACTCTCTCTCTCCCCAACTCTCCCTGACATTCTGTCTCTTTTTTCATTTACTCTCTCTATCCCTGTCTGTCATTCTGTCTCTTTCTCTCTTTTTATAATAATAATAACATTACATTTTTTCTATAATCGAACCATTGAAAACTTTATTTCACCCAACACCATAAATATAATTATAATTTTAGCATAGCAAACAGAGGCTCGTAGCACACACTCCCAGTTCACTCTTCGCCCTTGGCCAATTCATTTGAATTGCTGTTGCACTGCTGTAGAACATCCGTTTGGCAAGAGTTTGTAGTTTTGCTAAAGAACTGATCCGAACTGCACTCGGCCTCGATTTTCTGGCCATGCAGGCACACGAAATAGCCGCGACAATTGTTAGTATTTCGTGCCAGTTGGCCGTGTTTGCCACTGCAGACGCCCACGCGTTCACCATTCTCCATGAGGCAGGTGCCATCGTTCTGTCGGCAAATGCTCAGTAGACTATCAAAGCTCTCGCCATTGCGACAGCGTTGCGAAATGGGCTCGTCCTCGTCGCAGCTGATGTAACGCCGGCAATCGCCTGGCTCAGCGATGGAAGCGCCTTCATCGATCACCTCGCAGAGATTGGCGAAATCGGCAGGGTCATCGCTGCAGTTCCTCGGCAACGGAACATCAAGTAAGTCCACTTCCATAACATCTAAATTCAAATCCTGATCCTGCACATCATCATCATTGGCCAGCTCGTAGGGCTGACATTGTTTTAGTGTTGCATTGAAGAAATAACCCGAATAACAACGCTCACCGCGCAGCTTGTTCGAGACGCAGATGTAAAAATTGTTGCAATTTGAAAAGTCGGGCAAAAGGTGTCCATGTTTGCCTTCGCACAGCACTGGATTTGGTTTGGGCTTCTGATCGGTGGCAATTGATGAATTTTTTAAGTTTGGACTGCTCACATTGCTGACGTGCGGACAAGAGCCATCGTCTTGGGTACAGAGCAGCAGCTCAGCATTGAAGTAGGTCTCACTGCCGCAGCGTTGGCCAAGTGCCACGCCCCCGACACAAATGTAGTACCTGGTACAATCATTGTAGTCGGCCACATAGCTGCCATCCTGCAGATGGTCACAGCTGAAGACGGCGCTGCTGTTGCCGCTGTTGACCAGTTGGCCACGCTGACACTCGGAGGTTTCATCCGGCTCGCAACGCCCCAAGCTGGCATTGTAGACCTGTTTGGCTGCACACTCCGCCGGTATGGCAAGTCCGTGCACGCAGGCGTAATACTGATTACAGTACAGCTGATGGGGCAGTCGCGTGCCATGAGCCACTTTCTTGCAGAGGCTCTGCCAGTCGAACAGTGATTTCTGGCGGCATTGACCCTGATCCAATTGGCACTGCGAGAGAATTCTGTTAAAGTACTGACCCTTCGGGCAGTACTGCAACTGCGATACATTCTGAATGCCGCTGCTGCTGATTAAGCTGGAGCAGTTGTAATACGCCTGACAATTGGTAGCATGAGCTACCAACGCTCCCATTGTCTCATTGGAGCACATCGAGTCGGTTTGCTTGCAGCTGCCGTCGTTGGGTCGACAATAGCCCAGTTGGGCGTCAAAGAAGCTGCCAGTGCCGCAGCTTTGAGGCAGCGCGAGCTGCTCCTGCAGGCACAGGTAGAAGCGCGTACAATCCGCCGCATCTGCAACGCTCAGTCCGTCCGGCTGGCCCAAGCAACTGCTCGTGGGCTGCGCCTTCAACTGTGCCTCAGCTGCGGCTTGACACTTCGCCAGCGACTGACACTTGCTGAGCTGCCGCGAAAAGCTGTTGTCGCGCAAGCAGCTGCTCAGATGCCACTCGTCCGCGTTGCAATAGTAAAAGAACTGAGTGCAATTGGCATCGGGCACAGACGCAGCACGCAGCTCGCCCTGCTGACACGAACGCCTCAAGCCGCTGCCTTGACAGCTGCCATCATTGCGAATACAGCCCAGCTGCGGCTCGAACTCTTCCAATTTGCCGCACGTTCTGCTCCGCCACTGGCCATTGACGCACTGTTCGTAGGAGCGGCAGCTGGTAGCCAAAGCGCGTTGCTCTCCATTCGCGCAGACCGTGGCGTTGCTCCCATAGGCATCTAGTCGACACTGATTGGCATCGTTGGGCAGGCAATAGTTGATCTGGCGATTGAAGTACATGCCGAGCGGACACTGCTGTATCCACCAGACATTCTCCATGCACATCAAAAACTTATCGCAGGCCATCGAGTACGGCCGCACCGTCAAATGCTGACAGCCTGCTCTCTGTTGGCTCTCGCCGCGACTAAGCCAGCTGCAGAAATCGTCGCCCTCGAACTCCGGCATGGGCATACAGGTGCTCAAATTTGCCGCATAGTAATGGCGCCTGGGACAGCTGCGCAGCCGCCACTTGGCCGCCGCACAGCGAAAATATTGCTGGCAGCTGCCTTTGCCCGCTCTGTTCGGCATCGTTTCCGACTCGCTGCTCGTGTCGCACGGCGGCAAACCCAAGACTCTCGCGTACTTGCACACCATGTCATCGCGTGGCTCCAGGCAGCGCTGTTGCTCTGGATTATAGTAACGCTCCTCGGAGCAGCTGCGCTTGCGCCAATTGCCGTCCAGACAAATCTCATATTGCGAGCAATTCGCTGGCACTGAACGCTTTTCGTTTACTTCGCAGATCAACTAGAATTAATAGAGAGAGAAATGTGTGAGATATGCATGTCTATATAAATATGTGTATAAAATATAAAATATATTAAATACATATGTATAAAAATAAATAAATAAAAAAAAAATATTTATATTTATCTAATATATATAATTAGAAAATTTTAAAAATTAATATAATAAAATAAAATATATATATTTTTTATTTCAAATAAGTGTAATTATTAAGATAGCAGTTAATTAATTATTTGAGAATCTACAGCTGCTTATATCTAGTCCGATTATTAATGAAAAATATTATTAAATCTAATAATGATACACTTATGAAAAAATATGAATTCGACTACGTAATACTACCTTAAGGGCACAAAAAAAAAAATGATTTTGCTGAGCTGACCAAATAATTTATAGATTCATTTGTGTAGAAGCTCAAATCAGCCCACTTCAAAAGCTTGGAGACTCTCTGGTCTTAAACATTTTTGTAAATAAAGTTTTAAGCCATTTCTCATGTTCTCCAATTAGCTATGGCGATAAAGCTTCATGTTATAGTGTTCATTGCAGAATATAAAATTGAAGGCAGTGAAAGAAACAATTATTTTTTGAGTATTTTGTGTAGTGATGAAGAATAGACTGGTGTGGGATAAATGAGTATGTTAACGATGTGTTTGTGTTTTTTTGGGAGAGTGTATGCAGAGATAGGCAAGACGAACATTACACAAAATGAATATATTATATTCAACAAAAAAAAAAGTTTTAAAAAAAACTAAAAAAAAAAACTAATTTTTCAGTTAGTTTAAATAAACATATGTTTGTTTGTATATATGTATATATATTTGGATAGGTATAATTTTAGTTCAAGCGGAATTTCTCATAGTATATAGTAACTCATAAATAACAAAGGTAATCATATAAGTAAGTAATTTAAGACATCGTCTAAGCTCTACAAGTCATACAAGTCATTGGCAGGGGGTCACGTTCGTTTGTGCTTATGTAAGCTTCTGGAAGAGTTTCTTAAAGAATGATAGGGATCTTACTTTTTCCTCGGGCTCCACGGATCTCTTCTGTATGCCATGTTCAGTGGTCATGCAGACGCCCAGCTCTTGATCAAACACTTTTCCATCACTACAGGCGTGATAGGTCACAATTTCTGTATTTCCATCGCACGAGCAGAAGCCTTCAGGCGCATTCTTAGCCGCAAAAGGTTCGAACTGTGGCCGCTCAATGCAGTCGCGTGGATCACAGGCTGCCACGGCGGCGGTCATTTCATGCACACAGACGCCCAGGTTCAAATCGAAAACGTGGCCAGGCGTGCAATGATAGTAGGTGGGCACCACATCGCAGGCGCAGAAGCCCCTCGTTGTATTGCGCGCTGCGAAAGCATCATACTTGACACGCGACATGCACTGTGTCGGATCACAAGCGTCGACAACGCACAGGTTGAGAATCATATCATAAACTTGATACTGTCCACAGCTCTGATAGGTGGCAATGCCAGTCGCTTCACATACGCAGAAACCGTTGACGGTATCCTTGGCGGCGAAGCTAGCGAATGCCGTGCGGCTGTTGCACTGTTTGGAATCACAGGCCAGGTCCATATTGGCACCAGATGCCGACTCCAGGCAGATGGATAGAGTGGCATCATATTCCTTGCCCGCGGGACAATCATCATAGACGGCAACGCCATCGACACACAGACAGAAACCGGTGGTCGTGTTTAAGGCAGCGAAATTTCCATTGTTTGGCAATTTCGCACAGCCTTGGGGATCACAGACGCAGCTGGCAGCCTGTCGAGAAATATTTATATATAAAATTATTTGCACATATTAAAATTTACAATCAAAGCTCACCTCTCGCAAAAGACACATATCAACGGTGGCATCATAATATTTGTGTGTCGGACAGTTCATGTAGTAGGCACCGCCATTCTGGCAGAGGCAGAAGCTCGTGTCATCCGCTTCATTTGATGAGGCGAATGTGGCATCCTCAGGCAGGCCCGCGCACTTTTCGCTGCAGCAGTACGGACTGAGAGTGCCCTATAGCAAAGAGCCGACAGCTGTTGTTAAAAATCGTTTGACTTTGCTTTTTGAATGGTTTGACTTACGATGACCTCCATGCATGCTCCGAATTCGGTATCGAACTGCTTGCCCTCGGGACACAATCTGTAATAGGGGAAGCCGCTCTCGCAATAGCAAAAGCCCGCGGTTCCGTTGATTGCTTCATATGGCTGGTTGTTAGCAAGAACATCACACTGTGTCGCATCACACACAGCTGCTCCCTATATATGCATTAAGAAAGATATTAACTAAATATATTTACAACAGAAAATTACACTCTGTCGAAGGCTTACCGCGATCTCCAAGCAAATCAGCAAATCTGTGTCAAATTCGGCGCCAGATGGGCACTGACTGTACACACCGCAAGACTCTTTGCAGTAGCAGAAACCGGCTACGCTATTTTCAGCCGGGTAAACTGTATATTCCACTTCATTCGCACATATAGTTGAATCGCATTCATTGACGGGACATACGAAATTTGGCTGAAATATATATCTTATTAGGAATATTTGTTAAGGAAAACGCTGCAGGTGGAGCACTTACGACTGGGTATAGACAAATGCCTAAAGATGCATCATAAATTTTACCAATTGGACAGTTATTAAAGGAGGCCACTTCGTTCGTGCACAAGCAGAAGCCGGTGTCGGTAGCTAAAGATGAGAATGTGTCACCATTTGGCTTGCCATTGCAATAGCCTGCACAGCATCGAGGCTATAATTGTTAGATTAAGTTGCGCTGGAATATTTCGTTCTTTCTTGTATTCAAATGTCAACCTACGTCTGCCAGGGGTGCCAAAACACACTTCAGATGAGCGGCATCGAAGGTATAACCAATGGGACAGGGAACCGGTGTGGGTTGATTGGCGCGACATAGACAGAAGCTGTTGGGATCCTCATAATTGATGAAGGGAGTGTAGTCAACGGCGTTAATGCAATCACTAGGATCGCAGGGTCCAGTCTAAAAATTAGTTTTGTTAATTTGTTGTCTGCAGTTGCCAGCTGACTACTCACAGAAAGGCATATGCCCTCAGTTGCGTCAAATGTTGAGCCCGCCTCACAGTTCTGCAAGTATGCACCATCGGTCTCGCACAGGCAGAAGCTGCTATTATCAGCTGTCAGAGATGGATAGACCTGGTTCACAGTCGTCGCCTTACACTGCGTTTGATCACAGGAGCTCTAAAGTGTTAATGAGAATTATTGACAATTATTGAGAGTTAATTGTTGGTAACTTGAAATACGCTTCCACTTACACTGGGCTGGGTCAGGCAAATCAAGAACGTGGGATCAAAGGCCGAGTTTGGCGGGCAGGAGCGAATAAGAGCGAAATTATTTATGCACGTAAAGAATCTAGTGTTGTCGCTGGCATCTGGGAAGACAGCTCCATCCACAGCTGTGGCGCACTGATTCGCATTGCAGGTGACCGTGGCGGAGCAAGTGCTGGTCTTGGCATCAAAAGCTTCGCCTTTAGGGCAATCAATCACCAGCGGCACTCCAGCGGTGCATTCAAAGTACTTGGAGCATATGGGATGCGCAACATTGCCGTCTTGAGTGCCGCAGGGATTGATGCACTGTCCAGTGACATCAATGACGCAGCTGGTGCCATCGAAACGTTCGCCACTCGCACAGCTACTGGGCACGGCCAAGCCATCGTTGCAGGTCACATAGGAAGAGCAGCAAGAGCCGGACATCAGAAAGCCATTGGGCTTGTTGCTGCAGGTCCAGCATTTGGCATCGGTATCGGGCACACAGGCGCCGACGCTGTTGCTGAATATATTACCGCGACCGCAGGTGCCCTCGATCAGTTCACCGTTTTGGCATAGCACATACATGTCGCATTCGGTTGTCGAGGCCTGCATTGCACCCTCGGCCAGGCCATTGCATGAAGCGGAACGTTTGCTACGCGAATTCGGCTGCAGCCATTTGTTCTCTGGACACTGATTATTGTCGTCCCGGCGACAGATGCCCACGGACTTATCGAAGTAGAACCCTCCGGTACATGACTCCTTAGTCCATTTTCCATTGATGCACGCAAAGTAGTTCCAACAGTTATCAGCACCGACAGCTGCAGAAAACTCCCTGCACACACCACCTACTACAGCAGGAGCATCCCAAAGAGAAATGTTTTTTTCCGTAGAGGTCTCTGAGTCCCCATTAGTTATGCAGCAGTTATCGTTGTCCACCACACACACGTTTAGGGTGTTATTATAATAGTTGCCCTGTCCACAGTCACCGGATATGAGTTCGCCATTTTGGCATTTGAAGTAAAGTCGGCAATTTTCCGGATCGAGAATTGTCTGTCCATCAGGCGTGCCATTAGCGCAACTCTTGCCTGTTGAGGGACTATCGGTAGAGCATTGTGGGCACACGTTATCGACATCTATAACGCAAATAAGGGTTACGTTATCGAAGTAAGATCCACTTGCACAGATGTTTAGCTCCCAATTTCCATTCACACACGCCCGATACTCATTGCAGCTATTCTCGACTGGAGACAGCTCATTGCCATTGCATTCGAGGTCTGAGTTCCCTGAGCAGCAGACGTTATCGCTATCCACCACACACACGTTTAGGATGTTATTATAATAGTTGCCCTGTCCACAGTCACCGGATATGAGTTCGCCATTTTGGCATTTGAAGTAAAGTCGGCAATTTTCCGGATCGAGAACTGTCTGTCCATCAGGCGTCCCATTAGCGCAATTCTTGCCTGTTGAGGGACTATCGGTAGAGCATTGTGGGCACACGTTATCGACATCTATAACACAAATAAGGGTTACGTTATCGAAGTAAGATCCACTTGCACAGATGTTTAGCTCCCAATTTCCATTCACACACGCCCGATACTCATTGCAGCTATTCTCGACTGGAGACAGCTCATTGCCATTGCATTCGGAGTCTGAGTTCCCTGAGAAGCAGACGTTATCGCTGTCCACCACACACACGTTTAGGGTTTTATCGTAATAGTTGCCCTGTCCACAGTCACCGGATATGAGTTCGCCATTTTGGCATTTGAAGTAAAGTCGGCAATTTTCCGGATCGAGAACTGTCTGTCCATCAGGCGTGCCATTAGCGCAATTCTTGCCTGTTGAGGGACTATCGGTAGAGCATTGTGGGCACACGTTTTCGACATCTATAACGCAAATAAGGGTTACGTTATCGAAGTAAGATCCACTTGCACAGATGTTTAGCTCCCAATTTCCATTCACACACGCCCGATACTCATTGCAGCTATTCTCGACTGGAGTCAGCTCATTGCCATTGCATTCGGAGTCTGAGTTCCCTGAGCAGCAGACGTTATCGCTATCCGCTACACACACGTTTAGGGTTTTATCGTAATAGTTGCCCTGCCCACAGTCACCAGACACGAGGCTACCATTCTGACACTGGAAGTAAAGGCGACAATTTTCGGGATCGAGAACTGTCTGTCCGTCAGGCGTGCCATCCGCGCAGTCTGCGCCTGTCGCAGAGCATTGTGGGCACACGTTATCGACATCAGCAACACAAGTCAGAATATTTGCATTAAAGTATGTTCCATTGGCGCATGTCTTTGATATCCAGCTGCCGTTCTCGCAGACATTATATTTGTAGCAGTACTGCTCATCGGCAGACACTTCATCGTTCACACAAGCAGTGCCGGGAGTAGTGGTTGTGGTTTCCTTGTCGGGACAAGTGCCGGGTATACAGTGCAGTCCGGTCTCACTAAAGTAGCTGCCAGTGGGGCACATTTGGCGGGTTGCCTGTTGCTGCGAGCATATATAGAAGATGCCGCAGTCCTCATTGTCAGCCACCATTGAGCCATCGGGTTGGCCGATGCAGAAGTTTTCCCAACAATTGGAGTTGTTCTCATCAACGACACATTCCAATACAGCGCTGCTGAAGTAGAAGCCACTGGCACAGCTCTGTATGGTGGCCACCTTATCCTGGCAGACATGGTAGCTAGCACAGGATGTATTGCTTGAAAAGATGACACCATTCGCTTGCGTCAAGCATTGGTTTTGCCAGCACTCGGAGCCAGGATCTGGAATGCAAGCATTGGTCCTAATGTCAAAGTAGCTGCCAGCAGAGCAGCTCTGTCCGTAGGCCAGCTGCTCATCACAGATATAGAACTCAGAGCAGTACTCAGACTTAGGCAAGTAGGCGCCGTTGACCTCGCTGGCACAAATGTTTGCGACCTAAGCGAAAAAATAAAGGGATAAAATAATTGAGCTAAGGGAAATCAAATTGTGTCGAACTTACCCCAGCGAGAGGAGCAGAGAGACTCAGTTTGCAAAGGCCACGTCTTGCAGCAGAGCATTTGCCTGTTTTCGGATTGTACTCTTTGCCCTTGGGGCATTTCATGGAGCGCACCACATTCTTATTGGAGCAGCGATAGTAGCTGGAGCAGCTGCTAGGATTCGGCCAATGAGGTGTCAGGCCTCTTAGCTTGCGGTAAACGCATTCAGGATCGGCAGCACCGACTAAAGATGCCACTGCGGTCAATGTAACCACAGCAAGCAGAGTAACTGCAAAGAAAAAATAAAATAAAAAATGAGACGAAATTTATTTAGGGCAAGCCTAATTGGGTGATGTCCTTTTGCTGACCTTTCATTTCTGTTCACTGATATTCCACGACTATTGATATGATTGTACTCCGCACAATTACCAAAATTTCGTGGCCCTTATATACATAATAAGACATCGCAGTTAACATTGATTTCTGCTTATCAGCATCGTTCAATCAATCGATCTGAGCGTGCTTATCAGTATTTGTAGTTAGTGTTCGACATGCGCACATCAAGTATTTTTAATTGAGTTCAAGACTTTTGGCATGAATTCCGGGAAGACAACAAATTTAATATCATACAGTCTACACAGCCGCACCCCAAAAATCAATTCGCCGATTTTTAATTGGCCGTGAATGAAGTGCATCATGAAATGATAATATTTCTGCACCCAAAATATTCAAAACATTGTTAAGAAAAATAATTAAAGCTTAAAGCTCTAACATTCTTTATAGGTTTTCATAGTACATTTTATAATCTGACTCAAGCGCAAGCAGCTTCACAAGTTTTCGTCCTGGAATCCCAGTACAGATCGGATGGACAGTCCTTTACATAACCATGATTTCCATCGCAATGCACGTACTTATGACAGTTATAGGGATAGGGCAGTAACTCGACCCCAGGATGATTCATGCACATTGTATCAGTATTCACGGCTGGTGTGGTAGTTGATATGGAACTGGTAGTTCCAATGGATTCACTGTGTGCGGTTGTAGTTGTTGGCTCTTCGCTGGTCGTTCCTGCCGTTGAAGTTTCTAGATTTGGACTGGTCGTAACATCGGATGGACTCGATGGTAACTCTGTTGACGTGCGTGGTGTAGAAGTTTCTGAATCTCCAGTGGGAGTTATGTTGGTCGTTGTCTGCGGTAACCTTGTAGACGTTTCTGGTGTTGAACTATTTGGATCTCCAGTAGGGCTTACGCCCGTTGGATTCGGTGGCAACCCTGTAGGAGTTTCATGCGTAGAACCATTTGGATCTCTTGTAGGGGTTACGCCCGTTGGATTCGGTGGCAGCTCTGAAGATGTTTCTGGTGTTGACCTAATTGGATCAGCAGTGGGAGTTGAATTTGATGGTAACTCTGAAGAAGTTTCTTGTGTAGAACCATTTGGATCTCCTGTAGGAGTTACGTCCGTTGGATTTGGAGGCAACTCTGAAGACGTTTCTGGCGTTGACCTAATTGGATCAGCAGTGGGAGTTGAATTTGATGGTAACTCTGAGGATGTTTCTTGTGTAGAACCATTTGGATCTCCTGTAGGAGTTACGTCCGTTGGATTTGGAGGCAGCTCTGAAGATGTTTCTGGTGTTGAACCATTTGGAGTTGAATTTGGTGGTAACTCTGAGGATGTTTCTTGTGTAGAACCGTTTGGATCAGCAGTGGGAGTTGAATTTGGTGGTAACTCTGAGGATGTTTCTTGTGTAGAACCGTTTGGATCAGCAGTGGGAGTTGAATTTGGTGGCAACTCTGAAGAAGTTTCTTGTGTAGAACCATTTGGATCTCCTGTCGGTGTTGGTGGCGACTCTGAAGTTTCAGTTGCACTTGTTGCATCAGTCGGAATGGGCTGCGAAGTAGTCTTTGTCGAACCTGTGGGTGCCACACTTGTTGTCTCCGTTGATTCATCGTCAGTTGGTGCTGGTCGAGTGGATGCTGAGCTATAGCAAGGCGGCGCAACCGTCGTCGTAGCTGCTGGAACACGTGTTCGACAAGTTGCTGCACTCAGAGTTTTTATCAAAAGCAGCAACTGCAATGATATTAATATACAGGAAACCACTGAAATGTATCGGAACTTAGTGCCTGAGCTACATGAATTGCGAGAGCTAAGAGATTTGGTAAACTTACATTTCATTTTGTGCTGGGGTCAAGTGTTTGGCAATACTACAGCAGCTGCTGGCTATTCGCTTCATATTTATATCAGCTGGAAATGCAAATATCTGTTCCGTTGCCCTATCAATATCTAATTAGTATATGACAATGTACTTAAGCTTTTATCTTATCACAATGTGTTGATTTGCATAAGTTTACATATTCAATCACAAATTGGCATTGTTATTGCCCATAATCAATCGAAGAAGGTAAATAAAAAGTTGTAATTCTGCAAAATAGATGATAAAATTACAATGTTAAATTTTCATTCAGCTTAATTAAGATGTAAAATATTTTATAGTTGAACAAACAATTGTAATGATTATGTAATTTTTAGACTGCCTGAAAGTATGCACTATATTTGATTTTGCAAGAATAATCTACTACTATTTGTTCGAATTGGTAGTAGAATTTCAAATGCTACTGGGGGTCCCTCTTGCAAAGCTTTTAGTTTCAGATTTCTGCGAATGAGTGCTTACATAAACTTCGAACTCTAATTAAATTAATTTATTAATCTTAAGTCACTTAATATAAATTCAATTAATTTGTAAACCTAAATGTAATTAATGCTTTAATCTAAATTTAATTAATATATTTGGGCAGCAGAAAGCCTGTTTATTAAAATTTAATAATTTTTTGAAAAAAAAAAAAAAAAAAAAAATTAATATATTTATTATATTTATAAATATAAATATAAATTTTATTTATTTATCTAAATTTAATGAATCTATTAATATGCATTTAATTAATTTAAATTTATTTTTATTTACCGAAATTTTATTATTTTATTAATCTTAATTTTATTTATTTATCTATCTACAATTAATTCATCTTGTAATATAAATTGTATTTATTTATTTAAACTTAGTTAATTTATTAATATAAATCTAATATATCTTTTAATCTACATTTAATGTATTTATTGATGTACATTTAATTAATTCAATAATTTAAGTTTAGTTTATATAGTAATCTAAATTTAATTAATTTATTGCCATCAATTTCTAATTAAATGTATATATCGATGAATATTTATAATTTGTCTAAAAATAATATGATATAATTATTTCTAATATATTATTAACTTCAACGATATTACTCATAATCGATAAATTAATTTACGTAGTTACAACATGAAGCAAATACTAAGCGCACTTATCAAGTTCCTTTTATGGAGGCCACTAAACGATGTGCAAATCGATTAATTATAGGAAAATTGACTATATATAAAGTCGAATCATTTACCAAAAGTTCAGTCAAAGCTAATCGAACTTGCCGAACGCAAAGTAAAGCAAATAATTTAAAATGAAAGGTTAGTCAACTGCTCAACTGTTTTAATCCATATGAAACATAAGATTCTGCGTTGATACTCCAAAAATAGTGTCAGTTATTGGAGTGCTACTTATCCAAGTGCTAATCGTATATGCTCAACCCATTGAGGACTATGATACAATAGGAGCATCAACTATTAATCCAACAACAGCGGCAACGCCGAACCGCTCCAATCCTGCAATTGAAGAGCCGGAAGTGACCGCGCCACAAACTACTACGACAGAAAATGAAGAGAGTCAAACAACAACTATTGAGACACCTACAGAAGAGACAGAAGCAGAAACCGAAACAGAAACAACCGAACCGCCAACGACTACAACATCTGATGTAGAAACCACCGTAGAACCACCTGTCTTATGCGACGAGAGCGTCGCATTTCTGCCAGCGCCAAATTGCCACGAGTACTACATGTGTCTATATGGCGTAGGAATCTTGAAATCGTGTCCAGACGGTCTCTACTGGGATCCCAGACGGGATATTTGCAATTGGGACTCCTCACGTTGTGATAATGGATTGCCAGAATCCAATTGCGCAGACGGTATTGAATTTTTGCCAGTTGAAGCGGACTGCACCCAATACATTCAGTGCGTTCATAATAGTCCCATACAAATGAGATGTCCAGCAAGTCTATTCTGGAATCAGCCACTTCAAAGATGTGACTATCAATGTGAATTTTAGAAAAATTGTTATTGTTAAAATAAACTGAATCATCGATTGCAAGCAATAAATTGGAATTATTAAAGTTTATAACATTTTGTATGATATCTGAGCTGCAATAGATATACTGCAGGTGCTCTTGACTGTGAAGACTATCTGAGACATTAACCATGGTAAACGAATGCAACAACTTTGAGATAACACTGGGCTTCCAATTGATAACAGCGGGTATACAAATATTATTATGAAGTATGTAACGTGTAGAGGGAAGTAGAGGCAATATTAATATGTATATGTGTTTATCTATGTGCCTACGTCTAGATTTCTATATATCTATATGTCAATATGTCTCTATGTCTATCTGTCTATATTTGTATTTAATTCCATTTGAGTTCGTGTCTCTTTCACTCTCTTCTTTTCTTTCACTTGCATACAAGCTTGGCGCTTGAAACTTCTATCTACAAAGAATCAATTGTATATTAATGCTACATAATTTCTTTTAATTCCTTATGATACAGACAATATTAATATTAATATATTAAAATTATAATATGTTTGTAAAGGAATTAAATCCTCAGCATTTAGAAGATAATTGATTCCATATATGCCTTATATGTCTATATTTCTCTTTCTTTTAATTAATAATAATAAATTATGACACAGAAAGTTTTAGGTTTTTTTTTTTGTTAATCTGCAAATTTAAAGAAACATTAGTATATTAAAATTATAGAAAAACAATCTTGGCTCTTGAAACTTTGATATACAAAGAATAAATTATATTTAAATGCTCCATAAGAAAATTGATATTATTTCATTATGACAAGAAAAATCGTAAATTTTAATTACATTAAAATCAAAAATTAAAATACTTATATTAACTTTTCAATATTTTACATATTTCTATAATGTTTTTATAATATTTTAATCATCAGCAATCAAATCATAAGTTCTATTTTTACAAGTAAAAATCTTGCTCAAAAAATCAGTAAGCCAAGATCATGGGAAGCACGAAGTGTTTAGCGCAGAGAAAACAATTACCAAATACCATATCATAACAAAGCAATTATCAATGTTTCAGACAACGAAACATGTAATTAAAAGATGATTTTGCTTCTGTCTCTTGGGTATAAAAGTCAACGGACTTAAGTCTACAAAGGCATACCAAATTTCAGTCTGAACGGAGTCAATATGAAAGCTATCAGTAAGTAAAGTAAATGTGAGAAAATATATCAAAAAAAAAATATATAATTTATAAATCTTGCAGTTGCTGTGTTGTTGTTTGCCGCTGCGGTCAAAGCGCAAACTTTGAAAGATGTAAGCAAATTATTTGAATTTACAAGATGGAAATTATATTAATTAATCATACGACTTTTAGCATTGCAAGGGCATTCAGTATGACTTGTTGCCGCATCCGGATACCAATGAGAAATTCATTGTGTGCGCCTATGAAGCAGCCGAAGTGCGTGTGTGTGACAAGGAGGATCAGGTGCAAAAGTGCTTCGATCCGATCGAAAAGATCTGCAGCGTTGCTTCTTGCACAATCAACAAGCCCGCCGACGAGGATATTGCCAAGGAGATATGTAAGAAGTTGAGCCCATCAGAGCGCATACCGTCTGTGGAATGCGACCACTTCTGGATCTGTTTGGCCAACATGGAGCCCGTCTATGTGAGCTGTCCACAGGGCAAGCACTTCTCACGCTCCGAACAGCAGTGCATTTCGCCGGCACTGGCCAAGTGCGCGGCCCCAGAGAAACTGTGCGCCTCCAACCTGAGCAGCTACGCAGCCGAAAACTGCAATGAGTTTTATGCCTGTGCCAACGAGCGGCTGGTCAAGCGCAGCTGTGATTACGGTGAGGCATACAATGCCGCGACTGCATCCTGCGTAAAGGATATCAACAAAAGCTGCGGAGCTAACTCAACGCCGGACTGCACAAATCCAGAAAATGCCAATGCGTATTTCGCTCACAGCGACTGCTCCAAATTCTACATTTGCGCACTGAGTCAAGTCTATGAGGGCAAATGCGCTGATGGCTATGGATTCGATAGTCTAAGCTCAAACTGCAGATACGGCATCTGCTAGAGCAACAACTTAATAAAAACTCAAGCATAAATTGCAAATATTTTATTTGAAATCAATTACAATTGCCTCTGGGCTAAACGCATATTTTGTCGCAAGTCAGCAGCTTGGAGTTCCAGTACAAGTAGGTTGGACAAGTCTTTACGAAGGGCAAGTAGTCGCACTGAATGAAACGCGTGCAGTCGCCGGGATAGGATATAAAAGTTCCCAGCTGACCTTTACACAGTCCACTGAGATCTTCCTCATTCTGGCTTGAAGATTTTGAACAGTTATTGAACTCCTCAACGTCACAGCGTTGCAATTGGGCATTCCAATAGGAATCGATTGGACAAGCTAAAGTTTTTATCTGATAGTAGCGATTGCAATCACCTGGATAGGGCATATATGTTGGGCTGGAAATACTTCTTTCAGCTGAACAGAAGCTATGCCATACGGCAAATGCGTAGCAAATCCAAATTTTAATTAACACTGCGAAAAGTAATGTTCAAGTCTTGACAATGGTGCGCAGATAACATTTACTCACTTCTGTCACTGATGGAAAATGCGAGCTGTGCAGCTGCATTACAAGACTTTATATAAATTCTCCCTATTGATAGCAAAAATACTTCACATAATCAATAATAATATCTAAATAAAATAGAGATTAAATGGTTTATGTACATAGCCAAGCCCGAGCCTGTAGCGTCTATTTAACTGCAAATAAATACATATAATATATATTTTAATAGCACTTGACTATAAAATTTATCTCCATCTTAGGCCAGCGCTAATGCAGGTAAAATTGATAAGAAATCATATAAAAAGGCAGATGTACGCATTAAAATCATTAAGTACTCCAGTGTTAAGTAACGAAGTCATTTATTCCTTGCCAACTTCAAGACAATGCAATTTACGGTCTTCATTTGCCTGCTTGGGCTTACCATAGCAGCTGCAAGCATTGGTGTGGTAAGTCGAATTGAATCGTATTTGTATTTTCAATTATCTATATGTTTCAGCAGCCCATCCAGCTGGAAGGGAATCAGTGTCCAGCCTATGATGATCCCAATCATATTGTCATGTTTTCGTATCCCAACGACTGCCGCAAATACTATGCCTGCGTGAATGGTGTCGCTTATGTACATCAGTGTCCTGACAATCTCTACTGGAGCCAGCTGACATATCGATGCGACTACAGGCATTATGCCACTTGCGATAATATACCGCATTCGGATCAGACCCAGTACAGCGCATATCCCGGAGATTGTAGACGTTACTATGAGACGCGACTTCTTAGCTGTCCCAACAACTATCACTGGAACGATCAATACAAGCGCTGTGATGTGCCTCAAATTGCGGGCTGTCTACCGTCAACGCTGCCACCTGCGATCAACACCGAACCACCATTTGAGCCAACTGCGGCAACTCCACCAGCCATGCCCTCGTTGCCAACAATTCAGCCAGAGCACAACGCACCCATTGATCCGGAGAGGCTATGCATGGCCTCAGCTGGCCAATTTACTTATCTTCCGTATCCCGGAGATTGTCACAAGTTCATTCACTGTGGTCCAACAGCTTCGGTGCTCACATGTGCCGTCGGCTTGTACTGGAATCGCAGCATCCAATCCTGTGACTCGTCTCAAATTGATTGCTAGCCTTACGAACTTTCATACATAGCAAAACAGCTTGAATATCCCTAATGCGTATCCATTGAAAAGTGACAAAGAATGCAACAAAAATAATATAATGAAATCTTAATTGAAAATATTTTCAAGCAATATAAATTCAATAAAAACTAATCTTTATGCAATGAGAAAAGAGTTTTTGATATTTTGTAGCCATAACTTAATTTAGGTAAGGCTATAAATTGGTGATTAATATGAATTTGGGTCGAATTGTGTTTGAATTGTATTTGAAGTATATTTGAATAGTCAGTGCAAAAATACCCATACATACAAATGTATGCCCATATTTTGGTGTTTTCTTATTTGATCACATTAAAATTTACTCACGTTTGCAAGAGTTTGGCTTTAGTCATGATCAAGCCGATGAGCTGTGAAAACGAAACACACATAAAGCATGGCAACAAATTGAAACGGAATAAAATGATTGAAATTTCTTGCATGGTATGAATTGTTTCTTAAAGCTGACTGAACGTTAGGCGCGTAGGAGAGACAAGGAGAGTGTTAAGCCCTGCATCTCAGCTTTGAATTTCAGCTCAAGTTTCGTTTTATTTCCAACAACACATACGTGCGTAAGTGTTAAGAATATATGTATAAATGTATGTATGTATAAATATAATGTTTTAATTTTTTTTTTTTAATTTTCATTCAGTTTATTTAATCATATTCTGTAACTATATTAAAAATTATGAAAATAATCTAATATAAATAATCTTTTTTGTTAGATTTGTTTTAATTTTATTCTTTGCAATCAAATATACAAACATTTTCTTTAAATATTTTTTATTTATTCTTTTATTTGCTTGCTAATGGGTGAACTTTTGGATGTGGCCAGTTTGACGACAGCGAAATTTCAATAGTATCTGCAGAAGTATCAGGCGAACATAAATGAGTAGTAGGGCGCGAAATGTTAGTTAAATTTAAATTGGCATTGACATCTCACTAATAATATATTTCTGCTAGTCAAGAATTTTCACAATTCGACTTGCTTCACACGTAAAAAGAATTGATGTGGGCGAGCTGGCTTCCAGTGACTTCCAAATATCCTTTATTCAGTCATGACAAGGGTATAGTCCTATTAAGCCAGACATTCAAGACCTTTCAGTTGACTGATAATCTTTGGTTATACCATGCCATTGATGTTGTCCTGATTAAAAGCTTACAGTTGAACCAAATCTTGGAGTATTAACTCCAGGGAAACCATAAAATTTCAGCATCAACTTCTACAAAGGTAAGATATGTGTGCATTTCAAGCTAAGATCACTTTCAGCAGAGCAGCTTAGCTTTTCGTTGCATTTCTGTAAATAAAAAATATCTTGGCGAAGCCTCAAACAGCATTGCAATCGCGAAAAAATCCCAGGCGATCATAAATGAGTAGTAGGGCGCGAAATTTTAGTTAAAATTAAGTTGACAATGACCTTGAATTAAAAGTGAGAGTGAGATTAATTAACCCCCATTCTCAGTCTCACTCTCCCTCTCAGTCTCACTCTCACTCTCCCTCTCAGTCTCACTCTCACTCTCCCTCTCACTCTCACTCTCCCTCTCACTCTCACTCTCCCTCTCACTCTCACTCTCTCTTACTCTCTTACTCTCCCACTCTCACTCTCACTATCACTAACACTCTCACTTTTAGTTCAAGGTCATTGTCAATTTAATTTTAACTAAAATTTCGCGCCCTACTACTCATTTATGTTCGCCTGGTATTTTTCAGCAATTGCGATGCCGTTTGAGGCCAGAAGAATGTGTGCCACACATTATAATATATATATATTGATCTGTACGACTGTCGGTCTGTCGGTGCGGGCTTTTTGTTGGTATTTATTAACCATTTTGTACATACAAGTTACTGTGTATAATCAAAAACAAAGATCGGATGGGATTAGCGTATCTACTAGTCGGGCACCACGACTAGAGCTTTCTTACTTGTTTTATATTTTTATTTTAATTTTTATTATCAATAGCAATTGTTTAAAAAAATCATTTTTAAGGAAAATATCCTAAATCAGACTATTGCTTTAAATTCGAAATCAACTTCGGTTATTTTTCTAATTCCTTAATTTTCCCAAATATTAATATATAAAATAACGTACTCCTATGTGGCACAATTGGCCAGCTGCGCATCCGTGCAGCTCATCATAAATGGGTTGAATTGCTCTCCATCTGGACAGTCGTAGCCCACAGCGATGGGCTTTTTGCATATAATGTATTTTGAGCAATTGTGCGGATAGGGAACCAGCGAACCTTCAGGCTTTGCATCGCAAATGTCATTGGGCGATTGATTGGCTTCGGTTGTTATCGAAACTGGGAATTCAGTGGATGTTGCAGTTTGTGTGCTGGGAGTTTTGCAGCTGGCATACCAGGGAGCCATGCAGCGTTTCAGGTAAGGACTAAATTCTAGACCCGCGGCACAATTGAAAATCAAAGGACCAGCCGTACTGCACTGTATGAATTTGGTGCAGTCATTGGGATAGGGTACTAAGATGTTCTCCTCTACGCCCGCACAAGGATCGAGGTGTTGTGATGGCGTCGTAGCCGTTGCTGGTGCCTCTGTCATTTTCGTTGTGATTTTAGTCGAAGTAGCTGGGGTTGTGATGTAATTCTGGAGGCAGGCATCGGGCGATACATTGCCACCACATTCACCACGGCTGGGATCGTAAAACTCGCCGCCACTGCAAACGCCCATCATATAGACATTATCGGTTATGCAACGTATGAACCATTGACAGTTGCCTGTAAATGGCAATGTTTTGCCTGCATTATCTACGCAAATGTCGGCAGCTGGCGTCGGTGTGGGTGGCAGCGCTGTGGTGCCAATAGTATCGCAATTGCTTTGAGCGCGATCCACACACTGCTGTAGTGCTGCACTGAAATAATATCCGTTGGGACAGTGGAATGCTATGGGCACTGGCTTGGCACAAACGATATATTTACTGCAATTATCTGGATAGCTCACATATTGGCCGTTCAGTGAGCCGCCACAAATCTCAGGATCTGGCTGATTGGTTGTTGTCGGCGTTCTTGGCGTTGTTGCTGCCGTAGTAGTTGCCACTGTGGTTGTTGTTATTTTAATAATGCCGTGCTCGCACGCTGTGGGCGACACATCCTGTTCACATTCACCCGTCGCTGGATTGTACCAAGCATTATATATACAATCAACAATCGCCGACTCTCCATTGCCCAAGCAGATTATATACTTCTTGCAGTTGGTAACTATCGGATACGAGATGCCCAGCTCCTGATCAGCGCAGAGCTCTTGTGGGCTTTGTGTTGTGCTAGCTGCGCTGATTGTTGTTGTTTCCACCTCCACCAGACAAGCTGTCTGCGGCACATCACGGCCACACTGGCCAGTTTTTGGATCGTACCAGGCGTTTACAGGGCATTTCGCTTTATAATATTGATCGTCGCCGAGGCACAATATATATTGCTGGCAGTCTTCAATATATGGAAAAGATGTGCCAGCTTCTTGGCCCACACATTTGTTAAATGATTTTGTAGTTGTCTTTACTGTTTCTGTGCTTGTCGCCGGTGAAGTCTGCTCGGCGCACGCAACCTCATCGGGGTCATCGCATACGAGAATAATGGGATTGAATAGATAGTGATCCGGACATTTCTGCAATATAAGTTGCTGATCGATGCAAACCATGAACTCATCACAGTGCACCAGAGAGGGAAACACAGTACCGTTGGGCACATTCAGGCATTCGGGATCAGGAGTTGGCCTCTCTAGCTCGGTGCAGTTAACTGAATCGGGCGTATCACAAATCTGTAGATCCTTATTAAATAATTTGCCGGTAGCACAGAATTGCAGCTTTGCGCCTGAGTCGCTGCATGAAATATATGCAGCACAGTCGTACGGATATTCATAAAAGCCAGCAGGCAAACCTTCACAAAAGTCTGCATCAAAATTTGGCCCGAGCTCAAATTGTGTGTTGACTCTAGAAGTCCTAGCTGGACTACAAAGAACATAAAGCGGTAGCGACATAAACAACACAGTCGAACTCCAATCATAAGCTGAAATAAGAAAACCAAATAAAATAACATGAGTAAAAAGAATACTATAAAATACTTCAAATACTTTAATACTACCATAAACATAATAAATACGAACAAACAAAAAAAAACAATAAATTGAGAAACTAGAAACTGAGAATTTTGTAGATAGAAAATACTATAACATACAATAAAATTCTATAAAATATTAATATTGACATACTATAAAATGTTATAAAATACTTCTAAGTTACTTGTAAGTTTGAAAGTCTACAAAAAACTATTAGTTACTTTAAACACCATAAACATACTAAATAAAAAACAAGTAAGAAAACTCTAATCGGAGGTGCCCGACTACGTGATACCCAGATCCCATGCGATAATTTTAAATATCGTCCAAAACTCGTGTGTAAAACCATTATCATGATTTATGTAAATCTATGACATTGGGACTGAGAATGCCAATAAAAAACAATTATGCAAAAAAAAAAAATACAAATAGATTATACCAACACACTTTTGCAAGCGCACAACAATTGTTCCGTTACTGTTAAAGAAGAAGAATCGACAACATATTCGCACTGCGACACACGGCGCCGAGCGGCAATTGAAAGGAGGTAGCAACAAACAAGAAAACTCAAGTCGGACGGACAGGGCTCAATCACCTCGTCTTGTCGTCCTGATCAAGAATATATATACTTTATATGGTGTTTCACGCCTCCTTCCATTATTATCAGGGTATAAAAAAAATAACTAGAAAATGGCTAGAAAATAGCTAAAAATACAGCTAAAATAGCTAGAATATATCTAATAATAGAATCCAGCAAAAATAAAGCTAAAAAATAGCTAGAATATAGCTAGAAAATAGCTAAATATACAGCTAAAAAATATCTAGAACATATCTATAAAATAGTCAAAGAATCTAGGTGGGTGGAATAGGTAGTTTCTAACTATAATTTAGGCACAACTTAGTGGGTAGGATCCAGCCACAGTTCAGTTAAAGATACTGCCAGAATCCAGCAAAAATATAACTTAAAAAATAGCTAGAATATAGCTAGAAAATAGCTAAAAATATAGCTAAAAAATAGCTAGAACATATCTATAAAATAATAAAAGAATCTAGTTAGGTGGAATAGGTAGTTTCAAACTATAATTTAGGCACAACTTAGTGGGTAGAATCCAGCCGCAGTTAAGTTAAAGATACTCCCAGAATCCAGCAAGAATATAGCTAAAAAATAGCTAGAAAATAGCTAAAAATATAGCTAAAAAATAGCTAGAACATATCTATAAAATAATCAAAGAATCTAGGTGGGTGGAATAGGTAGTTTCTAACTATAATTTAGGCACAACTTAGTGGGTAGGATCCAGCCACAGTTCAGTTAAAGATACTGCCAGAATCCAGCAAAAATATAACTTAAAAAATAGCTAGAATATAGCTAGAAAATAGCTAAAAATATAGCTAAAAAATAGCTAGAACATATCTATAAAATAATAAAAGAATCTAGTTGGGTGGAATAGGTAGTTTCTAACTATAATTTAGGCACAACTTAGTGGGTAGAATCCAGCCGCAGTTAAGTTAAAGATACTCCCAGAATCCAGCAAGAATATAGCTAAAAAATAGCTAGAAAATAGCTAAAAATATAGCTAAAAAATAGCTAGAACATATCTATAAAATAATAAAAGAATCTAGTTAGGTGGAATAGGTAGTTTCTAACTATAATTTAGGCACAACTTAGTGGGTAGAATCCAGCCACAGTTAAGTTAAAGATACTGCCAGAATCCAGCAAAAATCTAGCTTAAGAAATAGCTAGAATATAGCTAGAAAATAGCTAAAAATATAGCTAAAAAATAGCTAGAACATATCTATAAAATAGTCAAAGAATCTAGGTGGGTGGAATAGGTAGTTTCAAACTATAATTTAGGCACAACTTAGTGGGTAGAATCCAGCCGCAGTTAAGTTAAAGATACTCCCAGAATCCAGCAAGAATATAGCTAAAAAATAGCTAGAAAATAGCTAAAAATATAGCTAAAAAATAGCTAGAACATATCTATAAAATAATCAAAGAATCTAGGTGGGTGGAATAGGTAGTTTCTAACTATAATTTAGGCACAACTTAGTGGGTAGGATCCAGCCACAGTTCAGTTAAAGATACTGCCAGAATCCAGCAAAAATATAACTTAAAAAATAGCTAGAATATAGCTAGAAAATAGCTAAAAATATAGCTAAAAAATAGCTAGAACATATCTATAAAATAATAAAAGAATCTAGTTGGGTGGAATAGGTAGTTTCTAACTATAATTTAGGCACAACTTAGTGGGTAGAATCCAGCCACAGTTAAGTTAAAGATACTGCCAGAATCCAGCAAAAATCTAGCTTAAGAAATAGCTAGAATATAGCTAGAAAATAGCTAAAAATATAGCTTAAAAATAGCTAGAACATATCTATAAAATAGTCAAAGAATCTAGGTGGGTGGAATAGGTAGTTTCTAACTATAATTTAGGCACAACTTAGTGGGTAGAATCCAGCCACAGTTAAGTTAAAGATACTCCCAGAATCCAGCAAGAATATAGCTAAAAAATAGCTAGAAAATAGCTAAAAATATAGCTAAAAAATAGCTAGAACATATCTATAAAATAATCAAAGAATCTAGGTGGGTGGAATAGGTAGTTTCTAACTATAATTTAGGCACAACTTCGTGGGTAGAATCCAGCCACAGTTAAGTTAAAGATACTGCCAGAATCCAGCAAGAATCTAGCTTAAAAATAGCTAGAATATAGCTAGAAAATAGCTAAAAATATAGCTAAAAATAGCTAGAACATATCTATAAAATAATCAAAGAATCTAGGTGGGTGGAATAGGTAGTTTCTAACTATAATTTAGGCACAACTTAGTGGGTAGAATCCAGCCACAGTTAAGTTAAAGATACCGCCAGAATCCAGCAAGAATCTAGCTTAAAAATAGCTAGAATATAGCTAGAAAATAGCTTAAAATATAGCTAAAAAATAGCTAGAACATATCTATAAAATAATCAAAGAATCTAGGTGGGTGGAATAGGTAGTTTCTAACTATAATTTAGGCACAACTTAGTGGGTAGAATCCAGCCACAGTTAAGTTAAAGATACTGCCAGAATCCAGCAAGAATCTAGCTTAAAAATAGCTAGAATATAGCTAGAAAATAGCTAAAAATATAGCTAAAAATAGCTAGAACATATCTATAAAATAATAAAAGAATCTAGGTGGGTGGAATAGGTAGTTTCTAACTATAATTTAGGCACAACTTCGTGGGTAGAATCCAGCCGCAGTTAAGTTAAAGATACTCCCAGAATCCAGCAAGAATATAGCTTAAAAATAGCTAGAAAATAGCTAAAAATATAGCTAAAAAATAGCTAGAACATATCTATAAAATAATCAAAGAATCTAGGTGGGTGGAATAGGTAGTTTCTCACTATAATTTAGGCACAACTTCGTGGGTAGAATCCAGCCGCAGTTAAGTTAAAGATACTGCCAGAATCCAGCAAGAATCTAGCTTAAGAAATAGCTAGAATATAGCTAGAAAATAGCTAAAAATATAGCTAAAAAATAGCTAGAACATATCTATAAAATAGTCAAAGAATCTAGGTGGGTGGAATAGGTAGTTTCTAACTATAATTTAGGCATAACTTAGTGGGTAGAATCCAGCCACAGTTCAGTTAAAGATACTGCCAGAATCCAGCAAGAATATAGCTTAATAATAGCTAGAAAATAGCTAAAAATATAGCTAAAAAATAGCTAGAACATATCTATAAAATAATCAAAGAATCTAGGTGGGTGGAATAGGTAGTTTCTAACTATAATTTAGGCACAACTTCGTGGGTAGAATCCAGCCGCAGTTAAGTTAAAGATACTGCCAGAATCCAGCAAGAATCTAGCTTAAGAAATAGCTAGAATATAGCTAGAAAATAGCTAAAAATATAGCTTAAAAATAGCTAGAAAATATCTATAAAATAATCAAAGAATCTAGGTGGGTGGAATAGGTAGTTTCTAACTATAATTTAGGCACAACTTCGTGGGTAGAATCCAGCCGCAGTTAAGTTAAAGATACTCCCGGAATCCAGCAAGAATATAGCTAAAAAATAGCTAGAAAATAGCTAAAAATATAGCTAAAAAATAGCTAGAACATATCTATAAAATAATCAAAGAATCTAGGTGGGTGGAATAGGTAGTTTCTAACTATAATTTAGGCATAACTTAGTGGGTAGAATCCAGCCACAGTTCAGTTAAAGATACTGCCAGAATCCAGCAAGAATATAGCTTTAAAATAGCTAGAATATAGCTAGAAAAGAGCTAAAAATATAGCTTAAAAATAGCTAAAAATACAGCTACAAAATGTACAACCATATCCCGCGACTTAAATCTATTCCAATGGTACTAAAAATGTCGATCAAAGAGACACTATGCAAACAAATTCGACACACAGATTATACCAGCACACTTTTGCAAGCTCACAAGAATTGTTCCATTACTATTAAAGAAGATGGAAAACATATTCGCACAGCGACACACAGCGCCGAGCGGCGAAGTAGGTAGCAAAAACAATTCAAACACAATTCGACCCAAACTCAAAGGCAATTGTGGTTCTTAGAAAATTTGTTCGCGAGCATTTGCATGTATGTGTGCACATGTATACATAATGAACATGTATAAGCGCCAGCTGGTCTCTGTGCGCTCTGCAATTCAATCGCTGTTGATCTGGTCAAACATTTTGTTAATATAACTTTTGTGTTTATCAACGGATTTTGATGAAACTTGCACCATATGATTTAAATAATTGATGTAGTTTTTAAAAAGAACAAAAACCCCATATATATTGCAACTGAAATTAATTTTCAATACGTTGGGGAAATTTGGGGCCGGTATCCAAATGTAACAAAAACCGAAATTGGTAAAAATATACATAAAGCTACATGCTCTTGGAGACTTTATGGAGACTTTAGCTCTTATGATAAAAAAGATAAAAATCATAACTGATTTTTCATATGGTTTTAAAACGATAACAAATATTCAGAAATACTTATCGATTTTCTGAAACAAACTCGATATGCGCGCTATATACACAACCCTGACAAAAAAAATGCATTATACCCTGTTATACCATTATACCCTGTATTCCCATTTTCAATGGGATCAGGGTAAACAAGTAACGAAACTCTAGTCGAGACTGCTCGACTAAGAGATACCCTGAATCCATTGAGCTGTAATACCAATCATTAAGAGCTTCATTTATTCATTATTAGTAAACAACACATGCACACACACACACACACAAACATATGCATGAACGTAATATGCTGACTGCGCAGTGTTGCGGCTGCAGCATAGGCTGTACTATGGAAACTTTATTGTTTAATAACTTTTTTTCTCGACATACGTTCTTAATGAAATTTTCGAGGAATGATTATGACATTCAAATGTACCTATTTGCCAAATTTCAAGTCTCTAGTATTTGATATACGTGAGTTATCGTTTTTGTTTAATTGTGGGCGAAAGGGGCGTGGCATCAAAAATCCAAAAATGAAAAAATGTGCGGATTCAATATAGCAATCAAACACAACTTAGTGCACGATTCTATCTTTAACGGTGTGCACGCCAGACCTCAAAAACAAAGCGATATTTTCGATAGTTATCGATAAAAAAGAAATGGGACGAGTTATCGAAAAAAAAAATAAACTCGTATAGCGTATGGTATTATCGAGCATTTTGCTTTTTATTTGAAGTCTCTAGCTTTTGTGGTTGCAGAAATCCAGGTGTTTACACGGACGGACGGACGGACGGACGGACGGACGGACGGACGGACGGACGGACGGACGGACGGACAGACGGACAGGGCTAGTTCAACTCAGCTCATCGAGCTGATCAAGAATATATATACTTTATGGGGTGTGGCACGCCTCCTTCTGCCTGTTACATACATTTGCACAAAAACATTATACCCTGAAATTTCCATTTTCAATGGATTCAGGGTATAAAAACAATGGCATAAGCAACTAGAAACTGAGGGACTTATTTAGATAGAAGATACTATAAAGTACAGTAAACTAATATGTTATACATACTATAAAATATTAAAAAATATTATAAAATACTATAAATACTGTTAGGTATTATAAAATACCATAAATACATTTATACTAAATAAACATAGATAGTTTATTGGGTTGCCTTTTTTAGGCACTTGCATAACATATATTTTTTTTTTAATTTCATTTTATTAAAAGTTTTTCAGGTAGGGTAGGTTATGTAGGGTCCATCGTTTTAGGGTTCCTCGTAGATATATTCTGTATTCATCTAGTGCTGAACACATCCGGTATTCTCAGGGAGATCACATATGCCTTTCTGCCCATTGAAGTATTTATTACCGCAGCTGACCTTCAATGCTTGCTGGTGACGGCAGATGTAGTAGTCGTTGCAGCGCTTGGGGGATGCCAAAAGAAAACCGTCCGGTTTGCCAAAGCAAATAATATTATCATCGACAGATGAGAGGCCAATCAAAGCCTGAGCCACTTCTTTCAGGGGACGACGGTTGGGACGAGCGCGAATCGGACGCTTAGCATTCAGTGCTGAGATGCCGTTTTTCGATTTAGTACCCTGGCACGGAGTTGTTATGATCGGGGCGCAAGTTGTGGTCGTTGCACTACACGGAGTAGTTGTTGTCGTAGGGCACGGAGTTGTGGTAGTTGTTTTCGTCGTTGTGGTTTTTGTTGTTGTTGTTGTGCTGCATGTAGTTGTTGTGCTGCATGTAGTTGTTGTCGTTGTTGTGGTTTTCGTTGTTGTGGTTTTTGTTGTTGTTGTTGTTGTTGTGCTGCATGTAGTTGTTGTCGTCGTTGTGGTTTTCGTTGTTGTGGTTTTTGTTGTTGTTGTTGTTGTTGTGCTGCATGTAGTTGTTGTCGTCGTTGTGGTTTTCGTTGTTGTGGTTTTTGTTGTTGTTGTTGTTGTTGTGCTGCATGTAGTTGTTGTCGTCGTTGTGGTTTTCGTTGTTGTGGTTTTTATTGTTGTTGTCGTGCTACATGTGGTTGTTGTAGTAGTCGTTGTTGTTGTAGTTGTTGTTGTAGTTGTCGTTGTAGTGGTTGTTGTCGTTGTGGTGGTTGTTGTTGTCGTGCTACATGTGGTTGTTGTAGTAGTCGTTGTTGTTGTTGTTGTAGTTGTTGTTGTAGTTGTCGTTGTAGTGGTTGTTGTCGTTGTGGTGGTTGTTGTTGTCGTGCTACATGTGGTTGTTGTAGTAGTCGTTGTTGTAGTTGTCGTTGTAGTTGTTGTTGTCGTAGTTGTTGTTGTAGTCGTTGTTGTCGTTGTTGTCGTTGTAGTCGTTGTCGTTGTGGTTGTTGTAGTCGTGCTACATGTGGTTGTTGTAGTTGTTGTTGTCGTAGTTGTTGTTGTAGTCGTTGTTGTTGTTGTAGTCGTTGTTGTCGTTGTGGTAGTTGTAGTCGTGCTACATGTGGTTGTTGTAGTAGTCGTTGTTGTTGTTGTCGTTGTGGTTGTTGTAGTTGTCGTTGTAGTGGTTGTTGTCGTTGTGGTGGTTGTTGTTGTCGTGCTACATGTGGTTGTTGTAGTAGTCGTTGTTGTAGTTGTCGTTGTAGTTGTTGTTGTCGTAGTTGTTGTTGTAGTCGTTGTTGTCGTTGTTGTCGTTGTAGTCGTTGTCGTTGTGGTTGTTGTAGTCGTGCTACATGTGGTTGTTGTAGTTGTTGTTGTCGTAGTTGTTGTTGTAGTCGTTGTTGTCGTTGTAGTCGTTGTTGTCGTTGTGGTAGTTGTCGTTGTAGTTGTTGTTGTCGTGCTACATGTGGTTGTTGTAGTAGTCGTTGTTGTAGTTGTCGTTGTAGTTGTTGTTGTCGTAGTTGTTGTTGTAGTCGTTGTTGTCGTTGTTGTAGTTGTCGTTGTAGTTGTTGTTGTCGTAGTTGTTGTTGTAGTTGTTGTTGTCGTTGTGGTGGTTGTCGTTGTGGTTGTTGTAGTCGTGCTACAAGTGGTTGTTGTCGTAGTCGTTGTTGTTGTTGTTGTTGTTGTCGTAGTTGTTGTTGTCGTAGTTGTTGTTGTAGTTGTCGTTGTAGTGGTTGTTGTAGTTGTCGTTGTAGTGGTTGTTGTCGTTGTGGTGGTTGTCGTTGTGGTTGTTGTAGTCGTGCTACATGTGGTTGTTGTCGTAGTCGTTGTTGTTGTTGTCGTAGTTGTTGTTGTTGTAGTTGTTGTTGTAGTTGTCGTTGTAGTGGTTGTTGTAGTTGTCGTTGTAGTGGTTGTTGTCGTTGTGGTGGTTGTCGTTGTGGTTGTTGTAGTCGTGCTACATGTGGTTGTTGTCGTAGTCGTTGTTGTTGTTGTTGTTGTTGTCGTAGTTGTTGTTGTTGTAGTTGTTGTTGTAGTTGTCGTTGTAGTGGTTGTTGTCGTTGTGGTGGTTGTCGTTGTGGTTGTTGTAGTCGTGCTACATGTGGTTGTTGTTGGTGTGGTTTTTGTTGTCGTAGTTGTTGTTGTGGTTGGTATTGTTTTAGTGCTTGGCGGGTTTGTTGTGACGCAAGATGGCGTTGTTGTGGGCTTAGTGTTTTCAGAGCACGGCGGGCGAGTGGTAACACTGGGAGGAGTTGTTGTCTGACAAGGACTCGCTGTATCCCTAACTGTAGCTGTTTGACTAATTTGATTTACGTTAGCATTTTCAACACAGCCTGGATTGCGTTGCACGCATATGCCCGCTGTAATGTCAAAGAACTTGGGGCAAGTGTACTCCTTGTATTCTCCTCGATAGCATTCGATGAATTTTGAACAGCTACCGGGCACAAGAGCCCGCAAGCCATTGGGTTTTCCTGCACAGAATTTCTGACCATATTGTCGATTATCCACACTAGCGCCAAGTATGGTGCTTACAGATACTGCTATCAGCAGTAAGGTTAAAGCTGCAAATTGCCAAAAGTGCGTTAGCTTAACAAGTCGATTTGATCGCTGGCAATTCTGGCGGCTTACCATATACGTTACGCATGGCTAGTTAGTTAGTATGCTTACTGGAGTCACACTTATTTCCAGAGCCTAGACAGTACTGAGAGTAGCTCTTTGTACCAATACTCTTATATACTTATTGCAATGACAATAAATTTGCCAAAAATGTAATTTGCCTCATTAGCAAAGTAGATTCCTGGCTCCATCCTTATCAAATATTGATATCGAGATCTTTATCGTAATATCTGCAAGTTGTTTGCTTGCATTTTCAATACCCTGTTAGTAAAGGTCACCACATCGTAGGCCCACGCTAAATAATTATTTATTAACTAAAAAAATGTCCTAATAATCTATCATTATAAGTAATCTTTATGAATTGTTTTAGATAAATTAATTTTTTTCCATTAAAATAATGTAATTGCTTTTGCTTGATTATAATAATATTATAAATGGTATCTACTAGTCAAGCGTCTGCAATCACGTGCCCATAGTTGTTTTATTTATATCATAGCATTTAATGAACCGAATGCATTTGAAAGCTTTCGGAAATTTCCAAGGCTTTTTCATCAAGCAAAACTTAAAATAGTAATGCATTAATCGATTAGTTATATCAAAATAATAAAAACGTGCCGTCAAACTAATTACAATTGGGTTTTCAATTTGATCACATGTTATTAGGCACAGAAAAAAAAGTTCATGTATTATTAAGAAATTCATGTACCTGTTATTTAATGAAATAAACATACTACTCTTACACATTTATATATTTATTATTTACCTTTCATTTTGATATTTAATAATTTTATTATTAAATTTTATATATTATATTAATATAATATATATTAATTTCTATATATATATATTATTATAAATTATATATCAACTTTTATTTTGTATAATTTAATTTATTTCAGCACTTATATTCACACAGCAACTATTCTTTATTGTTTGTATTTATTTAATGAATATTTATTGTTTATAGTTTCACAGCTTAGGACCAACTAAAGTGAATAATATTAATTAAAAAATATATATTTTTCGTCCAAGACAGTTCCTACGGAAACTGATAAACATACATTAATCATATCGAGGTATAAGACAATTTGCTGATAATGGAAGAATTTCATTTCATTTCGTGGTATTAATTAAAAATAATATAAGAAACTGGTCAAGGGCAATCAATGAATGAGTGTGTAAAACAATTATATGATAAATATGAATAAAAAACAAATTACTCATTGAAATATTTGGCAACTTATCTTGCCTATGCCATGCCTATGCAAATTTCACAAAGATAAAATTAATTAATTTGATGTTTAGTACTTGGACTTCATATGTTTTTATCGCATCTTCTATAGGCGCTATAAATGAAGTTCTTACTCTACTTTTGGGTTCTGTCTTTAATGGTAAGTAGCATACTCTTAGGAGGCCCTAAAAATCTTGATTGAGTAAATAAATAATAATAACGAGAACAGCTGAGGTCAATGCTTTCTTCGCTCTCAAGGTTAGCTCTTAATAACAAATCGAGCATATTTTTAACCAAAATACATTATATACCTAGTTTCTGATTTCATTCTCAACTTTCACAAAACATTCAATATTAAATATCAGCTGGGAGCTTGGCTGCTTATCAAATAGAAGCAAGTTTTTACATGAGCGATTTAATCAGTTCTACGTACTTTTGATAGACAAGAGAGTTACTCGTGTATCTATCACATGGGTAGGAGCGCCGATAAAATGATCACACTGTTCAATTTACATATTGACATTACATATATTCATTCATCATTCCGTCTATATAAAATGCGACACTATCGCTAGTGCACACAGTTTATATGAGAATTTGATCATGATCGGAGTAATGAAGTGTCTGGCGACACTCTGGATAATTGTGATTATAAACCAAATAGCTTCTGCCCAATTTAAGGTACATTAAGCCTGAGCAGCTAAGGACTATCTTTATGCATATACTATATAGTTCATTTTATAGGGTGAGTCCATGCTTAAGGAATCTATTTGCAAAGGAAAAAATGGGATTTTGATGCCCATGTTTGGCAAATGTCGCGGTTACTATATTTGCAATGATGGCAAAGCCGTAGCTGGATCCTGTGATGAGGGAAGCCGTTTTAATCCACTCACCTTGCACTGCGATGATACGGATAATGTCATTTGTCCCTACGAAACATCAGGGGACGACGAAGATGAATCGGACATGGACTCTTCCGAAGAAGATCAATTGGATCTGGACAGTGATGAAAGCGATGAGCCGCCCGTAATTATCAAACCACTAAAGCGACCAACCAAACCGACCAAGAGTCCGCATCTTGATTTATGTTCTGGCAAAAAAAATGGTGTGGTCCTCCCCAAAACAGGATCCTGCACTGAATACTATGTTTGTAAATCGAAAAAGCCCCAGTTACGCCACTGTCCGAGACGACAACATTTCAGCCCAACCAGCAAAATGTGCATGAAAGCGTCGTTGGCCAAATGTTTGACTGTCCCGGAGGAACCCAAGTCAAGTCCCGCTGTTACAGCTGGCTTCTGCTCCGATAAGAAGCAGGATGCTCTGGTTCCCCATAAAGACGATTGTAGCAAATTCTTGCTCTGCAGCAACATGATGTTCCTCGTTATGGACTGTCCACAAGGATTGCACTTCAATGCTAAAGCCAAGCGCTGCGACTACCCAAAGATCGCACGCTGTAGTATCGATAAAAAACCAACGAAGAAACGGAAGGGAAAACAATTAAATAAGCGAAAGCCAAAGGCATAAACCTTCTAAATATATATATATATGTACTTATTCCAGATGCAATTCCTATATTTGAGACTTATTTTAAAGCTGGTAATTTGATTGAATACAGTTTATAGCTAGAACTCAAGGCCTTGACTTAGTAGACTTTATTACGACTCATACTTATACTCTTATACTCTTTCACAATGTATAAAAGGTATATTCGTTTTATGCCGTATAATACTTCTTATTCTTCAACTGTTGAATTTTTACAATTCTTACAATTTTGTATTCTTTTTATAGTTCACAAATCATGCCTATTTATGGCTACTCAGAAATAACATCATAATTTGTCCGTTTAATGGACAAATATAAATTTAAATCATTTTAATTTTAATCTAAATCTACGAGTGCATTTTTGAAGAATTAAGTATGATCTTAGCTCTTGTTCTTACACTGTAGAAGATATAGTATTACTCGATTTGCCACACCTCCAATAGGCGTAGATATATCCGCCATATTTTGTTGGTCGTCATTTAAAATTTCAGCTCTCTATCATTTCAGCGAATATTGTTTCTGGCACACTGGATTTAGCATGTGCTCAGTTGCCATGCCCCTAGTGGGCGTATCAATATAATCTTGACATTTTATCTCAGGAATATATATTTACGAGTATGTAATCCGAATTTCAAGTCTCTAATTTCAATAGCTTTGAAATGTTTTGCCGTATGGACATTGCACAAAGCTAATATACTCTTTTTCCGTTCGGAAACAGAGTATAGATATATTGTAATTTGGCTAGAGCTGCAATTTTATTGTTCTCTCCTCTCTGTAGATGGACCAAAAAAAGGAATAAATCCGTTTTTATTTGGGAATACTGTAGATTTTATAGTTTTCCTTGTGAGTTCTCAAATTTGGCCTAAAAATACTCTTTACTGAAAAGAATGTATATATCGATTATTTAAGATTAAATATATACAAAGTCATGGCTGGGAGCTGGGAGGCTTAGGCTTACGGTTCTTTTTTAAATGAAAGTTTTATAGTCGGAAAAAACAATAAATATTTTTTGATGTCTCTGCAGATTGCCCAGCAAATTAGATTGTAGATAGGTAGGTAATATAGTAATGACTCTTACAGACTTATTTCAAAAAAGCAACTTAAAATATTTTTCAAAAAGAAAATCTGTTGAAAAGCTTTTTTCAATCGGTAGCCCAATGTAAGGCATTAGTATAACAAATGTATGTATATTCCGCCGACTAAGCCCCAATAACTCTTGATATGCCAAACTTTGCTTAGTATCTATAAAACTTCTAAAAATTGATGTATGTTTATGCAGCATTAAATACGTTTATTTATGAATTTAGCAGTTGGAATTTTCGGGCCAGTCGCAGGTGCGCACCTGAGGGTTGAACACTAGGCCGGCGACACAGGTAAAGTTGATCTCGCACTCACATTGGCAAACAATGTAGGCACCGCTGCAGGCATTTTTGGCATCGGCGAACATGGCGCCATCCCGTTGGCCAACACAGCGACCCTTGCTCTCACAGTAGGTGCCGGAGGGGCCGGCTGTGGGTCCGCTTGGCGGCGGGCTGCCATCATTGCATTGCACAACATCGGGATAGTCGCATTGCTTGGTAATTGTATTGAACTGCAAATTGTTGGGACAATTCTGCTGGATGGCATTGCCATGGAGGCACTGAATGTAGGCGCTGCAGTTCTTATCGACGGGTCCAATCCAATTGTTGGGCAAATCGCAGCATTGGCCATTGCAGACCTTGGGAATGCAGACACCTTCCGTGTCGATAACGCAGGCACCCACACTTGCATCGAAATAGGTCTGACTAGCGCACTTTCTCTTCACCAATGTATTATCCACGCATAGAAGGTAGCCAGCGCAGTCAGATGAATCGGCTTGAATGTCTCCGTCCCTACATGTTACTGAAGCGCATTGTCCATTGTCCTGTTCGCATTGCCTGTTAGCTGAGTTCCAGTAGTAACCAGAATTACAGGAGGCCGATACATACTGTCCGTTCTTACACACTTGATATTTTCTGCAGTCTGAGGCATCTGCCTGAGTATCGCCTTCAACACAGGAAACTGGCGTCTCGCATGGAGTTTCAGTCACCACGCACTGGCCATTGTCTGGTTCACATTGTTTGTTATTTGAGTTCCAGTACTGTCCGCTGGGGCACGACTTGACAACGAACTTTCCAGTACAACAGCCGTAGTACTGGGTGCAATCGGATTCGTGGGGCTTTGTATCGCCGACTTGACAGCAATCGTCATCGGCCACAGCTCCCACGATCAGGGCCATGGCAATGCCAATAAAACACGCTGCAAGTGCGCATTGATGAGTAAGACAAATGTTGGAGTAAAATCTTTTTCATATCTTACCAAATTTATAGTTTCTATTGTGAGCCATCTTTGCACTCGACTTGTTAGACAACTTTTACCTAGGCAGAGAATTCGTCTACTGACATTTTGTGGTTCAGGTCTCAGCTTTTATATTTTTTTCGGCAATTAAAATAATGAAATATTTCTGCTCAAAGACGGATGCAGTTGCCAAAAAGATAAAAGGAAAACACTGCTACTGATCATATCGAGCATATATTTGAACACAACAATTATTTGTTATCAAGATAACACTACGTATAAAAAGAAAGTAGCAAGTGATACACCATTTCCTTTTTCAAGTGATAAACGCGTGAGAATACCAGGAAATGTTTAACAGTTTTTATATTTTAATGCATTTTATTATATGTAAAACGATATATGTTTTATAAAAAATTATAAATTCTTCACTCCATAAAAAAACAAACAGTCTATGGCTCATTTAGCATTTAATAATCCCTTTCTTCAGTTTTTCTACTACTAATGCATCTGCAGCTCAGCTTATTTCTTGAGTTATGAAAAATATTCTCATTTTTAATAAAAATAAAATAAGAATAATATGGCAAATCTGCAACGTATATGTATATCATTTTTGTGTGAATGGTCTGTAGACGTAGTCAATATAATCTCATTAGCTTGGATATTTTCAGTATTTTGCTATCGACTAACATTATATGTGCTTGAAATTTTAATCTGCAGATCTGCATTATATTCAGAAAATTTTTAGTCCTTGAAATGGTATTTAACAGAGCCCAAATCAAGCCCTACATGCAAAATGTATTATATATATATAAATTAATATTTTGATATTTTTATTATTTAGGAGATTTTATAAATTAAATGTTTAAAAAATAAATTTAAGTGAAATTTACCTAAAATGTAGATTTTTCAGATTAATTTTAAAAGTTGTATACATAAAAGTTATTAGAGATATTTTATATTATATATTTATATATTATATTTTATATAATATATATTAATTATGGCAATAACCTTTGTTATCTCCTACACACGCCTTGATTGTTGTGTCAAAGTATGTGCCACGAACACATTTCTGACTCACAAATTGGCCCATCACACATAGAAAATAGGAAGCACAATCTTGTGGATCGATTTGGAGTGAATTTTCAATGCATTTGCCTACATCGTTGCTTGATTGACATGACTCAATAGTGGAATTCCAATAGAGTCCACTCTCGCAAGTCTTATGAACCCATGCTCCGCTGCAGCAGACATAGTAGCTCGAGGCATCATTGGGATATTCCTGTGTTTCGCCCTCTGAGCAACAGTTTCTTGCCAGCGTTGCGATGGAGAGCCACAATACAATGCCCAAAAGGAACACTGTATGATAAATTTAAATGTTTCTTAAATCTCCACAAAATCTCTTCACATTCACAATTCACTTGTATACCGTATTGGGGGCTCTGTGAGCATTCGAGGCACATTTTAAGATGTAATTAGCTTGAAGCACGAGTGTTTACTAAACATCTGCGTGTTTCTCTCACCTTTTATATTATTCGCCTATCAAAATTACGACTTTTGTTGTCGTAAGATAATGGTGCCTGATAATATATTACACGACATGAAACCTCTTACAAGACTCGCCTGATATGTTGTAAATAATTATTTTAATTAAAAATTTCGTGAAGCGAATAGCCGAAAATTATTGGTAATTTCCATTGGACGAAAATTTATGGCAGGTGCTTATAAAAAAGCTTTATTAATTTAATTGCTACCCACTGCTGCTCCCCACACCCACCACTTTTTGAATCAACACAAAGAACCTAATCATAATGATGTTGATTGAGATTCTTAACTGAGCACAGTTCTTATCTTGTATGTATTAATATTTTTAATTGCTCATAAGACCTTTGAAACTAATCCAAAGTACTAGACTTCTTTCGGCACGTCTAAACAATCAAAGGTGTCAATCAATCAATCAATCAATGTTATATGAGCTTAATTCAACGAAAGACTAATCGGAAGTGTTTAAAAACGCATGACTAAAATAATTAATTTTATTTCCATAATATTTCTTATTCATGATTATCAACATTTTTATTATCATCACAAATCACTAATTAAAACAATAAAATGAAATTCGAAAACAAGAAAAAACTTTAAGCACATTAAAAGCGAAAACTTTGCTTCCAAGAACTGCGATAACTTTGGGCTATTCCACAGTGCCCTGAGCTGACGCATCGGAGATATAGGCAATAATATGGGCTAATACATAGAAATCATGCAGACATAGAATCTCCGCTTAAATGCAACATAATTTTTCAGCTGTTGACAAATCAACTGCAACAGTAGACTTTGACTCCTGCTGGGTAAAAGTGTTCAGATAGACAGCTAAAATTATACTCGACTAAATTGCTCTAAGGCAATGCCTAAGCAGAAATCTATATACTGCACACCAATGTTTTCTGTTTACTTCTGCGAGTTCAATATACATATATACTATATAAAATAAAATCACTCTCCTTAAGATGAATATTGACAGAAAATGTTGGTTGAGTCAAAGAGGCAGCCGCACAAATGCCCACAAAAGAGCCTGTGAAACTAGACGAAGTAACACGAATGACAATGTTTAGTAAGATTACACATTACATTACATACATATATTAATAATCAATGATGAGCTCTTCATTAATTATTTATTTGTGCTAATGCCCTATATCAAGCTGCTCAAGAGAGCGGAGCGGAAAGAGTGAGAGAGGCAAAGACTGAGCATTTTCACATACTTCGGCCACCAAAAGTTATTATCAACATAATTGTCATTATCTTTATCATTATCATTAGAGTCATACTTATAATTATCACCAATTTGATTAAAAATTATTAGTGAATTAAGTAAACGCAATGAGTAAGAGAGAGTTAGCATGACTCGGAGATACTTCAGAATGGTTTACTTAATATTCTAAGTGTTAAGTATATATATATTTATATAAGTTATATAGTTAAGTATATATATATTTATATAAATATATATATATATATATATATATATATATATATATATATATATATATATATATATATATATATACATATATATATATATGTTGATTTTTATAGTGCATGTATCGGGGACTATATTTTCTCCTGATTTTGAATGAGGGGTATCTGCTAGTGGATCCGTCTCTCCCTCTCTATCTCTCTCTCTATATATTATATATATATATATATCTATATATATATAATATATTATATAATAATATATATATAATATATATATAATATATATATTAATATATAATTAATTGAGATTAATATATACCTTCATTATTTTTTCCGGTATTCATCTTATCTTCTTGTTATCAACAATACAGAGTGAGAATAGGATGAGCTACAGGAAAAAATGATAAGCCCGTGCTGCGATTGGTGTCAACCAATCTCTCTAGCCTCAAAGCAATAATAATTCAATTAAAAATATTAAATCTTGTATTATTTATTTAATAATTTTTAATTATTAATCTGACTGCCGTAAGTTAGAGCGAACAACCAGCTTTTTCGGGATAGTTGCAGGCGGACAGTTGATTGTCCCAGTTTAAGCCCTGCGGGCATGACATGGGCACTTCGCACTCGCACTGGCAGACCACGTAGCCGCTGCAGCTGGTGAGGGATGGGAACCGGGTGCCTTCTCGCTGGCCCAGGCAGCGGCCGTTGCTCTCACAGGATATGCCCGAGGGTCCGGCATTCGGGCCGGACGGCGGCTGGTGCGGCCAAGGACAATTAACATTCTGCGGATAGTCGCAGCTCTTGTTGCTGGCGTCGTAGAGCAGGTCGTTGGGACAGATCTGCTCCACGGCACAGTTGTAATTGCATTTGTAGAACTTGTTGCAGATGCCATCTATGGGAAAGAGTGTGCCCTCCGGTTGATTCTGGCAAATCGTTTCGGAGTTGCTGCAGACCACATCCGGCACGTAGTCAGGTGGATAGTCGCACTGATCGGAGGTGGCATTGTAGATCAGGTTATCGGGACAAATGACGCTGTTTCTGCCACTGCCACTGCCACTTCCGCCACTGTCGCCAGCTGCGCCTGGTATCCTGTCCCAGTCGCAGACCTGAGCCGTCTCATTGAATTTGGTGTTGGCATCGCACGGCATGGCGACCGGGCACTGGCACTGGCACACGAAGTAGCCATTCGTGTTCGGATCGGCAAACATTCGGCCATCACGTTGGCCAGCGCAAACGCTCTGATCGCTGCACGTGGTGCCCGAGGGGCCGACCAGCTCGCCATCATTATCATCTGTGCTCACTATCGCGCAGTCCACTTCCCAAGGATAATTGCAGGCGTTCTGCTTGGGATCGAAGTACAGGCCACTGGGACAACCCAACTCCGTGCAGCAGCCATGGTTGCATTGTATAAACTTCGTGCAGACGCCTGGCAGCTGCAGCAGTGCTCCATCCGCTTGATTGATGCAATCCGGACGCTTGTCGCTGCAGTAGGCCGGTACATTGCCATCACCGCCACCTGGGCCAGCAGTAGGACTGGGAGGAGTGGGATCCGAATTGAAGGTGGTGTCCCCAGTGGTCAAATCATCGGGGTCTGTTTCTGTTACCTCGGAGTCCGGACTGCCCGTGGGGCTGCCAGTGGGGCTGCCAGTGGGACTACCGGTGGGGCTACTGGACTTTGTGGTTGTCTCCACTGTTGAACAGGGCGTAGTTTGCTCATTCGGCTTATCGTCGGGGCATTCTTCGGCACAGCAGCTGCACACACACTCATCATCCACGACAGCCTTGCCGAACAGCAAGAGGCCGGTGCAGTCGGCTCGCCATTGGAAGTCGCATTCACCCAGCTCCGAATTGAAGTGCAGGCCACGTGGACAGCGGCGAATCTGGGCGACATCTCGCTCCTCGCACACAGCGAATCGGGCGCAGTCCAAGGGCAAAGGCAAACGCGTGCCATCCTCCTCATCGGCACAAATATTCGACCATTGTGCAAGCCCGCTCTGAGCACCAATCAGCAGGAGCAAACCAATTGAGACTGTGTGAAGAGAAATCGAATTATTTGAATATATTTGCATTTATTTGAATCTATCTGAATTTATTTAAGTTTTTTTTTATATATTTTAATTTCTTTTTAAAATAGTTGAGTACATTTTAACCAATTTGAATATATTTGAATTTATTTGAATATATTTTAATTAATTTTAATTTTTCTAAATATATTTGATATTATTTGAATTTATCTGAATATATTTGAATTGTTTTTAATTCTAGTGAGTATATATGCATCTATTTAAATTTATCTGAATATATTTGAATATATTTGAATTTATTTTAATATACTTAAACCGATTTGAGTATTTTGAATTATTTTTTAATGCATTTGAATTTATTAGAATTTATTTAAATTTTTTTGAATCAATTTGAATTTATCTGAATATATTTGAATTTTCTTGAATATTTTTGGATATATTGGAGTACATTTGAACCAATTTGAATCAATTTGAATTTATTTACCGATTTCTCTTCTTATTTTGCACATTACTTGGGCTGAACTTCGATCGCAACTAATTGTCGATCGCGGCGACTCAGTGGCATTTATGGAAGTGGAAATCGAAAATTGGGCAATAAGTGTGTGTGTGTGGAGCTAACTATATAGTATATCAAATCAGTAGTCAATCGACTTGATAATACCAATAAACGTATTTACCTCTTGATTAATTCTATCTATCTCTCTCTCTCTCTCTCTCTGCCCTGTTATCACAGGCGCCTGGGCCCATTTTCATCGCGTGTGTAATTACGCACTTGTTGCGGGATCCGAAAAACCTCTTATCGACAGCAACTATCATAGTAAAAATAAAAAAAAAAAAAAAAAAAAGAAAAGAAATATCTTTTCAATGCCGACAAAACTCAAACTTGTTGAAGCCTTAATTTCTGTTCTTCCTCTGGCGATAAGGCATCTCTTTCACTCACTCTCTCGCACGCTCTCACTCTTCACCTCAGCCCATCGATAGCAGACACACTTAATGCTTCATTCATTTGCTTGTTGTTTAACTCCATTGTTCAAAGCACCGATAGCAATCTTGAAACAGATAAAGACATCGGCGTGCTTAACTGGTCTTAAACACACTTATTATGTGAAATGCTATTATTACATCAAATTTGCACAACAACAACAAAGTTCTTGTTAAGCCGGCATTTCTGATTAAAAAAATTATTGTTTATTTGCGAACTTAAAATAATATAATAATATATATTTTATATAAGCAAAACCCTTTCAAGCTGTCCACAAAGTATGCAAAGAAATATTTATTTTTATTGTTGTTAATGTTTATCTATAAAATTATTAAATATAAATATTTTATAGCATACTTTTTTCTTTTAGTCAACCTGCTTTGGCATTTTGGATACCCTTTAAATTGTACAACATTTTGCGCACAAATTAGCAGCAGAGAGCAAAAGTTATTAAAGCTACTTGAAAATGCTATTAACTTTTGATGCTCTAGAAATGTTGGTGATGACATTGCTGTCATATGCCAATTTCACCTCCAAGGTATCTTTATGCTAATTGGTTTGCAAGTAGCAATTGCTTGCTTGAATTGGCATTGATATGAAATTTCAATCAAATATTTTATAGCAATCGAATTTTGGATACCGCAACACTTTCAATATTTCCGCAACATTTCTTATTCATATTTTTCATACAAACATCGCTGATCTTTGTTCAGAAATGTATATTTGCATTTATTGGTGTGCTCTCAGGCTAAGCGAAACATCAGCTCATGCTGAGGTGAACTCATAACGCTTGCAAGCTGCAGCTTAAGTCTAAATAAAACCTATTGCAAATAGAGGTTCACAGACCTCACTTTATATAACAATATATTTAATAGCTGTTAGTTGACATCCATTGCGTTTGGCTCGACATATGATTGGGCATAGGGCTGTACCCGAGTAATACTTATAAATTGCTAGTATTTCGTCCAACTCTTAGCACTTAGCCCATTTCAAGGTCAATGAAATTAATTTGGATTAAATGGAAAAGTAAGACTAGAGAATAGATATTATCTTACAATATTTGTCAAAAGAGCAAAGGATTTACATAAATGTACTGTTTGGTGTGCAGCTTAGGACTGTGATGATTGAATAAATTTCCAATACTCTATTTAATAAAGTCTAATCTCTACTAAATAAATAAATAAGTATTGTATATTTTATGCATTGCAAGCAAGAGGCACACGCGAACACTCGCACATATGTATATACACACATACATATGCACACGCTCTGCTTGTTAAGTGGGGGCTGGGGCTGGGGCTGGGGCTGAACTTAATAATTGTCTTCTAGATGAACTGCTGGAATGATTTTTAAAAATGCTAAAGCAAAATTAAAATTCAGATTAAATAATAATCAATTAATTAAATTAAGAGATTGCTTCGTATATACAGACGCACAGAAATCATTGAACTCTGCTAATCATACCGATTAAGAACATATATGTGACATGCCTGCTTCTTTATACAAGAATAGTAAACCTTTAAATGCCATTTTCCATGTGTTCAGGGTACGCCCAGATATGCCTACTTCTGCCTGTTACACACACTTTCACAAAAGTCTACAAAGTATACAGGGTATACAAAAATCGGAAGATTATTTTTGCCTTTACTTAGGTTTTCATATTAATTATAAATAAAAAAGTGTAATATAATAAAGTAATAAAAATAATAATAATAATAATAATAACAATAATAATTAGAATAATAATAATAATAATAATAATAATAATAATAATAATATTAATATTAATAATTATAATAATAATAATAATAATAATAATAATAATAATAATAATAATAATAATAATAATAATAATAATAATAATAATATAATAATAATATTAATTAATTTTAATTGCTTAGATTCTCAGCCAACAATATTGACTGCAATACAATGTATGTCTCTCACCTGCGCACTTAATTTTCTCTTATCAAATCTAGCACACTTAAAGGGTATTAATATGGGTCTGCTTGACGCATAATAGCTGCTGCCATTGAATAACAGTTTGATGGGTAAGCGATATTTGCACAATTAAGACACAAAACAAACACATGGACGAGGCAGATGTCAACGGCAGAGGCGCACACAAAGAGCTTTATATATGTATATAAATACATATACAAATAGAAAAGAAATCGTTGAATTATATGTATGTATGTATGTATGTATGCATGTGTATTTGAGGTATGACATGTACTGTTAGATGGTTATAATTGTGCACCTTGATGCACAGCGGTGACTGCGGTGAGTGGCTTCCTGCTTTGGGTCGAGTTAGATGGGATCCGCATTTGAAACTGAGACCGAGACAATTCTAATTATTTTCATAGAAATATACGCTGAGGTACGCTTGAATTAAATTACCAAAGCAGAAGTAACTAAACTAAGACCCGGGCTGACAGGCATACAGAAAGAAAGAAGAAGAGCACAGCTTTCGGGCACATTGGGGGCTAGACGCATGATGGATTTGATCCATGGCTGGCAAAAGTTAGGTTTATGGGTATACATTACATGGTAAGTGCTTGCAGCCTATGTAGGGTATGTGCAGAGAGACAGAAAGACAGACGGAGAGGGAGGACACCGGTGCTGCAAAGGGAAATACGAGTTGATCGACAAACACTCAGAGCATACGCTCGGTCTATTGTAAAAATCTTCTCAGGTGTAACAGGTTTCTCAGATTTAAGCGCTGGCCGCGCCTGTGGCCCGAACAGTCGTCTGTGATACGTTCGCTCGCCTCGTTATCACTCGTGATCGCGTTTGCCAAAAAAAAAAAAAAAAAAAAAAAAGGGAAGGAAGTAAAAAAAATTTTAATAAAATGTAACAGTGCTCCACATAATGTTATTATTATCCGTCATGCCACACCAGTTCAAATTGAAGAACTGAGATCGATTGGTGCATAGATAACGCCCAAAAAGTCATTTCATTTCAATTCTAGCACCATTCGAAATCAGTGCTTTTTATTGGAACCGATCAACGGTGCATGGAAATGTCTCAAGTGATGTTACGAAAGTCCAAAACATAATATATACTAAATATAATTTATTTATATATATTTTGCTGTAAGTATGTATGTTGAACTGCAATTGACAGCCATGGAAGCCCCCAAAGTGCAGCGACATTTCACATCAACTCGAACAGCTAAAGTATAAAATATGAGTCAATGTGAATACATCAACTACATATATATATATATATATATCTATGTCTATACTGATTTATATATTTATATTATTTATTATATATTGTCACTCGTATCCCGTGACTTACATAGGCCAAAAAACAGCCAATTCTGTTACGTCAATTATTTTGCCTTCATTTATATCTATTCTGCTCAGCGCCATAAATCTGCGTATATACCAAAATTGTATGAATCAATTATTAAATTTTATTTATTAAGGTCAATTTAATGTTAAAGACATTATGACCAACAAGTTAGTTCGCTCAACGAACAGATACCCTACATCAATTTGCACAGCCAGCAGCTCGGCTTCAAATGTTGCGAGTTTCCCACTTTTGGAGTTTTTTACTAATTCTAACAAATATTTCAGAGTATTTCAAATACATTTATCAGATTAATTGACAAATTGAAAATATATAAAAAAATATATATATATTAAATTTTATGTTATTATTCATTTATAAGCAAATATTTTATGTGGATATATTAAAATGGAATATTATTAATAGAATTTATATATTTGATTTAATATTTTCACTTAATACTTGACGTTTCGCAGTTGAAAAATTAATTTTAAATTGTATATAAATATATAATAAAATAAATTTCATAAATTTATAATCTAATTTAAATAAAAATACAAATCTAAAATTTAATTATGCTTAAAATGTTGTATATATTATGAACAAAATATTATATAATTATATATATTTTTTAATGGTTTTAAAAATATAATAAATTTATTTATTCTATTATATGAATAAATACCTACAATATAAACAATTACAAATTGATAAAAATATAATAAATTTAAATAAAATAATTGCTTAAATATAATAAAATATTATATAATAATATAATGAAATAATAGCTTAAAATATAATAAATACTAAGCAATTAAGCTTAATTTAAATTGAAAAAATTGGAAAAAGAAAATAGTTTACTCAATTTTAATATATAAAATATAATAAATAAAAATTTTAGTTAGTTTAGGCTCAAATTTAAATAGACTAAAAAAAAGAAATTCCTGCTGAAATAATAAGTTTAATTTAATTTAAATTGAAAAAATTATTACATATTTATATTCTAATAAATTAAGATATTACTATTTATTTTATTTGAATAATTAAAAAAATAAATAAATAAAAGATGAAATTCAAAAATAATAAACAATAACAATTATAAATATATATAAAATAAGTTTTCGTAAATATTGTTGAGATTTCATTTACGTCTGTGGGACGCACAACGTCAACATCCTTATCACATTAAGAGACACATGTAATTGAATTATTTACACCTGTTATTAAAGACGGCACCAATTTAAAAATAATTACTGAGTGCCCTTATCAAATATTTAGCTGCATTGTAAATCATCGTTAGCTGACAATAAATTAGAACAAAATGAAAAAGAAACAAAGCAATACGAAAATCACAAGGTTAAAACATATGTTTCATCACTTAGACGTCAAGAGCGGCCAAAAATAAACAAAGGTGTGGATCCATTTCTTGGGATTTTCCAGTGATTTCCAATAACTGATCTCGTAAATATTTCAAGCTAAAAATAAAGCAAAAATATTGCAAAAAATGTTTAAGGAGATCTTCGAACATTTTCGTAATTATATTTGGCCACACAGGTGTGCGTGGGTCTTGCCAAATCTTATCTGTGGCAGCAAGCAATAATTGGTTTCGAATAAATCTATCTACTGTCAGCCCGCTGTGTATATAATGGCAAATACACAAACGCCGGCAGTTAGTTGATTTTGTTTACTCAACCCAGAAGCGACGCTTGAATCATGCAAGGTAAATGGATGATAAAGGTAATTATTATTTAAAAAATATTTAAAATGCATTCCATATACTTTTCAGAGTGGATTACGGTAGCGCTGCTGCTGCTGGCATTGGCTCAGCTCAGCCGGCAAACGGAATACTTGAACGATGGAAAAGACATTTGTCGCCTCTTTCCGGATGGCACCAAATTGCGCAAGCCCGGCTATTGCGATAGATCAATTATTTGCCAGAATTCAGTCAGCACGCCAGGTGAGATCTGCACCGGAGAAAAGAACCTTTTCAATCTAGAAAAGGCCTCGTGCCAAAAAACGCTGGAGAAAACGGACACGTACTGCCAGGCGCCGTGCACGACTAAAACTATGGGCTATGTGGGCGACAGTTTCAACTGTGCCAATTGGTATTACTGTGAGAAGGCCAAGCTGCTTGGCAAGGGCGTTTGTGGCAATGGCATGTGGTTCGATCAGACGAAACAGATGTGCGCCTATCCCAAAGACGTGAACTGCGTTGCCACATACGAACTGTGCCAGGTGATGCCGGCGAACGTGAAGGTTAGGGATCCGTTGCATTGCGGAAAGTATTTTACCTGTAAGGCGGGCAAAAACGAGACTATCACCTGTGATCCTGGTCTCTATTATGACGTGAATCAAGGTTGTATTCAGAAGTCTTTGGTGGAATGTGAGACGTATCCGTATCCGGAAGATGTCTGCGGCACCCGGAAGTTGGCAAAGCGGGGCAAATTTGTGGCCGATGGCGCCACTTGTCGTGGCTATTACTATTGTCGCGACTTGGGCTCAGGCGTGCCGGATACGACACCGCAATGGCATCAGTGCCCGCTGGAGACCTTTTTCAATGAGAAACTTGAACTCTGCCAGGATCGCAGTGCTCGCAAATGTGAAGAGGATCGATGCGATAGTCGCGAGTCGGGCTTTGAGCTAGCCGAAGACGAGGGCTGTCAGCACTACCTTGAGTGCAGGAATGGTGCAACGATAGACAAAAGAAAGTGCGATGATGACATGTATTTCGATATACCGACTCAAACGTGCACCAATGAGAAGAGGAACTATGGCATCTGCAGCTCCGACCCAGATCCATATGATCCCATTTATTGGAAATTATAAATAAATATCTCAGAGCATTTAATAGCATAAATTAGGCATTAAGTTAATTAATTTATTTGAGAGCTGCAAAACTGCAATAAAAGTTTTCTTATCGTTAACATTTAAAGAAACCAAAAAAAAAAATACGAATTATTACTCAAAATGGCGGCTGCCTGTGCGTAAAGCAGTTGAAATGGATGTGCAAAGCAGTGGAAGCAAAAAGCTTAGCTGTATACACTGCTTGTAGTAGTATATCTTTTGTTGCGCACTGCTTGGTTTGTCTAAAGCTTTTGGTGGTTTTATTTGAATTAGAAATTTCTAGAGTTTGTATCTGTAATAAATTGAACTAAATCTTTAAAACAATTTAATAAGTTGTTAAATAAAGATTCATATGAAGACAAATTTGCTATTGCATATTTAGAAATTCGATATACTTACATAAAATATAAATTACATAATATGAGTCTCAATGTAAATTTAAAGCTTTACTATGTGATAATCATTGTTGTATTATAGCTGTTACACATAAATTTACTTGCACTTACCTATACTATATATATATTTAATTTACTATAGAATTCGTAACTTTTTACTTTACTTTATTAACTTTGTTTATACTTTTATATTTATATTATATTATACATATACAAAAATAAATCTATGATATTTTAATCTCTTCTGTTCTTAATATAAAAATAATAATTTAAAATTCTATATTTATCATAGAAAACTTATATATATATTATAAATAAATAAATATATAGAAAATTTTAAATTATCATTATTATATTATATAAATTATAAATATATAATACACTAAATATAAATATATATTATTAAATATAATATAAATATTTTCGCAGACATTTTAAAAACCTATATATTTAAATTTGTATAATTATGTATTCATATATATATATATATATATATTTATATGTATTGCTGTCAAGCTTTTACCAAACAAACTCTCGTGCTAATTGTTTTACACTGACCCAATGCGTTTTGGGCATTTTCGCATGCCCCATTCCCCCATTCCCCCATTTGCAACTTCTGTTGTGGCAACCAACGCAACTGTTTGTGGAGTGAAACATTGTGGAGTAATTATCTGCCAGACGGAAGAAGCTCCAACTCCGTTGCATTTCAGGGGTAGTTCAACACTCACACTCTTACCAAACCAAGAGAGGGAGAACGAGAGGGATAGAGCGAGAGAGCGAGTTTGTGCAAAAACACCATTTTGCAGTGCTGCAGGCTGCAAAATTTCGCTTTTTTCCATGTTGAGACTTTCCCTGTAGTTTTCATTTTAGTCTTCGATGTGACATGAAAAGCAAACCCAGAGACAAAAGCAAAAAGAACGCAACGTGGGAGTGTGTTAGTAAGGCTAATTGGCTTTGATGCTGCGTCTGACTGAGCTCAAATTTTTTAAAACTGAAAAACATGAAGAGCAAACAATTAACTATTTCTCTGATTATTGATGTGCCACTGAGACTTACATCTGCTTTACAATTAGTGTTTAATCAATTTTTTGAATTCATTTAATTATAATATTATTAAACTTTTGCAATGGAAAATCTAAATTTTGACAAACTATTTAATTTTGCAATTTTTTTAAATTTAATTATAATATTTATGCACAAAGTTCACATATAAGCTTATGACCCAAGTCCATTGACAACAGAACATATTTTTTTGCATTAAATATATCTAATTACCAGATGAAGGCATCATTGTCCGCATAAAATTATATAATAAATATTATATTGTGGGATTCTTTGATCCAGTTATGTATATAGCTTTTATTTATCCAAATACTAATATGGTCCCTTTCGACCAGTCAAACACTTAAATTGAAATAATAAATTAATTCAATTATGAATCAATAAATTTATATATAAATAAAATTAATTACTTGAACAATCAAATTAATTTAATAAATATTTAATATTTAAATTAATTATATAATATATGCATATATTTGAAATATATATATTCCAATTTTTTATATAATTTAAGCAATAATTCCAATTTAATTATGATATATAAAAATTGTTGTTTTTTTTATCAAAATTTTTTAACTATATTTTTAAATAAAAATTAATAAATATATTTTGCGCTAATTATTCAAATTTATTTTTTTTTTTTACATATTATATTATATATAAATTTTTTTAAATATTTAAAATTTATTATTATTATATTTTGTTAAAAATATTTTAGCTAAATTCTTAAATTTTGTAAATTAAATAATGCCAATATAATTAGCGTATCTAACAAATAGATATTTTTATCTTGAAGGATACTCAGTGATCTAACGATCTTCATAATAATAGTAAATTTCATAATTATGATCATCTATGCATAATTGATCATATTCAAAATGATTAAATAAAGCAGATTCATTATTCAATATTAATAAAGTTCATTATGATGGGCATAATGATAATGAATAATGATTATCTTTGTAATGAGAAAATTTTTAACAAAAGTAGAGAGGAAATTTTTTAAAAATTAAGACTCTCTCTCAGACACTTAGAGTATGTCAGCCCTATATAACCACTAGACTGAGCTTTGATGATGATGAGCGACGCACAGAGGAAGACGATGCGCTTGCCTTTGTCTTCTCAGCTTTCCATGGTTTGGCGTGTTAGATCTAAGCGGGTCACACCGACTCTAACTTACTTAACTAATTCCCGAATTAGGATAACCCTATTTAATATAGCCATCTGCAAAGCGACTTGATGCGAGTCTTGACTAATTTCCGAAAGCACGAGCACATGGAGTATCTATGGCTCACTTCGGTCATTTGTTGTTGTTGGGCATAAATTGAGGTGTGAGTGTGTATGTGCGTGTGTATGTGTGTGTGTGTGTGTGGGGCACTCAGACAACACCCTGTGAGTTGTGCGCCCTCACTAAGGGTTGCGTCCTGCCCCATGAAGCATTGCATCAATTCGCTGTAAGTACGTAAAACTGTTGTTGATATTTGGACAACATTTGCTAGTTGCAGCCAGGTCTCACCTTGTTACGAGTCTTGCTTGCCTGTTCATTTTAATTATATATATATATTATATATATATATATCTCTTTCCGCGAATTTTAGAAAGTTTCCACCCTCTTTTTGCGAGTCGTATCCAAGCTTCTGCTCCCTTGTTGGTTTCACTGCCATTCGGCGTCACGTTCGCCGCATGCCACATGCCACACGCCTCGCCTCGCCTCGCCTCTCTGCCATGACAGTGTCTGCCATTTTGGCTTTTCCTGCAGGAAGCTTGCATATTTTACGTGCTCCACGTTGTTGTTGTTGCTTTGTCTGTGCGAGTATCTGTGTCTGTGCTATGCTCTGTGCTCTGTGCTCTGTGTGCACTGTGCACTGTGCACTGTGCTGGTGCCCCAACTCTTCACTTTTATCGATTGAATTGTGTCTCAGGCTGTGAAATACAGGTCATTGATCTGCTTGTGCTTGCCTTTTCGCAGCCATATACCAAACGAAATACTCCTCATTTTCATCTAGATTGAGAGTGGGCCGCCGGCTGCCAGTGGCATGAGCCATGCCGACGAACCGGGAAGCGGCCGCCCAGAGAATGTGCCAGACACTTTTGGAGTCCAGCTCGTTTTCAGCGACCGATAAACTGATTGTGTGTGGAAATAATGCATTAATGGATTTATGCTAAATGAGGAAATCGAGTAGCATTCAAGTAATTTATATACATGCATAAGCAGATCTGCGATAAATACAATTCGTTTTTGAGGCGAAAGTTAGGATATTACTTGATGCTAAGCTTAAACATTTATGTATCATAATATATATCATAATTTATAAATCAAAAATTATATATCATAATTGTATATATCTTTTTGTGAGCTGAGTTAAATTTAGTATTATTTTAAATGAGTTTATTTGAAGCTAGATAAGTTTATTATCTTTTATGCAGTGTTCATGAGGAATCTTTATAAAATTATTTTATTATTCTAAAAAAAATCCAAACACACAAATGTATAATTAATTAGATTTTATGTGAAAGAGAACTTAATTTAGCAAAAATTATTTTTTAATATAGAATTTATAGATTTTTTTTTTTTTTTGTTATTTTAAATAAAACTAGAGCAGAAAAGAAAGAAAGAAAGAATCTAAAGTCTAGTTTTATATATTTTATTATAAATAATTGATCATATATTATAATATATACCTTAAACTTCTAGACCTCTAGACTTCTAGGCTCTAGCTAAAATATAAGCTGAAAAATATATAAAATATATTATATATATATTATATTATATATTATGATTAATTATATATTATATATTATTCTTTTAACTGCTTTAAACTTTATTTAGCAATAGCTTTAGACTCTAAAATATAATCTAAAATATATATATATAATTATTAATAATATATCATATATTATTATTTTACACACTCCTTTTATCTTCACGAAAATAAAAATATAATATTCTCATCATTTTACATAAATTTCAGTTCTCTATAATTTCAGATCTTCAAGAAATGAATTTAAATTTATTTTTTTTTTTTAAACTTCTATTTTAAATAAATTGAAATATTATTCAAAAATATCAAATATATCATAATAATTGTAATCTAACTTCCTGCTATCCATATCAAAGATGTTACCAAAATATATATTACAGCAAATTCAACCACCAAGAGGCAAGGCAAAGGCGTCTGGCCCAGTCGCATTTGCCGTGCTACGGCTTGTCACACGGCTTCCGTGTTGGACACACACAAAGTGAAGGAAGAGGCAAAGCCGAGGTGAGGAGAAGGCGGCAGCAGAGTGCCGCAGGAGCATGACGATGATAACGAAATCGTTTTTAGCTTTGGGGTAGTGGAGCAGCCAGCGAGTGGGGCGCGTCGTTGATGTCGTGTTGGGCACAAACTGTACCGAAAGTGCGCATGGAGGGGAGCACGACAGTCGGCGAACAGGCCGACAGACGGACGGCCACTAGACCAAGCCAGAGCCAGAGCCAAGCCAGCCAGGCAGTCAGCCCGGCCCAGACAGTGGTAGAAAGAGAAACCAACTGCGACTTATAGCCCAGGATGTGTTTTTGGCCAAAGTTGTAGCTGTCAGCAGTTATTTCGAGGGTTGCACTCCAGGCCGGAAAATGCGAATTAAAATAACTGAAAACACAAAAGCAGAAGAAGCAGAAGGAAATGGCGATAAAGAATGGACAAAAAACAAAAAAAAAAACAAAAAAAAAACGCATTGAGAAAACGTCTGTGTGCGGTTCAATGACCAAATGCCGCCGATGCTAACATCGTCCGCACCTACCCAAAGCTCAAATGTGACTAGAGAAAATTCTCGTGGCAGCAAACGAGTTGCAAGGTCGATGAACGCTGTTACAGTTGCAGTTGCAGTTGCAGTTGCAGCTAAGCAAACTGCAGCCAAAGCGCAGTTAATATCTTTGCCTAAAACACGTTTTTCGGCCTTAGCGCACAGTAGTAAAACGCGAATTTTCAACGTCTGGCAACGCTAATCAATCATCATTTGAATGAATATTGTCCATAAAGCTTACGCATTAGATTTGAGTTTGTTTTTTCGAATTTGTAATTATTTGGCAATGCTAGGGATAACAATAACGCAAAAAGTAATTATTTTTTAATTATCTGGCAACGCCAATTAATAAGATATTGCTTAAGCCTCATAAATGCCCAAGTTATCTAACTCAGCTTTGGAACGAACACAATTGCATTATAGCTAATTTATCATTGTCTGGCAACGCTAAAACTTAAATCAATATGGCTAGTCACAGAGGCAGCTTATAAAAGGAAATTTTTCAGCCAAAGCCCGACTTGATTTAAATATACTATTGAAGATCATAGACTGGAGACTGTTATAAACCCAGTTTTCTGCATAAAATATATTATAACTTATTTTCTGAAAGTCTGGCAACACCTGCTAAGACAGTCAAAAATAGATGAAAAATGAAGAAGAATACGTTAACTAAAGTATATTAAACCCTCCCACACAACTTTATTTGTCTTTGTAATTCTCTAACATCTGGCAACTCCGACGCTTGCAATCAAAGGCAAAGACATATATCTGCCAGACAAATGCTTTGTAAGCAATTATAAATTGATTTTAAAATTCTCCACTATCTGGCAACGCCAATACACTCAATGCATCAAAACCTCTAACAGCAGCTAATTGTAAGAGTTGCTTATATACATTTTACATTACTTGAATGTATTTGACCTTCAAATTTCCAAATGTCTGGCAACGCCAAAGATGCCAATTAGAAAGCTGCTCAAAAATTGCAATGTTTTAATTGTCTTGAAAAACTAAAGCTTCTCAATAATCGACATTAGCTTAAAAAACTTTTAAATTATTTTTGCTTCCAAATGTCGCATCGTCTGGCAACGCTGCACAGGTTGAATGTCCACAAAACTGATTAGCTAATAGCGATTAATCACTAGCCTTAGATGCTATGATGAGTGTATGTTACTCAGTTGCCTCGATGCAATCGCGGTCACTGCAGCTGCAGTCACTGCGTGCTGTGCCCCATGCCCCATGGCGCATGCGTTGTCAGCGGCGCTGCCTAGCATAGGATAATGGCCTCTGGTAACGCTCGTTGATGTTATAATCGTTGGCGTCGTTTGCGCCGCCAAACGAGGCACAGCACAAAGGCGACGCCCAACACTCGCCCCACTCTCACTTGCCTGGCGCTGCAGGCATTGACACGGACTGTGCCGCTGCCACGGCCACGGCCACGGCCTCTGCCTGCAACGGCAATGGCCATGGCCATGGCTATCACATGTGGAGTACTCTATATGCTACTCGTGCGTTCTGTTTATCCCACACACGAATACACCTTGCCTGACCCAACTATTTGCATTTCTAGGCTGCCTATTAGAACAGAGTAATGGGAGCAGTCGATGCTGAGATACTCTGTAATTAGCAGAGTTTATGAGAAGCGTTTACATGAGAAACTCCATGAACTTTTAAATTAGAGTTTATATTAATAATAGTAGTGAATATTTTATCAATATTATATATATTAAATATATATTATTATTAAATATTATATTATTAATATTAGTATTTAGATATATAATAATAGTAAGGGAAGTAATAATAGTAGTAACTACATATGTAGTAAAAGTACTAACAAAAGGAGCAATAGTATTAGTAAAAGTAGAAATAGAAGGATTAGTAAAAGAAGTAAATAGTATTAATTATAAATAAAATAAAAGTAGTAGTGAAAGTAATAGAGAAAGTATAAGTAAAAGTAGTATCCATTGCAGTAACAAAAGTAGCAATAGTAGTAACAATATTAGCAGTAAGAGTAGTAGTAAAAGTAGTACTAAAAGTATTTATTACTAATATTATTTTTAGTTGTAATGTTTACAGTAGTAAAGTATAGTAGTAGTATTAGTAAGAGTAATAAAAAAGTATTGGTAAAATTAATAGATAAATAGTAATTAAATTTAAAGCAAAAATATTAGTAAAAGTAGTGGTAAACGTAGTAGAAAAGTAGAAGTAAAAGTAGTCATAAATAAATACTCACTAAATATTGAGTCACAATAGTACAACTATTTATGGATATAGAAAAGTTATTATCAACCGTAGTAATATTAGTCTTTATAGTAGTAGGTATAATAGTATAAACAGTAGTAATATTAGTATATATAATAGCATCAAAATTAGTGGTATATATTAGTATTAGTATTAGTAGTAGTATTAGTACTAGTAGTAGTAGTATTTCTAAAAATAGTAAAATCAGTTAAAAAAGTAGCAATATTATTATTTACAGTAGCAGTTGTAGTCGCACTAAAAGTAGTGTAACACTGATGTTAAAAGTAGTAGAAAAGTAGTCAAAATAGTAGTGATGCAAAAAGCAGTAACCCACTATAAAATTATTATCAAAAGCATACACAACAGTAATAGTAGTACATATATAGGTAGTAAAAGTAGTAGCAAAAGTATTAATAGTAGTATATTCTTCAATTTAGAAAAGTAGTAACAAATCTTGATGACTTTGAACTATTCCTTTTTTTTCAAGTACTCTATCCAAACAAGCTAGGAGGAGTATATTCAAAAACATTCATCGGTCATGGTTCGGGTTAACTCCTAGTCGTACAAGGCTGCCCGACTATATAAAGGTATTTTCGCTTAAAATATACCCTATCATTTGTTTTATAATTCGATTTAATTAAACTTTAATTTAATTTTAATTATATTTTATTCAAGCGCATTTTTGATCATAGAATACCCTATAAAAAGTGCACACATTTAAATAATTTTGAAATTGATTAAGTGCTGGCATGCATGAAGATTGACTAATGTGAATTGATTAACAGAATTAATGGAATTAAACTAAAATAAAAACTTCTCTTCTTCTTCACTAAACGATCGCTAAAAGTTGGCCAAAGCGGAAATTGGAATTGGCAGATTGAATTTCCAACTTGCGAATGCATCAGAATATTCATTTGACACTTGAGCTGCAGCTGAGGCTGTGGTCAGGTCAGAAACGGCCAGCTTAGATTCCATTAGCTGACCGGGCTTGATGGATCGGCCCGAGTAACGCTTAACGCAAATGCGAAAAGGTTTGGGAGCTATCGCTGTTTGCTGTGCGGCATTGCGAACTGAAGCGCTTTTGGCCCTCGGATTGGGACGGAGCTTGCGTGCGATGGCTGGAAGTGGTTTGCGCAAAGGTCTTGTTGTGATACTCTAAATGAAAACGGTCAAGATATATATATTTATGGATATATATATATATATATATATATATATATACTCTTTCTTATTGACTCACAATCGGCTCAGCCGAGCTGCGCCATGGAATCGCACTTGTGCCGTTGTTAAACACAAGCGCTTGGCGCAGCGCATAGTCCTCGCGGCCAGTGCGAACCAAAACGCCCATAAGCGTCAGGTTGCAGAGACTCTTCAGCACATACTCCTTGATGTCAGTGACAGTCTTGTTGTTGCGCATCTGCAGCTCGACCTGCTTCACGATGCTCTCAGCCGGCACAAAAGCTGTTAACGAATTTTTGCCCTGCAGAACGCCCAGCGCCTTCATCACATTGCGATTGATCTTCTTGGGCACATTGAAATTATCCATATTATATTATGAATCTAGTTGAATGAAATATCTAAATTTAAGTATATTCAGTGGTTTTTTGTAAACTTGTTTTTGGAATGTTTACAGCTCGATGATTGTAAAACTTGTGTGCCCCTAGACAAAGCTTGTTCTATGAGAATTACAAAACGAAAAGCAAAGGCTGCTAGAATTATGTATATATTATTCAAATATATATTATTATATACAGATATATATCTATGGATTCATGAGAATTACAATTTAAATTTTTAATTTAATTTTAAAAAAATATATAAACGAAAAGTTGCATTTATTATACCAATTCGAATTGTGTACAGGGTGTCTCCGCATTAACCGCAATCAAGAAAAACTAGCTCTTTTTGTTTAGCTAAAATTATGTTTCAAATATATAAAAAAAAAAGCTAATGGTAAATAATTCAAAAATTGAAAATAAGATCGATTTGTGGATAATTAAAATGTTTACAAAATTCAAAATTATTTTCTTTATATGTTGAAATATTTATTTAATTAATTTCATACTTAAATAATTTTTTAAAATATTTTTCTTATTATAATAAAAAAAAATAAAAATATAGAATATCGTAAAAATATAATAAATAAATATAATTATAAAAATATATAAAAGTAATATATATATACATAATAAATGCCACAATAAATATATAACACATAAATATATACCTATAATTTGTACATATACATCATACATACATAATACATACACATACATACGTCTAATTTGTAAGCACCCCAACTCTTTACATTCCAGTTCATCCTCTATGTATGCGTCCTTAGACAATTTCACTTAATGATGAAAAGTGCATCACAATTAAAATGAAAATCAACGAAAAGCGAAAACTTGCTACTTGCACAGGGATACAAAGTGAAAAAGAGAGAGAGAGAGAGAGAGGGAGAGAGAGGGAGAGAAAGACACACACACAAACAAATATAACAATAACAGACTAACCTATTGTAAAGTGGGAAATACATAAATGCAAACACACAAATACCCACGCTAATGCATGCATGTGTGTGTGAGTGTATGTGTGTGCTATGCACATACAACATTTTACTGTTGTGTTGGCAACAATTTCCAAAATGGCGTCTCAGCGTGACTATCTTGCCAATGCCCGCACCCCAGCCCGCTCCGCTGCCCATATATGCAACCAATACATGTTTACCCCGGTCTGGATATCAGAGGTTCGCTTTTTTTGTCTGCTGCACGAATGCAAAAAAAAAAAAGAGGAACGGAGCCAGAGCCAGAGCCAGAGCCAGAGCCAGAGCCACACAGCCACAGCCAGTGGCATTGTAAGCGCAGAGCGGAGCAGGTCAATGATACCAAAAGTTAACCCATACCAGCAGCGTCTGCGTCGCACTTGAGCAATTTTCACAAAAAAAAAAAGAAAAAAGTAAAACAAAATACAAACAAAAACGAAAAAACAACAACAAGAACAACAACAGCAAGCAGAACTGGCCGCACCCTTTGGGCAAAGCCACCCACACCCACAGCCTGAGCCAGAGCCAGAGCCAGAACCAGAGCCAACTCCACAATCAGCGCCAGTGTCAAGTTTACGCCAAACACGCACACACACACACACACACACATAAGCACTTGCATGCATACACAAGCAGATCTGGTCATGAACTCCATTCTCCATTTTCAATGGCAGCCATAGGAGTCACCGCAGAGCCCAAGCACAAAAGCTCTTTTATCTTTCGCATGTTTAATTTGTGCAGTGAAAAGCGTGCGAGAGCGAGTGAAAGACAAAACATAAAAAAAAAAACAAAAACAGCTAAAAATGAATGCAGCAACTAAGCAGCTAACTATGTATGTACCAAGCTGTCATGTTGCCTCCCACTTGGCCTGCCCACACCGTTCGCTGCGCCTCTAAATGCAGCGACGCCTTCTGCATCATTTATTGTCCACCTCTCACCCAACTTTTCAACTCTTCTATCTATGTATTTATCTTTTTCCTGTGCTGCAACGGCAGCGGTAGCGGCAGCGGCAGAGAGCGGAGCAGAGCAGCAGCAGCAGCAACAAAAACATCATGCCACGCCACAACTTGAACAACGCGGTGAAGGTCATTGCTACCAAAATTGTGTCTCCCTTTTGTCCTACTCTACTCTCGACTCGATTCGACTCGCATTCTCATTCGCAGCGCTGCAGACCCGAGCAAAAAACACTAACACACCAACACACACACACACACACATGCTGGCTGGCTGGCTCACTGCCTGTGCAAGTGTGTGAGTGTGTGTTTGTGCGCATTTCTGCATTTAATCGTTAGCAACGACTAAAACATTTGCACATCCGCACATGCAATGCGGAGCGGCAGCGTTGCCAGACTGTGCCGATTTGACTAGAAACTTCTAACAAGCAACTCCAACAAAATAGAATTGCGAGAAAACTGATTGCAGTGGCAACACTTGCCGCGTATATTACAACATCCAGTGGAGAGTCAGACTCAAAATAAAATGCGCAAAAAAAAAATAACTTGTTCGCTATGCTCGACCCGTTCCGCTCCCGTGCCAAAAGCAAACTGTGTCTGTGTCACTCAACCCACTAAACTTGCACACAATGCGCCGACAACAACGACTACGACGACGACGACGACGACGTCGACGCTGGCGTTGTCGATGACGACGAAGTCGAACTCGAACTGTGCTGGCGCATTCGTGTGTAGCCGGGCTGCGTCGCGACGCGTCGCTGCCTGCTCCTGCTTCATGTGCTTGGCGTTCTTCTTCTTGTTTTTGTTGTTGTTTTTCAACTGCATACGTCTCGCTGCTCTGCTCTTGCTCTCTTCCACATGCTTTTGTCGCTATTTGTCGTTGATTCTATGCGCTCTTTTTTCATCGTTGCCGTTGCCGTTGCCGTAGCCGTTGCTGTTGCCGTTGCTGTTGTTGCTGTTGGCTTTGCTTTGCGCTGGGTTCAATGTCTGGTGGTTGACCTACCCGTACCAGATTTTTCTACAGGACGTTTTTCGTTGCTGCCGCTGCGTCGCTGCATCGCTGCATTTTGCGCATTTGCTGTTTGTTGACTCATTTCTCCCACCAGCCAAACACCCCTCAACAAAAATGCACGACAAGTGAAAACTAACAAAAAAAAAAAAAAAAAAACAAACAAACAAAAAATGGAAAATTTGTGCAATGATGTCGCCTGTCGCCTGTCGCCTGTCGCCGGCAAAGTAAAAGTTGTGCAACTGAGTTAGTTAGAACTGCTCGGGGGGGCCAGCTAGTTGTCTGCTTAAGCTGTGTGACAGCTGAAATTACACAACGTCGTCGTCGTCGTGGTTTGGCCAGACAATTGCTCATAAACATTTATGGCTGATAGTTGATTGGCTTATCTATGCGTCAACTCGACCGCAATGATGCATCAAGCGCGCTTCCCTTGACTGTGGGCATGGCATAAGCAATAGATATTGCAACACTCACACACACACACACACATTTAGCTAGCTTTGCATTCGATGTATGCCGCTTACGTTAGTCCAACTGGTTTTCCACTTGTAATTTCACTCGCTTGGCCAGTTTTCCACAAATGCTGCCTCCATCTGGTTGCTGGCAAGAAAAGCCAACAAACCGCGCTGGAAACTATTAGAAGATTCAAGGCTAAGGCTGCATGTCTAAGGCTAAGGTCATTGCCATGCAGCAACGCTGCAAAAAGTATACCCTGTAGAATATTGTTGAAAGGGTAGAATATTTAATTACATTTTAGAGTTTTTTATGACTTTATAAAGATTTATTATTTTATTTGTAACATAAAATATTTTTTAAGTTTCAGATGATTTTTTTATTTTATAATATATTTAAATATTTTTTTTTTCCACTAAAAAAAAAGGGTACTTAAACGTCCATAAAACGTGATTAACATTTTTGGATCGTTGTATATTGTTCTATTTCTCCTATATATATATATATATATATATATATATATATATATATATATATATATATATATATATATATATATTATATATTATATTATATATTATATATATATATTTTTTTTTTTTTTTTTTTTTTTTTTTTTGATATATCATAATATAATTCATAACTAGAAACTAGGGTATTTTAAGGTCTATAATATCTGAGCAACATTTTTGGATACCATTAATGGATTACTAAATATTTAATTACCATTAAAATACACAGGGTATCTCAGGGCTAATCATGCTCATGCGTTTTCGCAACATTCGCTGCTCTTCCATCGATGCATTTTCTGCATTTGAATGCCAGTGAAGGAAAAACTAGTTTTCCACCATTGAAGTGTAGAACAAAAGCCAGTTATTATTGTGTGATTTTCTTGAAAGGCAAACTGCAAAAGCTGTAGACTGGCTAAGCAAGTTCCGAGTGTTTACCTGTTCTATTAGAGAAAGTTACCTGTGTATGTCGTAAGCATTTCCATGGGAGAAAGTACTTGGTGAAGGAGAAAAGTCTTCTAAGCGTTGCAATTGTCATGTGCATTTGCCAACTGTAACTAGGTAAGGTGACTCACAGCCCAGTTGCCACATGCCGCATGCCACTTGCCACTTGCCACTTGCCACAATTGCAACCCCCGTTTTAGCTACAACTATTTGCTGACTGTTGCAACTTGCAACTGTTGTGTGGCAGCCGAATGACAAATAACCCTGGAGACCTGGCTAAATGCATGTCGTGCAGCTTACTTTGTTGTTGCACTTTGCTTGACACATAACACATAACAACCAGGTTCCAGGTGCTACAGCCGGTGGATGGGGAGTGAAATTCTGGAAAATTGCGAACAACATATAATTATAACTGTAAATGTGTGAATAAAGAATGGAGTGAGAGAGAGAGAGAGAGAGAGAGACACAGAAATCTATCTATATCTATATCTATATCTATATCTATATCTATATCTATATCTATATCTATATCTATATCTATATCTATATCTATATCTATATCTATATCTATATCTATATCTATATCTATATCTATATCTATATCTATATCTATATCTATATCTATATCTATATCTATATCTATATCTATATCTATATCTATATCTATATCTATATCTATATCTATATCTATATCTATATCTATATCTATATCTATATCTATATCTATATCTATATCTATATCTATATCTATATCTATATCTATATCTATATCTATATCTATATCTATATCTATATCTATATCTATATCTATATCTATATCTATATCTATATCTATATCTATATCTATATCTATATCTATATCTATATCTATATCTATATCTATATCTATATCTATATCTATATCTATATCTATATCTATATCTATATCTATATCTATATCTATATCTATATCTATATCTATATCTATATCTATATCTATATCTATATCTATATCTATATCTATATCTATATCTATATCTATATCTATATCTATATCTATATCTATATCTATATCTATATCTATATCTATATCTATATCTATATCTATATCTATATCTATATCTATATCTATATCTATATCTATATCTATATCTATATCTATATCTATATCTATATCTATATCTATATCTATATCTATATCTATATCTATATCTATATCTATATCTATATCTATATCTATATCTATATCTATATCTATATCTATATCTATATCTATATCTATATCTATATCTATATCTATATCTATATATTACTCTTGATCATCTATCAAACAGACAAAGAGAGAGTGAGAGAGATAGATAGTCTCCGGCTGGGCTTTTATAACCCCCTTAATCACAACAATAAGCCATGCGACGCCGGCAAACTGTGCGAAATTTATATATATTGCAGTTGGCGACGACTATGCAACCCCTTTGTTAGGCATTAGCCCCTTCAACTCTGAGCCCAGTCCGCCCGCCCGTGCTCCTAAACGAGCTTGTACAAACACAGACAGTGGCTGTCTGCCTCTTGCCACCAAACTGAGTTTGCAACAAATTCGTGGCAGTTGAACTTTCGCTAATTGTAATGCAACATCGGGCAGCAAGGGCCTGGCGTGTTTTGGGGCATGCAACTGCCAAGCTAAACAATTTGATGGATTTTGTGAGATAACAGCAGTGGCAACATATGGTGACGCAATGTGCAGCACCAGCAGCAGCAGCAGCAGCCACATGAAGGTCAATAAACCATGAGTCTGTGGCACAAACAGAAATGAAGGTTGGGCTACAACTTGACGTGCAGCTTTTTGATGGCATGAGCAGAAATGGGCTTGCGGACTTAGCGAGAACTGAATTTAATATTTATAGCTCTGAGCTGTTAAAATAAAAAAATTATATTTTTTAGCTTTCTAAAATTAAAAAAAAATAAAAATAAAAAAAAAAAATTAATATACAAATAACTTGTTATTGCTATTTCTTAAAATATTTTTAATTTATAAAAAAATATTTTTTAAAAGTTTTATAAACTTTTATTTGCATAAACAAATTATTTGTAATGAATATTAGTTTTAAGTTTAAGTGTAAAAGCTTTAATATCTTATACTAAAACAAATAATTTTAAAAAAAATGTATTTTTAATTAATAAAACTAAAAAAATAATTAATTTTTGGTTCGTCAAATAATATTGTTCATTTTAATGTATTACTTACATTACAATTAAAAATGTAAAAATATTAATTTCTTATACTAAAACAAATAAGTAAAAAAATGTATTTATAATTTTATCTAAAAAAAAATAATTTTTTTTTGGTTTTGTAAAATAAAATTTTGTATTTTAATTATTTACTTACATTATAATTAAAATAAAATAGTTAAAAGTTTAATTTATATTTTATTTGTATTCAATAATAAAAAGTTATATTTTTTATTTTTGTTTTAAAATTGCAAGGATTAAAATTAAAATGCATAAAATATTATTTTACTTTTTTAGCTTTATTAAAAATAAAAATAATTATTTATTTTATTAATTCATTTATAATTATTATTTTTATAAACTTAATAAATTATTTTAATAAACCATTTGAATATATTAAAATATAGATAATATATTTTTTTAATTTTTATTTTATTACCAAATTGTGCACAATCAAATTCAATGACAACTTGATAAATATTTTAATTGAATTTTATATCTTAAATCATAAATAAACAATTTCCTATATATTTAAAGTCTAGTCTATCGAGTCTATCATCTTTCAGCGCTATCAATGACATTGATCATTTTAGAAGGCCCTTGTTCAATAGGGACTTTTCTCAAGGGAATTCGAGCTTCGTCACGATAAATGCCAAATTCATGTTTTGCCCCAAAAATATTCGTCCAAAGCCATGACGAACTTTGAACTTGTGTTTAACCTGTCAACCAGAGCCAAATGCCGCAACGCCAGCTCATCATCCAGCCGGGCAGCAGGTGCATTGGACACACGTTGTCATTGTCGCCTGCTAAGCCACAAAACAAAAGCCGAAAAAAAAAAGAGATTACTCATCCAAGCCAAATACGTATGATTCACTGGGGGAGTCGCACCTTTGCAGCCATTATATATATGGGCGAACCGTATACGTGTCCACAGTCAGGACAAAAATTCGACGTAAAGTTTTTGTGTGTGTGTGTGTGTGTGTTGCCTGCCTCCCAGAGGAGGTGCCTAATGAGTCACTGACCGGGCGGTGCTCCCCACATTTATGTGTGTGTGTGTAGCGAGGGCGCTGCATAAATAAAATAAACTCCGGCGTCGCGTTGTTTCATTGAACTGAGCCTCAGCCGCCTCAACTTCGACTGGCTCGTAGCATACATTTGGGCGCTGAATAGCATTAGCCCCAAAAATCGGTTCACTGCACGCACGTTGACCTAATAATTGGCTACAATATGCTCTTGGCCACAACTGCGGCTACCAATCGAAGGCCATTGTCTGACTTTTTATGATAAACGCTCAACATGGCTATTCGTTCGACTCAATTAGGCAGTTGAGTAGACGCGATTAGAAAGCAAACTTGAGTAGGTCTATGAAGGAATATTAATAAAAGTTTGTTTATCTGGTATTTGAGGCATTTTTTTAGATGATGTATAACTGTGAATACTGAAAAGATATTTAAAAAGAAAGATATTAAAAAAAAAGATTGGATATAAGTTCAATTAGAAGCAAGAGTGAAATAATGAGAGAGAGACAGCAATATAGTTCTATCCTTGTCCATAACAGAAAAAGAATTGCTAGCAATATCTTTATACCTTTGTCAATACAAAGGCATATATATATATATATATATATATATATATATAGAGAGAGAGAGAGAGAGAGGAAGAGAGAGAGAGAGAAAGACCAATATGTTTCTGTATTTTTCATCAAGAGGGAGAGAAGACGAGAAATTGAGAGGAAACCGCATATTTTTGTCCACTTCCATACAAAAAAACCGAAAGAGACAGAGATAGCAACATTTCTTTATCTTTCTCAAATACTTAGAGAGTGAGACAGCAAAAGGTCTTATGTCTTTGCTCTTGTCCATTCCTAGTGCTTTTGGGCATCTTCTGCCTTTCTTTGTGTAATATTGTAAAACTATTTGATTCATTGCCCTTCTCTGTCTCTGTATGAATCTTTGTAACTAGGGAGCTTTCTGACTCTCTCTCACACTCTTTAAATTAATAGCCACACAGTCGCTCTGGCTCTTTCAAATATATATTTATTTTTAGGTCTCGATTACTTTCTCGTTCTATCCGTATCTCTTTCTCCCTCTCTCCAATTATTTTCGAGTTCCTGCTTGCTTATACTTTTTTTTACATTTTCTTTCTTTGATTCATATTTTTACTCTCTTCATTAACTGTCGCTTCAAGGGCTTGGGTCCTGTGTCTAGGTCTAGGTCTAGGTCTAGGTCTGGGTCTGGGTCTGGGTCTGGGTCTGGGTCTGGGTCTGGGTCTGGGTCTGGGTCTGGGTCTGGGTCTTCGTTTTTCTTCCTAGTTTTATCTGCGGTCTGTCTACCCACATATATACTTATCTTTTTTTATCTTCATTGCTTTCTCTTCTTTAATCTTGTCCTTTTTTAAACGCTTTTTTTACATTTTAATATTTCTTCTCTTTCTTTATTTTTCTCAGCTCCCCAAGCTCAATCTCTCTAATTCTCTATATCCCTATATCTATCTCTCTCTTTCTTGTTGATCTTATAATCCTCTCCAAGCCTCTATCTCCATCTTCCAACTCTGTAATTTGTTTTCTGTCCATGTCCATCCGCCTATATCTAACTAACATATATTTACGTCTATATATATATATATATATATATATATATTTATATATTTATATTTACGTTTTTCAGTTCTTCTATGTAAGTAGTCAGTGTTAAGTAGATTTAATTAAAATTAGACAAGGCTAGATAGCCCTGAAGTGATATTTATAACACAAGGTAAAACTCTATTGTAATCCTTGGACCTGGGGGTAATAGATATTTTTGGGCAAACGCTAAAATGTTGATTAGGTGCGTCAAATGCCAAGGAATTGTCAATGGGAGAATGAGTGGAGGACACAATGGGGTTCGTGCTGGTGGCGATGGCCATAGACCACAGAACGCTAGACAATGCCAGGGACAGCACTGAAATTAATGCCGTCTGCCCAGCAGCCAGACCGCATCGTCATGCCACACGCCCCATCAGTGGCCTCCAACCTCAGACAGCTCTCAATGTCATTTGCAGTATGCAGCAGGAACAGCAGCAGCAGCAGCAGCAGTGGCAGCAGCAGCATCCAACACCAGCTGCAGATGCCGGCAAACCGGTGCAGGCAGCGCCCAGACCTTGGCAATGAGAGTGGGCGTGTGGAAGGTGGAGCTGAGGAGCTGTCCCTAACAGGAATCTGCAGCTGTGTCTGTGTCAGTGTCAGTGTCAGTGTCAGTGTCTGCGTTTGCTGTGCACACGGAAATGCGCATGCTTGCGTGTCCTTGCCCTTGGTTGTGAGTCCTTTGCATAGTTGTTGTGGCGATTGCCCCTGAAAACTGTTAACCTTCGTGCAGCGCCAACGAAGGATTTTTGCAATGTGCAACGGACAACGCGGAACATGCGCGCTGCATTTCCAGCTCTCCGACGGAGAGTGTGAGTAAAAGAAAGAGTAAGAGAGCGAGAGATAGAGACATAGAGACATAGAGAGAGAGAGAGAGAGCAGAGAGTCGCGCGTTGAGAGTGGCCCCCAAACCTCAACCACAAAATATGCTTGGGGTGTCGTCTGGCTGCCCCTGCTCACAGTCAGAGCCTCGTCATTGCCATTGACCATGATATTTAGCCAATGTCAGTGAATGGAGGCAAGAGTCGCGACCGCTCGGGGCCAGGATAGCTTAACCCCGCTCGCATGCATCTTAAGCCAAACTCAATCGTCATTAGCGACCTTCGGCGACAAGTCTAAGTCGAAGACGCCGTTAAAAGACTTTTGCTATAGCTCTCGAGGGTTGCAACTCCAGACAGACAATCTAAAGCCCCCCACCCGCTCTGGAGCTCTGCAATTATATATGTATATATTTGTAATTTCTATGCTACGTCAACTCCAGGAATTCTATGCCAAACTTTCCAACCCCAAAAACAAAACGAAATACAAAAAAAAAAAAAAAAAAAAAAAAAAAACACTTAAAAAAAATAAACAATAAAAGCTCGCAGAAGCAAATGTTCCAGACTCAGCCAAACCCAACTGCGCACATAAATCTTAAGCCATACCAACTGCAGCATGCCCTGGAATAAGAATATGTTCTAACTGCATATAACAAGCAATGCCATAAAGTGAATGCAAACTATCGAATACTCTAGCTAATTAACTTGAGCTTGCCTAATTAACTTGATTAGCTCTGCAATAATAAACTTATTTTATTTAATTTACGCAGCATATTAATGCATTTAAAAGTTTGAAACATACCCGCTTTAATTGTCTGCCCTTAGGGTATAATAACAGCGTAAATCTGCAGCCCAACACTTCCGTCTCTGTCGTTGCTGACGACGTCGACGTCGGCGTCATCGTCAGTCCCTTGTTGTTCATTGCACCCCCAACGTATTGTACATTGACTTCTCTGGGATACGCTTTGTTTTCTGCATTCGCCGACGGCAGAGTCGCAACAATGCGCTCTCACACTTGCTCTCACGGTCGCGCTCTCTTTTGCGTTTTGCGCTTCACTCTCTACTTGCTGAGCGACATTCCCATACCACGACCTACCTTACCCACACCCACAGTGCGCTTTCAGCTTTCTGCGTTCGGCTTTGGCCATTCTTCCGTGCACAACTCCCGCCCAACCAATGCGACCGGGCGTCAGCAGAGTCTGTTGTTTGTGTTGGTGTTTTGTGTTGCTGCTGCTGCTGCTGTTGCTGCCGCTGCCGCTGCCGCAGTCGACGCTGCTGCACAAATTCGCAGTTCGGTTTTCATATTGAAAGTAGAATTTTTCACTTTTGCAAATTTCTGTCTCGTTTCAGTCGCGTTAACGACGTCATGTCGCACGTTTGTTCTGCATTTGGTTCTCCACTCTTCGTCCGGTTGCCAGACAAATCTTACTCGCAGATGCGCTCTATATGTTATTATTGTAGCCTGCTTTAGTCTGACGGTAAATACAAATGTGAGAATTACTTTCAATTGTGTTATGTGCAAGTGCTATAATAAATTTCATATCGGTTTAAATCTTCTTAACATATTTGTGTGTGTGCGTGTGTGTGTGTGTGATCGCAATGTCACTGTTATAAAGTGTGCTACTGCATTGAGGAAACAACTGGAATATGTGCTACGAAAATAGGATAATGAAGGAGACTGCAAAGAAGAAGGTTGCTGATTAACGGTACTATTCCAAAGTTATTTAAATAAGTAATTGAAATATTGCACAAAGCCAGAGTTATTTTTGTATATTCTGATCCCCATCAGCCCCATTTGACCTTTCACTATCGGGATCAGTCGTCATTTTGATGTCATCTTATGAGGTCCTCCTTAACTGCGTATTTAGACAGCCTGCCCAAAATGTCTGACTCATTCCTGAGCAGCTCTCACAAATGGCACCCACTTTTGCACAACAACTTCAAAACTCCAGACATTGCAACCCTCATTAGGCCCCCCAACCTTCAATGTCTGGTCCATACACGGGGCGGGCTGCAACTCCAATTACCCATACACACACACACACACACACATAGCAACTCCCAGCTTTCGAAACTCTTCTGCGTCTGATTCTTAACAGGGCGCTGCTCGCTCAACTGTAGCGCCGCTGTAGACGCACTGTTAAATGCGCCACTGACACACACAGCGACAGCTGCTGTTAACCTTGCCTTGGTATTGGTGAACTTGACTAAACACGCGCTAACTGCTGCTCACTCGTTCTCTCATTCGCTCTCGCTCTCTCTCACGCTTAGTAGTTGCATTCGCGTGCGCTCTTTTGCGCGCGCTCTCTCTCTCTCTCTCTCTAGTTTCTATTTCACATTGGTCACAATGTGTGTATGTGGAGCGGCGCGGCGTCAGCAATGAGCATTCAGTGTTAAGGTCAATACGTTTGTTGTGTTTGCATGAATGTGCATGTGCATGTGCATGTGCATGTGTGGGTCTACAGTGAGGTTGCATTTTGCTCGCTGATTGCTTTGCTATTGAATTTTGTCACTGGCGCTTGTTTATGCGCTCGCGTGCAATTGTGTCTGTGCAATTATTTATTGCTCATTTGTCGCTGCTGTGTTTGGGGTCAAGTTGTGACTCTGACAATTTGACGTTTACGGAAGCTTTTCGTCGCTTATGCATAATTTATGAATTGACTAATGCGAATGCATCAGCGTTTGCTACGTGCCCCGTTAGGTTGTTTGGCCAACTGTATGAATTCACACTCCCCAAGTACAATGAAAGCGTAATAAAATCTGCTTATTCGGCCACATATTAAATTTCCCTTAAGTCGAACCTACCTCAATGCGTAGCTCTGTCCCGTGCGTTAAAGTCTTTTTCTAACGCATATTGCTCATACGCACTGCTTTGCTCCCCGTTGTTGTTGTTATGGTTGGGCGGAAGTTGCTGCCCACTCGCATTGCGCTTCGAATACACAGAGACACAGAGAACTACCCTTATTCATTATTCATTAGTCTTATTTTCGAGAGCCACCCCCAACTGGGTGGCAAACTCCATTAAAATTGTTGCGGACCCTGCTCATGCCACAATTTGTTAACCCCAAAAAAACGAAACTTGGTTTGTGCCTGTTTGTCGTTCGCCCGCTCATTCGCGTTTATTTTTGTTTATTTATGTTTTGCTTTTTGTATTCTTTACAGTATTTTTGGCTTTGCTTCCTCGTTTGCTTAGCGCAAGCTCACGCTCTCTCACACACACGCACACACTTGTTTCCTCTCTGTCTCTCTCTTGCTCATGATAGTCGGTTAGCGGGGCTTCCTCGCTCTGTCAGACGTGCCCACTTTGCAGCCTAGCACACTCGCAACGAACGGTTTTCACTTTCATTGTGCAGCTCATTCGCCCACTCACACGTATTCTCTCTCTCACACACACACACAAACAGTTGCTCAGCACTCAGCAGGTTTGCGTGCAGCTACGCTGTTCCCTCTCTTCATATTATGTTCTGCTCTTTTCTTTTGCTGTTCTGTTCTGTTCTGTTCTCGGCTCTCTCACTGATGTTCGGTTCTGCTCTCAGCCTGCAAGCTTTTTTGCGATTTTCAGTTTCAGTCAGAGAAAGTACGGCGCATGCAGCGGTCGCGAATCCAAAAGCGCGTCCATCAATCAAGCGTATTAAAAACAGCTTAACTATCGCCGTCGCTAATTAAATATACAAATTGATTAATTTCTGCATAAAAAGCCAAAAATGTGCAACAAATGCTGGCCAAACCGAAGGGCGCCAGCAACATAATAATAATATTCATAATTTTAATTTGCAAAGGCTCACAGCAAGGTGTTGCAAGTTGTTAACATTGAATCGTGTGTCCGTGTCCGTATCCGTGTCCGCGTCGCGCTGTGTCCTTGTCCTTGTGCAGCGCCCAACGGTCGCAGCAATCCAGCCGAACAGCTGTTGGCTGCCAGTTGAAGTCCTCGTGCTCGTCCTCGTCCTCGTCCTCGTCCTCGCCCACGTCCTCGTTGCTGTTTGCCTCTTCACCTTGCTCTTGAACGCTGCCTGGGCCCTCAATGTCAGTGTCAGCTCCAATGCCACAAGCACAGCCGCAGCTAGAGTCAGCCACTGACATCCTATTGAATTTTCACAAATATTCACTTTTCATATACTGAGCCACACTCAACCACGCCCCCTACAACGCTTCAGCTGCGCCCAGCTGTTGCTGCAAAACTAAAAAAAAAGAGAAAAAAGAAAAAAAACGAAGCAAATCTGTAAAATATATGTATATACAAGCTAATATGCTGTGCGAAACAGCTGTAGTAAAATTTGTGTAAAATATATAAAATTATCTAGTTAATAGCAATGTGTTTTAATAAGCTTTACCTGTTAAATAAATGCGTGAATTATTCGCCAGGTGCGCAGTGCAAATGTCCAACCTAAGTGCTAAATACGAAAAGGATACGCCAAGCATTCAACAAAGGAAAAATACTATAAAATAAAAAATTTATAATTATTTAATAACAATAACAAAAGTGACATAATCATACCACTCTCTGCCTCTCTGTCCCCAACTATCTCTATCTCTCTCTCTCTCTGTCTACAATGAAACATTAAAGAGTTTTTGACCTTCAGCAGAGAAAGCTCATAAAACATGCACACATAAATATATTTTTATAAAGGTGTTTATACTCCACAATAATTCTACAATAAAAGCGAAACAACAAGAAGAAGAAGAAGAGTTCATAAATTTAATGCTCAGGTGAAAAAATTACTAAACAAAATTATTCAAATAAATAATACTAATTAACAGGCAACTAACGCGTTGTGTTTCATGTGCAAAACATCTATATATAAATATATATATATATCTATTATTATTAATATACACCTGTACAACATATATATACATATATATATATATATTTATAAATATTATATTTTTGGAGCAAAATCAAGCAAAAAGTGAATTTAATGTTATCAAGCGCTGACTAAATGTCATAATTATAACACAATACTCGTATATATAAATATACATATTATATAAATAATTAATTATAACAGTTTAAATATATAATTAAACTCAACTCAAGTATTCATCAAACAAATATCGAATTAATTTAAACACATAAACATTTATATTTCTGCATTATTATTCAACAATCAACTCATCAATCAATCAAGCAAACAATCAATCAGGTCTATAAATTATTTATAAAAGTAAGTAACTCTGTTTAATGAACAAATATTTTCTTAATTTATTTGTTAAGAATCATTCCGGAAGTCGAAAAAATAGTCAAGCATAAAATTTGATGAATAAAATAAAGTTGGAGCATGAAAGGCTTGAGAAAATATATTTTATTTAAATTATATATGCATATATAAATGTATGTACCTATGTATATATATGTATATTCGTTAATGAGGCGAGCGAATGGGGTATATTAGTTTTATGCCAAGTTCGTTGCTGCACTTAAATACAAAATATTCCAATTGAAGTGAAATAAACACTTTACTCCGCCTTAAAAAATTCTTAAGATTTTCTTAATACTCCACTAAGGGCCTAGTAAATTGAGTTTTCTATATATGTTATACCACAAACGATTTTTTATATTATATATAAATTGTTAGACTTGAAAAATACATAAAAATTTAGTATAGTAATAGATATATTAACGCCCATTGGAAGTGTGGAAAATTTGATATCTTCTTCATATTTCTATTAGTTTTTATGTTTTATATTTGTTTTTTATTTTATTTTTTAATTTAATTATCGTCAAATACTCATGAATTAAAAAAAAAAAAATTAAATATAAATTATAATTAAATTTTATATAAATTAATAGGATAAATAAATAGAAAATTGCTTAAAAATAACAAAAATAAAAGTATAAAAATTAAAAAAAAATTAGAATTAACATAGTTTAAAGAGAACTAAAAAAAATCAATTAAATAGTGTAAAGATATTTTTAAAAGGTTGAGCAACAGTATAAAATGAGTTCAGAATATCGTAGCTGCAATTTTGGGACTCCAACACGAGTGCCTGTTCCCTGCTCTAGCGCCATCAGAGCACTGGGAGATTGCGCATAGAGGAGCTAAAATGTAGGCATCGATCATGGGCAGAGCGACTCTCCCGCTCTCTCAGTGTCAACTCCACCAGCTGCTCCTTATAGCGACAATCGCTTAATATAGACTCAGTTACAATTTATTTAATTATTTTAACAGTCAATAAACATTACAATAATTATAATTAAATTTGAAAGTATTTTAAACATATTTAATAATTAATTTAATTTCATAATTAAATGAAATTATCACAATAAATATTTTAAATGATAAAAATATACAATTATTATTAATTATTAATAATTATTAATATAATAACAATTATTATCAATTATTAATAATTATTAATATAATAATTATTAATAATTTATAATAATTGTATATTTTTATTATTTAAAATATTTATTGTGATAATTTCAATTTAATAATTATTATATTAATAATTATTAATATGTGAATATATAAAATAATAATTTTTTTTTATAAATATATAAATTTATTTTATAAATAAATAAACGAATTTTTCAATTAGTTTGATAAATATTTTTTGAAAATGTTTGTAAAATATAAAAAAATATAATTTTATATATTTATATATATATATATTATTACTTATTTAATTTTATTTACTAATTTTCTTCTTTTTACTCTCCTCTATTGCAGCTACTTAGAATACCTACAACATACTCACATATATAAACAAACAAACTAAATTCAGCTGCTGTGGAGACGTCAAGAAGAGCCGAAAAAGTATTATTAGTCATAAGCATTGGGCATCCATAACATACTCAATCACAACAAGGCCTCATGATATTTCAATAAAACGAGCATATATATATATATATATATATAATATATATATAAATAAATCTATTTAGATCTGGGCAGGTTTAAGGACAACGCTAGAGAAGTAAGCAACAAATATTCTAGGAACTACGAAAACAACTTTGCAACTTGAAGGCTGAAAACATTTTGATAATCCCAAAAAAAAAAAAAAAGAATAAGCAAAACAAAATTTAAAGAAAAAATATATATGCAACAAGTGTAAAGAAGAAGAGACTGATTTTTACAAGAAGAAGAATAAGCAGCGAGTTAGTAACTAGAGGCAGAACTAGAGGCAACAACGCAAAGGTGATCCAGGATCAAATCCAATAAGCAGACAATTTCAAATAAATCTATATATATATATTTCTTTATATATATATATAAATCTATATATATATATATATATATATATATATATAGCCGATAAATATTGCAATCATGCTGAAGAAACTGAAGTGCATGGAGGCCGCAGCAGCAGCTGCTGCCGCCGCCGCAGCGGCCAGCAATGCCAAGCACATCAAAACGGAGCCCATCGATTTCGAGCTGCTGCAGCTGGAGGAGCAGGAGCGACGCAGCCAAACGGAGCCGAGCAGCAGCAGCAGCAGTGGCAGTGGCAGTGGCAGTGGCAGTGGCAGTGGCACCGGCAGCAGCGGTGGCAGCAACAATCTGCCCAGTGGCAGTGCGCCGCAGCGCTATACGCACGTGCAGGTGCAGACGGTGCCGCCGCGTCAGCCCACGGGCCTGACCACGCCCGGCGGCACACAGAAGGTGATATTGACACCGCGCGTGGAGTATGTGCAACAGCAACAGCAGCAGCAGCAGCAGCGCGCCGCCAACAAGCACATCTACACGGAGGCAACAACAGCCGCGGCTGCACCACAGATCATAATAACGCGCACGCTGCCTGCCGCAACGGCGCACGGGCATCTGTCGCGGCGCCACTCGGCCAGCCCCTCCGCCACGCACTATCAGCAGCCGCAGCAGCGTCTGTCCGCCAGCCTTGCTGCCTCGCCGCCGCCACTGCACCATCAGCTGGAGGAGCAACAGCAACAGCAGCAGCAGCAACAGCAACAACAGCAGCAACAGTTGCAGCTGCAGCAGCGTTCGTCGGCTGTGCGCGTCATACGCGACGGTCGCCTCTATGATGAGTCTTCGTGCAACGTTGTTGCACGTCGCCATTCCGTGTCGCCGCCGCCGTTGCATCATCATTCGCGTTCCGCGCCCGTCTCGCCCGTCATCCATAGGCGCGCCTATGCCGAGCAGCCGACACATGTGCAATACCAGCAGCAGCAGCAGCAGCAGCAACAGCAGACGCCGCCAGCCACGCCTCCGCCGCCGCCGCCTCTGCCGCCACCTGCGCCCCAGCAGTACTTTGTCAACGCCGCACCGCCCACAGCGGCCGCTCGCAAATTTGTGGTCAGCACAAGCACGCGTCATGTAAATGTTATTGCTGCCAACCACTATCAGCAGCAGCAGCAGCAGCAGCAACACCAGCAACATCAGCAACAACAACAGCAACATGTCATTGCCAACGTTAGCTCCAGCAGCGCCGCGCCCGCCTCCTCGTCCTCATCGACCACCTGCCCAGCGACGTCCTCCTCCGCGCACATATTTCGCACGCCCATCGTCTCCAGCAGCAGCAACAACAGCAACAGCAATCTCTGTCAGCAACAGTTGCCAACGCACCATATGCACAGCAACAACAACAACAACAACAACAGCAATAATAATAACAACAACAACAGCAACAGCTCGGCTATGCGGCCACCTCCGCCGCCACCGCCGCCCAAGCTAAAGCATGCCTCTAGCCTGGGCAGCAGCAGCAGCAGCAACAACAACCACAACAGCAATCACAACAACAACAGCAACAACAACAACAGCAGCAGCAGCAACAACAGCAACGGCGAAGAGCCGTCCAGCTCAATTCCTGATCTAGGTAAGTGAACCGATTTTATTTTCACAGAACACAGTCTATATAATATATATATATATATATATATATATATATATATATATATATCATATATATATATATATATATATATATATATATATATATATATATATATATATATATATAGATCTGGTATATATAATGTAACCGTAACCCGTTGACCCTGGTTACACAGCTTGTCACATAAAACAAACACTTATTTGCACGCAATTTAGTCGATAGCGCGACTTGTTCTATAAAAACACTGAAAACTTTGCTACAAAGTATTGAGAATATTTTAAATAAATTTTAAAACCCTTTTACTTTAAGAAAATGTGCTAAATTTAATGATTATAAGATATAGGAATTTAAACTCTATTTAGCAATATAATAATGACAATATTTCTACCATATCCAATATAGATTAATAAAAATAGAGATAGGCTAAAGATAGTGTTATATTCAGGTATATTCGATATATATATTTTTTAGCATACACTAAATATATTAATAATAATTGTAGCTGTTCTAAGATATGTGCTATTTTAACAACTTTTAATTTTATTGAAACTTTTCCAAAAGAAAAACAAAAATTTTTGGATTATTTAAGTTCAGAGAAAGAAAAACAAAATCGATAAATTATTATTATTGATTATCGATAACAATAACTAGTTTAACTATTTTGGCTTAGCTGCATACCATAAAAAATAAAATATATTTTATATTATCTATCTATCTACCCCAGCTGTCTCAATTCATCCACAATTCTCGAAAAATTTGGAGAATTGAGGTTTATATATACAATTCTATAACGCGACAGATTCCTAGCTCAAAATACACACATGATATATATATATATATATATATATATTTATTATATCATATCGAAGATGTGATATCATCAAAATTATATGAATATATAATATATTATTAATTATCTGCTCTATTCTAGACTTAAATGGGTCTTAATTTTTTTTAACTTTAATATATCTAAGCAATATTCGAGAAAATTCTATTGTCAACATGCTTAGCTTTAGTATTTAGTATTTGGATTTAAATATTTGTTGTTTATGGGCTCAAAATCCTTAAGAAAAAAGTCAATCAATCAAATTTTATGCTTCATTAATAAATAGTAATACTTAATAAGTAATAATAATAACAAATAATAATAAATAATAAAATTTAATAATACACAATGATAAATAACAACAACAATTAATAATAAATAAAAATAAATAATAATCTATAATAAAATATAATAATAATAATAAATACAAATTTATTAAAAATTAATTACTAATTAACATGAACTTTAACACTTACTTTAATATTGATTCACACTTGCATTTTAAATATAATCTAAAACTTAACATTACCTTTACCTTTGACTTGGCCTTTAGCTTTAACTTCAACTGAATTCATATCATGTAGCACAGTGTAAATATATAATAGTGTTTTATGCTCGATAACCGAACGCATTGACAGCTTATGAAGCTGTTTAACAGTTAGTTTGTCAAGTCAAGTAGCTTTCACATATATAGATATATATATATATATATATATATATATATATATATATATATATATATATATATATATATGGCTATCTGTATGTATGTGTATCTAGATATCGATAGACATATCTAACTGTTGTGTTTACAGTTGCAAAAGGTCAGAGCGAATATGATCGCATCGACTATGCATTTGCTACATAACGCATATTTATAGAGAACTTTGCGGAAATGCTTATATAATCATTAAGCGCTTTGGCCACTGAGCCAGATTCTCTTGAGTTCCGGAACAAACAATAATATTTATTTATGCCTCGCACAATTCAGTTTCAGTGTATTAATGCGTGAATACACGCATTACATCACGATTTATATAAATATATATATATATATATATATATATATATATATAGTATATATAAAGCTCTTATATATTATTTATTTATAATTTTTATTAGAATTTTTTTTAGCTGAACTACGCCTCGCATTTGATTTGCACTTTAATTATCAATTTAGAATTGAAATTGTTTTCGGGCCACGCCTACCTCACCCATGTGCCCGCCCTCTGCTACAACTCGCCTTTAGTTCCAATTTTGACATGTGCGTGTGTCTGTGTGTGGGTGTGTGTGTGTGAGTGCTTTTTTGTCAAGGCTGCGAAATTTGTCTTTGTTACGCTTGTGTGTGTGTGTGTGTTAATTTTGTATATACGATAATTCTTTTGCGTGTTTGTTTTTATTTTATTTCTTTCGTTTTTATATATTTTGTTTTTATATTTGTTGCTGGTTTTGTTATTTTAACTGCGGCTTTTACCTTGAACTTCAACTGGAATAAACTTGGTGCGCTCAGCTCACCGAATTCAAAATTCGTACAGCACCTAAAAATAGATGAAGTGTAAACGACTGGGTAATACCCTAAATATTTCAATTGGCAGGCAATCTATATACTTGTATATATATATTTATTTATTTATATTATTATTCAAATAATTTTTCTCCAATAAAAACACTTTTAAATCAAAATTGAACTCAATTACATGCGATTGATTTTAATAGTGTATATTTTTTTTCAATAATATATATTATATATTATATTAAATATTTTATACTCTAAAGAAATATACACAATTTAATTTATATATATATATATATAATTTATATATATATACATATATATATTAAGTAGAAAATATAATATATATTTACGCTTCATGCTGAGCTTTTGCACGATATGCCAAAAATTACGTATACGTACACAGAGGCTTACGTATACTCTATATAAGTAGATGTACATATAAAGAAAACTACAAACAAAAAAATATATGCATTTTTAGACATATATGGATATAAATTTTTTATTTAAAGCTAAAATAAAATTATAATGAAATAAATATGCAAATATTTGAATTTTGTTAGCTTTCTTTAGCAAATATTTGACAAAAAGGAAATATAAAAATATATTATAATTATTTTGAAACATTATTAAAAATTTGTGTTATTATTAAAATCATTTTTAAGTTTAAAATATAAAATATTAACCTTAATTAATTATTAAACTAAAACTAATTTTTCCCAAATAATTAACACCTTATATTCGAATTAAATGGAATTAATCTTATTAAAATTAATTTAATAAAATTTGTTATTATTTTTTTAATAAAATTTAAAACAGAAATTTTTTTTTTTAATTATAATAATATAAATTATTGCATTCCACATTAGAAACTTTTATAAAACCATTAAATTTATACTCAAATTCAAAAGATTTATTGAAATTTAATTGAATTGACAACAATTAAAATTTATTCTAATTTAATTGGAATATTAACAAAGGATTGCACTTCCTATTCAGTTAGCTGTGATTAATTTGTATGCTTGGGTTGTATTTTATTTTTATTCTTGTTCTTATTTTTATTGTATTTGTGGGCTTTTGATGATTCGGCAGTTACCCTGGAAACCTGTTTCACAGCGAAGGTGCCAGAGACCCAGTTAAGAGTGACAGTTGTAGACGACGGCGCGATTGAGAGCCAAGTCATCGGCATACATATATATGAATGTATATGTTTATATATATATATATATATATATTTTTATATAAAATCCCATATGGCCAGTCAGGCAACTGATTTTTGTATATATATTTGCTTTTATTTTATTTTATTTCTCGCTTTCTTATTTATTTTGTATGCTGTCGCTTGGCTAATAAATAAACAAGTCTGGCATTTGTTGCCGCTTATTAAAAGTTAAGTAAATAAAAGTCAAGGCCAACTGGGGTGCTGCTGGCTGCTGCTGGCTGCTGCTGCTGTTTGAGTCAAGATAGATTTATGTGGCTCAAAATGGGTCGATGCCGGTTGCAAGTGTTGGCCAGTAATGCTGTCTGTGTGTGCGTGTATTACCTGGACTGCTGTCAGGCTGCATACCGTAGCTGAAAGCCCTCAATTCCAATCGAAGCGCAGCACAATTTCAATGTCAATGTCACGCACACGCTGCGCCTCGCACAGAGATAGATCTCAGGCGTTCCACTATCAGCTGTCCCACTCTCACTCTCTCGCACACATTAACTGCCTGTGTGTATGTGTGTGTGTGTGTGTGTGTGCGCGCGTTTGTTTGTATACTTAATTCGATTGAAAGTCTCTCTCTGTGTATGTGTGTGTGCCAATCAGAATCATTTTGTTTTCACTATTGTTATGCGAATGCTTGTCCACGCAGACGCATTCGAGGAAAAGCTTTAATGCAGCCAATCACAACAATGAAATATGAATGAATTAATATTATTGATATGACAACACCTATTCCACAGTTGCTTATGCTCCGAACGTATGTCATTATAAATGTTTATCAATTGAATTTGAGATTTTATATTATATTTATAATTCATTTCGAGCAGGCAAAAAAAAGTTCTTTTCATATTAATTTTAATTCTATTTGTGAGATGCAAAAGTGACTGTTCAAGAGTCTTTTAAATGATAAGTATTTTTGTAATATTTAAAAAAATATTTTAAAAATACTATATAATGTTTCCATAATAAAAATGTTTTATTCCCTAAATATATATAAAAATTTATTAGTGTTTTTTTTATTTAATATTTAAAATAATTTTAAATTAATAAATGTTGTATACACATTTATATATAATTAAAATTGATTTAAATATTAAATATATTAAAATTACAACAATATTTTGCATTACAATACATAAATAATAAATATAAATATATAAAACTAATAAATTAAATTTATTAAAAAAAAAAAATAAATAATACACAGTAAGAAAAAGATCACAACTATAATATGTAAATGAATACAAAATAAGAAAGGTATAAATCCTAAATAATAATATTTATATATATATATATATATATATATATATATATATATATATATATATATATATAATTATATATATATTTTAGTAAAAGAAAAAATTTTAAAATTGGAAATATTTATTATTTATTATTTATATATACATATGTTTAGTCTACAACAATAAATATTTTTTTATTTACTGAATTATTTACCTTGCACTATGTACATATTATAAAATAATAATATACAAATATTAAACCTATTTAAATGTATATGACATGCACTTTATGGAAAAATGTATATTAATAAGTTATATATAATATAGACTTTAACTTGATAAGCGTAACTAGCTAGTATTTGATTAGGCATAATTAAATGAGACCGCATCTTAATACAGGTGTTTTTTTTATTGTTCTCTCATGCTCTGCACTGTGGCAGAAAATAAACGAAATTGTAAATAATAATTATTTATTAAATAATGCGCTTATAAATCTTTTGAGAGAGAGAGAAAGAGAGAGTAAGAGAGCAAGATTGTGCGTATTACATTCTAATCAACTTTCATTGGAGTCGGCTAACGTAATTTTCCGGCTTAGGCGACCTTGTTGATGAGAGCGTCGTGAAATAATATACCAGTGCTTGTATAACAGTATAACAGTGTCAATAGCTAGTACACACACATATATATACAATCAAAGCGTAATTTGCATTTACCAATACTATTTGGTAAGTAATTGATTATGACCTATTAGAAATATTACCTAGTAATCGCGTGGCCTTGGGCGTTATGCAAGTGCCCATATATATGTATATAAATAAATACTTGTATAATCTGTAGCTTTAGGGCTAGTTCAGATCGTATAACGATTACTATTCACTTTCGAAAAAAACAATCTCATTTCTCTTTTGTCTTAAATAAGATACTTAATCTAATTAAAAAAATATTACAACAACAAAAGCAACAATAGCAGACCGACCACTTACTTGGAATTATTGTTAAGAAACAGTTAGACAAACGCTAAAAAGGTGTGCAAGGTGTCTCTAGCGGATAAGCAGACCAGATTAAAAACAAAAACAGCAACAACAGCAAAAAAACCTGTTTAGAATTATATAATGTGCACTGTATAAATATGCGAATTACAAGTGGGAGCGCAATACACAGCGCAACAATAACAAATACAACAGTAATAAAAGAACAACGGCAGCAACAAAAACAAAAGCAAAAACAAAACGAAGCACAAGGTCATTTCGACGTCGTCTGACGCGGCAAAGCGGCATTAGAAGCGGAAGAGAAATAGCAACAAATAATAATACGAGTAATAATAAAAGCAAAAGGCGGGCGGGCGGGCAACAACACAAAAATGTGACACACTGAAAGCAAGCGGCGCAAGGATAGAATAGGAGAAGGGGAAGAGGCGAGTAGCGGAGCGGAGAGCAGTGCGACAGACACAGCAGACAGCAGACAACAGACGGCAGAGAGCTGAGCTAAGCAGCACGCGTGCGAGTGCGAGCGGGACATGAGATAGATTTATCTGTGCCGTTTAGCTGTTTGGCAGTGGTGCGAGCGAGAGAGAGAGCGACCGCGGCACATTAGAAAACAAGTGCAGGGCGTAACGTAAAAATCTAGCACACTTCCTGCAAGGTTGGCCGGGGGCGGGCGGCAAACAGCGAAACTGTGACAATTAGCGAAAATCGAATTTGATGACAATTACAGTTACATGATACAGTTACACCGTGACGTGTTGAACTTGAGAGTCAGTTAAACTGCCTCTCTGCCGTCTCACCTCTCGCTCTCTCCTATTGTTAGATGAGGCACATTTTGTAAGTTGGAAGCGTTTGCAATTACCGAGGCTGAGTAACGGGACCTAGTCGCTAGCGACTAGGCCACCCGACCGTTGATTACGTGGCGAGGTCTTTTGTAATCCCAGGCGCTGTATATTTATATATTTACATTTGATTTTATGATTTGAATAACGGCAATTATATTACAATTGCCAACTAGCAATAAAACCCACATCAAGTTGTTTATTTTTTTTTAAATATAATTTTTTTTTTTTTTTTTTTTTTTACTTTTTTTTTTGGGTTTGCTTTGACAGCATTGTCTGAAGGTCGCTTCTGAGTCATTGGGTAAAAGCTTAAAATTTCTCAAGCTATTGAGTCATCGGAGTTTTGAGCTATAGCCCCCAAATGATCACGCAGCGTTCTATGAAAGACGCATTTGCTATAAATCTAAGCAGAAAGAATGTGACTGTATCGATAGCAAAGAAGGCCAGAGAGCTTAATGGTATGACAGTTTGACAGTATGACAGTATTGAGGAAATATCATTGAAGTACTTGAGTAGAAGTATTTAATTACGCTCAACAGATGCTCTTGAAATTGCAATTCATAATGTAGCGAAAAGATTTTCATTTCATATTAATAACCGCAATATTGGAACTGGCTTTAGGTATCTAATTCCAATAAATAAATATGACTATCAAATATAGTTAAAGACTGATTATGACCCGCCACCCTAGTCGTTTCGTATAACAAATTAGGTCATGAACCGGAAACGTCTTAATTACGCAGAGAATTAGTGAAGCTCGAAAGTCAAATTGCATGCTGAGAGAGAAAGAAGAAGACATAGGCATGGGCAGAGGAGGGACCGCGGCAGAGGCAGACCTAGGGCACCGACAGAAGCAGAGAGTGCATAAATAAAGCTGGAATCAAGTCAAATAATTAAACCGGCCAGCAGAGCAGAACAAGCAAGCAGAAAGGGCAATTTTTTTTTTTGTTTTGTAAATGCTTCTATATCGAGTGTGTAAGGCAAAAAAATAAATAAGAGTAAAAGAAAACGAAATCAACGCGCAGAGAATGGCCAGACAAAGGTCTGATACCGAAAGAAAAAAAGATGACAACAAAAGCAAATGAAGTAAAATCTGTGCAGACGATGACGAAGACAGCGACGACGACGACGACGACGACAACGTTGAACTGCGCTGCGAAGACCTTGAACTTTGGAAAAGCAGCATGCAGAGCAGTCAAGCTGAAGTTGAAGAAGAAGCAGATGAGAGGTAGCAGAGGGAGAGACGCAGTAGATAACATGCACAAGCATTGAGCATAAAATCAAATTGAAGAAGCGCTGAATCAAGCCGCGACGGCACAAGCACAATATAGGGCAGACGAGACGAAAGGGCAGAGAAGAAGAGAGATGAGCGCGGGCATTTCTGTGTTATTAGCTGGATCAGCGCAAAAGAGAACTGGTTGAGCGAGCAAGCACGATAGAGACTGCGTAAAGAAAAGGGCCAGCGAGTGCAATGGTTAGAGCGAGAGCGCGCGACTGTTGGAGTGCAAGTGCCATTGACCCACAAGCAAAAGTCGTTGGCTTCTGCAGGGATCGGCAGCGCAGCCGACTGGAACACAGCACGAAATGGAAGGACTAGGGCGTTGGGCCGACTGTGTGCATACCTATGTATGTGTATGTGTGTGTGTGTGTGTTTGTGTACATCCAGGGCAGCATTTTGCAAATGCAAACAATAAAACAACGCCAAGACCTTGATATTGTCAACGACTTGGCTGCTGAAGTTTATAAATACAAATCAGCGCGCAGTCAGGCCAAGCCATGTGTCTGCTCGCTCTGGCCGCCGGCAAGAACAGGTAGGGGAGATAACGAGTGAGAGAGTGAGAGAGAGAGAGAGAGTGAGACTAGGGCGCTATTTATATCACGCTATTTATGTGCAGCTCCGCGAGGATTTTTCGCGCCTAAAAAAAAACTGACTCGACGCAACTTGCGCTTGCGTCCTTGACTTAGGTCATTAACTTAGCCAGAGCTGACATTTGAGATCTGTTTGGTCTCCAATGGGGGGGGGCGCTTTTTGGCGCACATTAACCTACCTTCGATTTGGCCCCAACAGCTATTGCAAAAATGTCAAGTGCCATGGCCCTGACCTGACCTCCAATTGCAACAATAACAATAGGGTGTTAGCCCCCCACATCACACGCCCCCCTACCCCATTGAATGGCTGCAAGAACATTTCATTGCCAACACAACATTCACGTTCAATGTCAGGTTCATGCGCGTCAACTGAAATGCAAATGCTGTGGGGGGCCACTGGGCGGCAAAATGTGTACTTTAGTTTAAGGTCATAGGTACTATAAACTCATAAAGTAGTGGAGGTGATTCCCGGTGATAGAGAGTGAGAGAGATAGAGAGGGAGAGGGAGAGAGTCTAGTTTACTTTTGCTCTTGGTTTCAGTTTCCTGTTTGCTTCTGTTGGGCTTCAATAATTTTGTTTTAATGTGCTTAACTCTTAACAATTTGAGCTTAAATTGTTAATAAATTTTAATATAATTTTGACATGCTTCATTTGTCAATTAAAATGTATTCAACATTCAGTTTTAGCTAAAAAGTTTGCCGAGGGAAGAAATTGTACAGTTTTGCATTAGACTTAATCAAATTATGAACTTTTTAGCCAGCTGAAGGGGGCTGGTGGAGCGTGGGGCGCTGGTGGAGCGTGGCTGGGATGATGGGACATGTGTGCGAGAGCTTCTGCAGTTGACAAGTTCTTGTTCAGGGCCAAGCGCTGGGAATGCGGATGCGGCAACAGCTGGCGAAGTGACATTGGATAACAAGGATAACAACAACATCAATTCGCAGTAAATTGTGTAATCAGGCAGGAGCGAGTCCAATTGCGAGGACAATGACTGTGCGGAGTTGAGTGCGTCAATATGGCTGGCGACGTGGCGTATGCGCAATATATAAATTCTTAGATATCTGTGCTTATATAATGCGCTGGTCGTCAATCGATTTTGTAGCTTTGGCTTTTCTCTACTCTCCATCGCCTTTTGGTACGACTAACCCAATTCACTTTCCCACAAATGCAGAGCTATTTTTAAAAGGCAATTTTTGGTGTAGCAACGGGGCTCGGGCTCGGTCTGACCCCGCGCCGATGAAATTTCTTTGACAATTATAATTGGTTTGGCTCGGCCGGCCAACAGGCGTTTCGGCCTGCCCAGTTGGCTCACTTCCGCGCACATTGGCCACACTTGGCTGGCTGCCCACTGTGCTGCCCAGCTGACGTCGTTGCAGCGGCCCGCGCACCTTGCCCCACAAATTTACGTTCGCATTGGCCGCATTGACCTCACCCACATTACTTTTGCACAGTCGGGCGACATTGAAAATGTATTTTTATACACAGACAGAGACCGCGGGCAAGGAGAGAGATCGCTCGGACTCGATTCGTTCGATTCGCATATTTATTGCTTGGCCGCGAGCGACTCGAGCGCTTCCGCATTTTGGGTCTGAGTGTGCATAGGATTATGGCACAGGTGCAAATGGGTGTAAAGGGTAGCTTTTGATATAGCAACAAATGAATTATTAATGAATTCATTTCGCCTGCTCAAGGCTAATCCAGTCGAGTGGATTCACTACAGTACAGTACAGGGCATCTCTATGTCTAGCATTTCCTACTGCATATTTGAAATTTGAATTCAACTTTTATTTTTATTACCCAAAGTCGAAATACAATCACATTTAGGAAATACTTATTAGCTTTTGCCAAGGCTTTCCTGTTTATTCTATTTTTCAATTATTGAAAAAAAAAAAAAATATATATATATATATATTTATTGTAGATGATAAAATAAAAGTCTTATGAAAGAGACTTTAGAGAACTTGGAATAATTTAAAGAAAATTATTAAGAACAGCTAATTGATTTAAAATTATTTAATATTAAAAGAACTAATTAATATTGATATTAAATAATGTATAAATAAAAAATATATATGCATAAATTATGTTTTTTTTTAATTAACAAAATTAATAAATAAAATCATAAATTCAAATAAAAAGTTAATTCAGTTGATATTGTTTTTTTATATATACATAAGTTGCGATTTCTTCAAAATGACAAAATAGATATTAATTGAAATTAAAATTAAATTATAATAGAGTTGATATTTATATATATTAATTTTTTTTTTATTCTTGATTTTTATTTTATTATAATGCAAGGCCATTAATTAATTTTTTTATTCAAAAATAAAAATATGCTAGAAAAATTATTTTATTTTGAAAAACTATAGATTAAAATATAAATATATTATTGCATATTTATTAATTTTATATTATATTTTTATAGTGTATTAACTTAATAATAATCGATTTTAATAGTGTATATTATATTATATATATTTTATATTATATTATTATTATTATATAATATTATTGTTATATTTCTTAATATTAGATAAAGTTGAACGGATTATATATTTATTATTATATATTTATTATATATTTATAAATATTATAATATATTTTTGGATTGTATACACTTAATAATTATTTAATTAATTATAATTATTAATTATTATTTAAATATTTTTTAATATTATATTAGATTGAGTAACGGGATTTAAATTTTCTTATGATTACTATAAATCAATCACTAACAGACAAGTCATGTGCTTCTACTGATTTTTTTTGCTTAAGATAAGATATATACTTTATGGAATATATATATATATATATATATATATATATATATATATATATAGACATATATCTACTATATTTCTATATATCATATACTTTCGACTAATAATGCCAATGTCAAGGCGCTTGAAACATTTTGCAATGCAATTTTAATACTTTTCGCCCAGGGTATAATAAAAACAATTTACCAAAGGCTTTTGGGTCTGGGTCTTGTGTAAGCCAAATGGAAATAGCTACACACACACACACCCGGACACACACACACACACACACACACGTACACAGTACAAAAATGTGTGTCACTCGCTGCTTGGCAAACAAATACACGTAGAGCAAACGACCGATAGAAAGAGATGCAAATAGAAGAGGCTTTCTCGCACACGCCAGTTTCCCTCTCCCTCTCCCTCTACCTCTCTCACTCTCTTTCACTCAAAAGCGTTCGAGCAAGCGAAAAGTAAAATGAAAATAAATTGTGATGGTCAAGGTCGTTGGCGTGCGCTTTGCGTAATAAAAAAAAAATAACAAAAACAAAAAACAACTGTAAAGTGTGCTAACAAAATAGATAAATATACGCAAGAAGACGAAAGCGAAGCCAGATAAGAGGAAACAACTTGAAGATTTTTATTCCTGTTCAGACTCCCATTTAGTCGTGAGCTCTATTTAGCTGTAAATATATTATATGTAAATGGAGTGGGTGTGAGCGTGGGGAAGGGGGTAAATATATTACAATTAACGCTAAATTTACTGCTAGATTAAATGATTCCTGTTGACTTTGTAGGGAGTCAAGTTCATTTATCTGGCATTAAAAAAAATATCTGATTCCACTTGTTTCTCAGAATCTTTTGAACCAGTTCTTTGAGGCAGAAAACTAAATAGCGTATATAAAATAAATATATAAATTGAATTTAATTATATTTTACCTGTCAAGAAATACTTAAGTCTTATATTTGATTCAGTTATATTTGCTTATGAACCAGTTCATTAAAATAAATGCTGTTAAGTTCCAGAACTTGAGATTGATTGGTTAGAAACGAAAGCTTTTAATCATCACAAAATACCTTAGCATAATTTCGGTTCCGCTTTATTTACTCATGAGTCAGTTCATTAAAAAGAAAAACTTTTTAGTTCCGGAATTAAAGAATTTAATTATTATTTAAGCATATATATGCATATGAAGCATGTGCTTCAGCTCATTCATATTTTCATTGCAACACTTTGAGCTAGTTCTTAGTTCATTGCTATTTTTGGGGCTTAAAATTATCAGAAGAGACTCTGAACTCAATTTAAATATTAAGAATGCTTAAGAAAATCTTAAAATAAAGCATTAAGTTGTAGCTGAATTAAGTTAAGTGAAGAGAAATTATTTTAAGCTGTTAACTAGAGAAACTTCTCAGTCTGAATATATAAACAAAGATATTCTTTAATGATCTAGCTCGCAACAAGAATAGCAAAGTCTGAAAAGTTTCTCTTGATAGTTTATGTATATTTATAAAAGTATTAGTTAAAGAGCAACAAAACTGAAAGAAATTTCACTTCTCAATATTTAAATAAAAACTTTCAGATACTTTTCGCTGAGCAGTATGTAAAAATATACTTTACGAAATACGTATATCCAAATAGCATATTTATAGCAAATAGTAAAGTTATAAGCTTTCGAGTTCTTGGGAATTAAATTATTTAATTAATTAATTTAAATTTAATTTAAGCTTAATTTAGTTCTTGGCAACATTTTAATTTTGCATCGAAACTTTGAGATACTTTTTATGTTGTTACATAATAAACACGTCCAGCTGCTCTTACTTTTAGCTATTTCATATATTCCATTAAGAAAACTTAAAATCTATAAATACAATTTATAATCCGTCTCATATCCAAAGGCAAATACTTTGAGATACTTTTCCATTTCTAATCACTTACGAGCTTGAGGTGCTGTGAGTTACTTTACGACTTATCGCGATACGCCATATTCAGTCCGAGTCACTTTGAATCAATTTCAAATAGCTAGAATCAATTTCAAGTAATTAAATTTATTCAATCCTAATGAAGTTGCATTTGATTGGATTTAGCTGGCTGCCATGTGTGCAACATGCAGTCGCGCAGCAGCCCAGAGAACGGAACTAGGAACTTTTGCTAAATGTCACTCGGACCTAATTACGTTGCAATTAGGTTCAATTGGTGGCAACTGTTTCGGCGTGGCAGCAATTAGTTAGCAGCTTGCTGCATGCAACACGAGCGCCCAGGCGACCTTAGACAGGACACGCGTGCAACGGCTTCACGAAGGTTACCAACGATCAAGGGCAGCTCAATGCCACAAATGCCAGTTGGATCCTTGTGGGCGGCCAGGCGCTGCTCTCCACTCGCCGTGACTGTCAAGGTCGTCCGCAAAGCTTTGCCTCTGCCCGCAGCTGTTGGGCTGCAATCAGCTGACAGATTGCTGCAACTGTTGCGCTCTGTGTGCGCGAAGCTTGCAACAACTTGTGGCGTGTCTAGTTATAATTGAGACTCTCTCTCTCGCTCTCTCTCCCTCTAACACACACTCTCTCGCTCTCTGGCCGCTCTCTTTAAGCTGCTTAGAGTTGCCTACAGCTCGCAATGCACCGAAGCTTTTTGGTCCGCTTAACAGTTGCAGTTGGAATTGCATTGCAAAGCTTTGGCCTGGTCGCCCACAGCTCAAGCTTTGCCTTAGTAGTTTGTGATGCAACCTAGTTAGGCGCGCCAGCCAAAGCTCGGGTGCCTCTGCGAAGCTTTTGCGCTGCAGCTTTCCTCTAGCGCATTTCAAATGCATTTCGTACTTAAAAGGTTGCAATTTCCGCACTCGACTGCAGTCGTCGCGAGCTTTTCGAGAGCTTTGAAAAGGGACGGAAACTTAACGTTTCTGATAGTTTTCTACAACAGCAAAAATTTTTTAAATTCAATTAAAAGTTATAAATTATCGAATTTCGTAATTGTTTTTTATTAAAGGAAATTCGCTCGGCATATAAAATAATTTTGAAAATAAAGCAATGAAGGCAAAGAATTATTTATATTCTTCAACTAAAGTTAACTCCCATACAATCAGCTCAAAGTAGACATCTCATAGAGAGGGACTTAATATAATATAACTATAATATATTGTCTTTTACGACTTACTTAGTCAAAGGTTTTTACTTGGGTTGTCTTAATCAGACTCTCTCGGCAGCGCCAAGAGATCCTACGTCAAAACGCTTCTTATAGCTCAATAAAATATAATATATATATATATAGATAATATATATATAGATAAAATATATATATATATATATATAATATATATAGATTTAATTATGTAGATTATTTACACATTTAGCTATATACATACAATTAGATAAATATATTTAATATAAATATAATATATAAATATATAATATAAATATATAATATAAATATATATATATAAATTATATATAATATAATATATAATTATCTATATATGTATATTATATTTTTCGGCATAAGCTGTCAACTTGAGTATATACTCTGAATTTTTCTCCATCTCCATTAGAGCTCAACATCTAATTGTTCTCATAGAGAAACATTAGTTATTGCGTTCCCTTTGGTCACGCCTCTTTAAATTAACTGACGAGCCTAATTATGGATAGTTCAGCTCTATGATTTGCCACGCGCCCAAAAGGGTTAGCTCCAGTTAATATTTTGAATCAAGTCTTGTCTCTATTAAGAGATTGGGTATATCCCGATGTGGGTGTATCAGAATAGACTTGACACTATCAGACGAGGGTAGCCTTGAGCATATATTCAAAAATTCAACTCCCCAGTTGCAATAGCAGCGAAATGGATGGACGGGCGGACTGTGAATGGACAAATGGAATAACGAATGAATGAATAGATGGACGGATGAATGGGTGGACGTACAGATGGTAGGTCAAATGAATGTCAAGACGGGAAGTAATGCGGATATTGCACTTGGTCAATAGAATATTTTTCTACCTAAATTGTATCTATATTATATAAAATAATTTTATAAATATAAATAATCTAATTATCAATGAATCGCAGATATCTATGAAACATAGCAATATATAAGGGCCATAATAGATAAATATTTAATATTAATTGACATCAGACTGACATTTATTTATTATTATTTATTATTGCCGTTTTCAACTTTTATAGCATTAATGTGAAAATAATTGAATTTTGTGTTTAGCTTAAATAGAAAATATTAGCAAAGTTTTTCACTGATTTTTCTCTTGTGTTTCTTTTGTTGCTTTATTTATTTTTGTTGTCATATTTCACTTGCATCGCGCTATTAAATGTTGACCAAGAGATATAAAGTCTAAGCAGCTTAGACAAAGCCGAAATGAAATTGCTCTAGTATGGGGCATTTGGGGGTTGTTAATGGAAGGGGGCCATAATGCCCATACGCCCAGGCAGTGAACATATATATATATATATATATATATATTATATATACTAATGTATATTTATATACAGCTCTCACACGTATTAGCACTTTGTCAAGTCCTTTTTTTTGTCGACTTTAACTCTCTTCGTTCATTTTGCTTGCCACTTGCCGCATACCCTGCAAGTGCCTAGCGGCAATGGGGTAGCTTTGTTGTCAGTTTCAGCTTTGCTTTTGGCTGCTGTGCAGCGTAGCTGTTTCGGGCTTACAGGGTATCTGCGCGGCCTGCATCGCTGAGCTGCTCCAATCTTGTGGCGTGTGTCGAATTTCGCTCGTTGGCATTTCGTTATTGGCTTATATATATTTTGATTGCTTGGCCTTGACTTTCAGTAACCCCTCGGTTAATTCTAGTGTTATTAATGAAAAGCGCTCAGAGTTCGCGGAATTTGGCTCTCAGTGTTCTCTCTTTGCCTTTTATAAAGTAATTGAATTTGTCAGTCAAATTGATAAAAGCGAAAACGAAAGCGAAAGCGAAAACGTAAAAAGAAAGAAAATTTCATTCTTAGCATACTTTAGCTATTTATGTATATTTATGTGCGCTTTTAGCAATCAGCGCCGAGTTTTAAGACACTTAATTATGATAAATGAGTGTAGCTGAACCGCACTGAAGCCTACCTCAAAAGTTCACAACACAAATTCACACACACGCACACACACACACACACTACTGTCACTTGGCATATTTCTGTGGAAACTTGCCACGCGTAAAACTTTGCTTAAAATCTTGCGTCGAGCTGTTACGGCACAAAGCTCAAATTCATGGTCAATGTGTCAAACACCCCCCAACAGCAGCTCCAACCACCCAAACGGCCCCATCAGGCAGCCTCTTTCCCAGGCTCAAGCTCAATGCACGCACTGTTGTGCTAGGCCTAAACGACTGCCTGCCTGACTGCCTGCCTGCCTCCCTCTCTCTTTCTCCCTCACTCGCTCGCTCTTTGCATTTTCCTGCCTATTTTCCCGAGCTAAAAATAACGTTACATACAACCCAACCAAGCTCCAATTTCTGCCTGCTTTGGTTCTCTGGCTCTCTTCCTCTCCCACTCACTCTCTCTCTCTCTCTCTCTCTCTCTCTGCTCTTTGTTTGTCTTGCCCTTTCTGCCCATCGATTTGTTCACACTTTGTTTGCGCCTCTTCTTATTTTTGTTGTTTTTTTTTATTTACTTAATATAGCCTTATAGCCCACTTTTTATTATCTTTTTGAACTTGGCCTAGAGAGGCAATTAATAAAAAGACATTAAGCTGAAACACCTTTTTTTGGCCAACTATTCACACTTGTTGGCTTCAAGTTCTGACGTGTATATGTGTATGTGTGTAAATAAATGTATTTTTATATAAAAATAAAATATATATATACATATGTATATATTTTATATACAAAATAAATATATTTGTTTATAAAAATATGTATGTATATATAAAACATTTTTTTGCTACTTTTTAGCTTTAAATTGTGTAGAGTTTATATTTGTATAAATAAATATAAATATAATAAATATATTTTTATAAATAATAAATATAAATAATAAGTAAATAAATATAATAAATATATTTTTATATAAATATATATTTATAAATCTATATGTTTATGTATAAAAAAAATTATAAAAATAAATAATAATAATAAATAAAATATATATACATATGTATTTCTTTTATTATATATGTATGTACATTATTATGTACATATATAAATATAAACACATCATTGGCATTTATGACTGCTTTGTCCATTCCTCTCGCATCATCAATAATGCGTCGTATTAGCAAACAAAACACATACACACAAAAACACATTCAATTCATAGCGAAATTCATAATAATTACGGCGATAAATAAGCGGCAGTGTGTGAGAGAGAGAAAGAAAAAAGAGAAAGAGAGAGAGAGAGAGTGAGTGAGGCATACGGCTCGGTTCGTATGGGTTATGAACGACTTCCTTCAAAGCTTTTCCGCATAATTTTGTTATTTCCTCGACGCTCCTGCACATAAAACACACATACAAAAATATACACAGATATATGTATGTATGTATATATAATAAAGAGCCAACTGTCGCACAATGTGCACGCGCGTCAGCAACAGCAACAACAACAACAACAACAACAACAACAATAATAAAGAAAAGAAAACTGCTGATTAAATATACACCTAATGCCACGGCTGTTTCTTTATATACAAAACTTCGCACACATACATACATATATACAAAACATGCCTAAATATACATATATACATACACACATATGCATGGGCCTAAGAGCAGCCGAAAACGCTGCCGAGCCGAGCGCACACGAACGGAAACGAAGGCGCAAATAAATAGGTGAACGACCGTCGATAATGCGCGACCTTCAAAATAATCTGGGCCAAGTGGAATATCATCATCATTTGTTGTTGTTGTTGTTGTTGTCGTTGTCGCTCTCTCTTTGTGCGTGGCGTGCGTGTGTGTGCAGCACTGTTTTTTGTTATGTGTGCCTGGCTGCCTGCCTGCCTGCCTGCTTGCTCTCTGTTCATCCTATTAGGCGCTCGCTCTCGCACCAACCCTCACACTGCGCCTCTCGCTCACTCTCAAGCGCCTAGAGCCGAACTTTGCGTTTCCTTTTTGTTCCAGCAAACAATTTGTTGTGCCACTGGCATATATTTGATATAAGCTTATTCTTTGGGGTTTCATAGGCGAATTAATTTCGAATAATTATTTATTTATATAAAGAATTTAAAAAGAATATTTAGGCAACTAATAACTAATATTTTTGTACTTTTCTAAAATACAAAAAAAAAAAAAAAAATAAATAAATAAATAAAAAATAAATAAATAAATATATAATACAAATAAATATTTGTATGACAAATGTATGCTATAAAAAGTTATAAATTAATAATAAAAAAGTTAATAATATTATATTTATTAATAAAATAAATTTTTAAATAAAATTTTTAAAAATATTAAGAAAATTAACATAATATAAAAACATAAAAAAATAAATAAATAATCGATCAAATTAGATATTATATATAACTAAGGTGACTTTTATGTCATAATTAAATAAAATAAAAAAAAAATGAATAAATAATCTATAAAGTGAGATCATATATTTGTTTTGTATGTTTATTTGTTTATTTTACTTAATAATAAATAAATAAGTAGCAAACAGCTAAAGGCATAAAAGATACCATAATGATTTATTAATTATATCTGTATCTTGATCCATCAGTTGATTAGCCAACAATAAAAGCTCAAAGCTCGCGCTGTGCAGCTTTTAGGCTGCTGTTGGTGAAGCTTTCTTGAATGTCGTTGGGATTGGCCTTAGACAAAGTCATTGCACTTCATTCAGGACAATGACAGTGGCAGCTCGTGCTTGCACACGCCCCCACACTCACACACACACACACACACACACCAAACCTCACACTCACACTCTCCCACATATATAACTACATTATAGAGAGCAAGCAGTAAGCAGCAAGCACTTGGCTGGAATTCGAGTTTTATTGCCGTATTTAATTAAAGATGCTCGCTTTTTTATGTGCTCCTAATGCTGTCAGCCATTAATGGACGCCTTCTGAGCTATTTGCATGGCTGGCAGCACAGCTGTGGGCCGTGCAGCTATAGCCCGCAAGCCTGACAACCTCTTGTGGCCTGGCTTGTGTCCTTGCCCGATTTTTTGAGTTCAACAGACGCCAGAAGGTCAAAAATATGGCGCTTGTCTACGTCAAAGGCAGCGACGAAACTATACGAAAAAAAAAATGAAAATGAAATTCGAAATTAGATATGAGAATATAAATTAGATATCAAATATATATAGGGGGCAAAATTTATGTAGATAAGAAAATTACTTAAAAATATATTTAGTTTTTAGTAAGCATATATTAAAATAACTAGGATATTTTATGGTATGTAAGAAATTATTTCTTGTGAGCAAAGGATCTATTAATTGTTCAAGTGACTAATCTAGTTATATAGCAGATCTCTCTGTATTCCGAAAAAACCATTTATGATAAAGTTTTAAACTTATGATAAACATAAAGAAAATTAGAAAAAAAAAACCAATAGAAATAATATTTTAATTAATTTTCTTATTAAAAAAAAAAAACATTTTTTTTTAACTACATGAAAGTTTTATCTTATGTTAATTGAAAACTATAAATATGACCCCAAATCCAAGCCTAAGCCTTCTTTGTACGGTACTTGAACCTGGGAACTAGTTCAATGATCCTGTGAACTACTCCATGTCAAATGCAACTTTTCAAGTTTACAGGGTGTTCATTAGTTGAACATCTAAATGCATGCAAGAACTCTGTGCTCTGAGTGGAGCAGAGTTTTGGTCTTAACGCCAATGCAGCTGCCGTTTAACACGCTTAATGGACCAGCAAAGCGAACAATCGAACGACCTAAACAACGACCCACTCCAACCCACTCCAACCCACAATCACAATCGCAGCACAATCACCAGGCAGCAACGGCGAACAAAAGCAGCCCATGGTAAGCAAGCAGCAAACGAGAGCTGAATGCAACTCGCTGCAAGAGCACTGAGGACTGACCCTGAACTCGGACGACGACACAGAAACTGCAAAAGTTGCCACCGTTTTGTATGAAATGTGGAGCGCGTCGGGCAGCAGGTGCGGGGGGGCAGCTGGCGACTGTTTGGTGGGTGGCACTTGGGTCTGGGCATGTCTGTGTGTAAGAGTTGCAGGAGCATACCAAAAAGTTCAAATACGTTCGCTGACATTTTCGCTGTGGCGCTCAATGTCGCGCTGTTCAAAGCTGAGGATTGGGCCGCTCGAGTATGTAGCTCAAGGATTACGTTGTGACATGCACACATTCAAAAGCTAACATAGATACAAATCAACGCTCACCGAGATTGGCTTCTATAACTTTCTCACGTTCCAATCGTATTTGTCGCTGGCGCTGGGTATAGTTCGTTGTTCGTCACGCGGCCTTCAATGTTTCTTCTGTCATTGGCATTTTTACAGTTCATTTAACTTTCGTCAGGATAATATGTTGTCTGTCGCATGGAAATAAATTCTATGAAATGTCCTCACACAATTATAATAATAATAATAATAATATAAAAATAATATGCTATTTATATTTTCAATAATTAACTAACTTTCATCATAACAAATTATGCTCTTCATAATGTCAAACAATATTTTTGCTTTTGAATTTGCGCGCCTTGCAGTAGCTAAAGCTCTTTAACAGCACACTTGCACAGCTTTAACAGCATACGCTGCTAAGCAGTGCCATTTTGAGTAAAATACTTGTGATTAACAGTGCTTAAGATGCAGCAAGCATGCCCAATTTGAGTATAACATGTCAAGCGATCAAACATGCTTAAGCCAGCTGTGCAGCCTCTAGCTGGTAGTTTAGCTGCTGTTACATTCAATTCACAACGTCAATCAGGGAAACTTATTTAAAAATAGAGATATTTAATTTATATATTTAATGTTTATACACTCTTTAACTTATTTTTACACAAATCTTATTTATAAAATTTATTTTCATCACTTTGTCTAATTCAAACATAAGTTATCAATTCAGGCGAGCTGTTAATAACATAACAGCAAATGTAAAAGCTTTTTGGGTGCCGCCAGCTGTGTGCCTGACTGTTAGTGTTGGGTAAAACATTCATTGACAGTGTGTTTGTGTTGTTGTTCCGGTGCTTGGCGCTCAAAAAGTTTTCGGCAATATTTTTGCGAAAAACCCTTTGAAAATCGTATGCAATAACAATAGCCAGAATCAAACTAAGTGTCATAAAAAAAAAAAAAAAATATAAAATTAAATTAAATTAAGATAGGGAGAATCATAGTCGCAAATGCATAAATTATTTTGCAGTTCCAAGTGCTAAAAGTCATCATGTTTAAACTAATTGTTGCATTTACTAGATGAAAATGCATAAAGACTTGTCTAAAAATAAAACCCGTAAAAAATTGTCATTTCCAAGCGAGAGTGCCAGTGCAATTGTTGCTATTTTGTGATATTTCTATCAATGCATAAAAAATAATATTTTACTAGAGTAAATCATTTGCCAAAACCAACGGGTATCTAGACACTAAACATAGTTAGCTAGCGTATACAATTTTACATTATCAAAACTGAAAAGGTGCCATAATCAAGTGATAATAGGACTTTGCTTCATAAATCTAAAATAATAGTAAAATAAATTAAATTTAAATAAAAGACACACAAATTGCTGCTCAAATCCATAAACTTTTAATTAAAACACACAAAAAAAAAAAAAAACAAAAAAAAATGACTGTGGGAAGTCGCGAAGATCTGTTTGCTCAGGCCAAGCATATCGATGATACGGAACGACTAATTGGCCGAGTCTTAGCTGGTGAGTGAGTTAGCTAGAATTATAGAACTAAATATGCAGATGCTATACTAAATATATTTATGAACGAATTGCTCAAAATGCGAAATACTTTCGCTTTCTATGGCGTATTTTGTGCGCTGGCTCTGCCACTGCGGTCATTGAACTCATTAACCTAAATTTTCATCGTGCAAATCAACAGAATTGAAACGCGTCACAGCGATAGCGCGCTGAACATTTTGGTTGCTCTCTCGATACGCTTTGAATAGATGAGCGAAAGGTTAGTTCGGCGAAGTCCTGTGGAGTGTGCCACGCGTACGTATACTTAATATGAATTAAGTTGGCTAATCATACGCCGCATTCGCCAATTATCATACATGAAGAAAGAACGGCAAACGAGCAGGAGAATGCGTAACACATGAGTGCGAGGGCGATAGTCGAGCGACAAGTCGGCAAATGTAAACGACGAGCAGCCGAGTCGCAGCTGCCGAAGCTAATGCACGAAAGTAAAAGCAACAAGAACAACACAAACAACAATAGCAACTACAACTACAACTACAACTACAACTATATGAGCGTTGTTATTGTCAAATCTAGGCCATGGACTCGGGCGGTCGTTGAACTTGGCAAACGCTGTTGACTGCCGTCTCCATAGAAATATAGATAGAAATAGCAATAAGAGTGGAGGTGGAGTAGGGACAGTTCAGCATCAAGTATTTGGGGCATTTGTTGGCATTCTTATGACATTCATACACATTTTTTTTTTATTTCCATTTTTTCCTTTTTTTTTAAGTCGTTTTTCTTGGTTTTTGTTTTCTTCTATTTTTGCCATTTCGATTTGTGGTCGTTTTAGTTTTTTTTTTTTTTTTTTTTTTTTCATTTTTAGCGCTGTGACAAACTGCCGTACGTTGTGTATACGTATTTGTATACATACATTAGATAATGGCCAGGGCATGCAAACATACACACATACATACATGCACACATATGCGTATATACATATGATAGACTTTAATTGCACTACGGCTGGATGTCGAAGCAAAAGAAACTGTTTTTAAACAACTAAAGAATTAACTGAAAGTTATTTTTAAATAAATGAGCTGACGGCCCACATATTCGAACTGAGTCACACACAGTTTCTATTTTTTATTTATTTATCAACATATCTTTTGCAATTTTATTACTTTATCATTTATACAATTAAGTTTTCTGTTAGAAATATCTGAAAAATATTTTTTTCCTTTAATAATATATATCAAACATTTTGTGACACATTAAACTTTTAACACTTCAAATATAATACAAAATTAATTTGTATTTATTAATATTAAAAAAATATTTAGTATTAGTTAAAAAGAATAATATTAATAATTGAAAAGTTTTTGGTAAATCTTAAATAAACTAATATATTCTAAATATAAATGCTATATAAATTAATTTTAATAAAATAAATAAATACAATTTAAATAAAGTTTATTTAGATATTTATAAACGAATAGTTTTATGAAATAATAATAATAATAAATAATTAGTAATAAAATTTATTATATAATAATAATAATGCAAATTAAAATATATAATAACATAAAAGTTTATTATGCTATAAAAAGGTTTTATTATTTTAGATATTTAAAAAAAATTGTCTTTTATTTTATTTTTACCCTTTTTTTATTTAATTATTAAAATACTTTTTTAAATATATTTATCATTAGAAATAATTAAATTTTATATTTTCAATAATTCTAATTTTTTTACTATTCGATCTCTTAAATTATTATTATTATATCTATTAAAATATTTTAGAATTTAACTGGAAGATTTCATATTATTAATTATTTTGCTTTAACTTCTTAATTTTCTTTTTATATATTATTGCTAATCAAATATTATTTAATACATTTACTAAATATATTATTATAATTCACTTTATTATTGTTACTTATTATGTTTGCTAATTTATTTTATTTTTTAAGCTTGTTATAAATTACTTAACAACGGAACAAATTTTTCAAACTTGCCAAATTTTGTTTTTGTCAAAGTTTTAGGTCGCAGCTCGTGCGATAAGATAACTGAGCGACATTGTTGCAAAAGTTAGGTTTGCTTTATATGCACTTGATAGTGTCGCCTAATGTTTTCTGAATAATCAGTTAATATGTCCAATTCATAGTCAAGTCACATCTGACTTTTCCAATGCTTTTCCTTTACTCTGAAACTTTTGCATATTTGTTTTCACCTTCAACTCGCAAAACAGTTTCAATTGTGCCAAGAGCTCTGCAGTCTGCTAACACTCTCCCATTTCCATTCCCACCTTCCACTCCCACTCCCTCTCTGCCTCTTTCTCTGTCTCTCTCTCTATCTCTCTCTTTCACTTTTTGGCGCTCTCCCTGTTGACTATCCAAAGCTCTCTCGATTTGGGGTTCTATGCGCCGTGGCTTTGGCCTTGGAATCGCTTTTGCCTTTGCCTCGTTCATTGACCCGAAGGCTGGTTCTGTTTTTTCGCTTACGAATTGCGCTGATATCTCTGTCTAAGTGTGTGTGTTTATTTCTATTATCACCATAGTCGATGTACGTCGCGATATGAAATCCCCCATGCTATAACAGGCCGGCCATACGTCCGCCCGTCGCATGACCTAATAAAATTTGCCTGCTGTGCGAGTGTCTAAGACGGAGGGGCGCTGGGAGGGTTCGCGCTATCAATTGTGGTAGCCGCAATAGATTCTCATATGTGTACCTACAGCTCAGATGTCTATGCACAAACAACTAATTGCTTTTATTTGTCGTTAATAAATCGACAACAAATAAATGCAGACGTATTACGCATACGCAGCGTGCCCCATAAAGTGGGCAATCGAAATGCAAATCAAGCATACGCAGCTTTGTGCAAAAGAATTGACGATTGAGTAAGAATGCAAGAAATAAGCAAAGCAAAATTCATTTTCAGTTTCAATTTGTTATCACAATTAATTATTAAATATATTATCACGTGGAATTCAAGCGAAATTTGAAGCGGAAAATTAAGAGACTAAATTAGATTAAATAAATAACTACATATAAACAATTCATGAATAATAATTGTTAACAATTCATTTCGCTTATTTTATAAACTAATAAATTATTTTATTCATAAAATATATTGAAAAATCTTTATACAAAAAGAAACCTTAAATATACATAAATATGTGATCTATTAAAATCTTAATGAAAAACATTTTATATATACATATGAATCAAATGTTTTTTTTATATATAAAATAAGACATATAAATATAAAGTAAATGCAAAATATATTTTATAAAATTATTGTATTCATTTGAAGCAAACGTTTTTTATTTGTAATATACTTATAATATAATTAAATATAGAAAAAAAAAATATATATATATATAATTTATTTACTATTTATATTTATACAATAATATATATATATATATATATATAAATATTTATATATCTTAAGAAAATAGTTCTATTTTTCTTTTAAATATTAAATTATATATGCACAAAATATATTTTATTTTATATTTTTTATATCTTAAACAAATGTTTTATTTTTTTTTTTTTTTCAATGCATAATACAATATATTTAATATTAGTATGCTTATATATCTTATTTATATTTATATGGATAATATGTTTTATACAAATATTTTTTTATATATTTGAAGCAAATATCTGTATCTTAACGTTTATTATTACATAATAAAAATATATTTCATGTAAATATATATGCAATGATTTAAGTATATATAATAATAAATAAATTAATAACAAAATCATCTACATTTTTTATTATCATAAATATATATAGATATAAATTTATAAAATATTTTTACTGAACTTTTCTTGGGAATTTCTTTATATATAATAAAAATAATAATTATTATTATTAATTTATATTTATTATAAACTTACTTATACTTATACTTATACTTATATATCTTAAATATATATAGATATAAATTTATAAAATATTTTTACTGCACATTTTTTGACAATTCCTTTATATATAAAAAAAAAAATAATTATTATTATTAATTTATATTTATTATAAACTTACTTATACTTATACTTATATATCATAAATATATATAGATATAAATTTATGAAATATTTTTACTGCACTTTTCTTGAGAATTTCTTTATATATAATAAAAATAATATTTATTATTATTAATTTATATTTATTATAAACTTACTTAACTCATTCATTCACTTCTATTTCCTTTCAGGTGAGTCTTTTTCAATTTTGCTTTCAACTCACAGCACTTTGCCAGCCATTCGAACGTAAGTAAGACAATTTGAATTGAAAATCTTTGCTGCTCGGAGATGAGAGACGAATGTCATTAGAGGTTTTTCACCTGCGCTCAGGCGCACGGCTGGCAACCTTGTCAAGCAGCAAAAACTAAGTCAAATAACTCATAAGAATAAATGTCGACTGATTAATGCACTCGACTATTTGTGTGCATGTCCATGTTGCGGCTCCGTTGTTGCTGCTGTTGCGGCGGCCTGGGCGATTTGCATAAGCTGACTGAGCGCCACAGTGAGAGAGGGCGAGAGGGAGAGAGGGCGAGAGTGGACGAGTGGAAGAGCGAGAGAGCATGTAACATTCGCTTTTGTTCATTCGTTCATTACAATAAATAGATTCAACATAATTTTTCTTAATGCCATTTTTTTTTATTGCGGCAAAAACTGAACCGAGAGTTGAATGCACGCGCAGCATTGTGAAGCAATAGCCTCGATCTAAATTTACACACAGATACGCAGCCACACACACACACACACACACACACACACACTCACTGAATCGCAGCAGCTGCAGCAAAGTCTTTTGTCTGTGTTTGTGTCTGTGCTGAACTTGCACTTAATTTGTATTCTCGACAGTCACACACACACACACACACACTCACTTTAGTTGCAACCATTGAGCGCAACACTCGGCATTTGAGTTTAGCTTTTTGAAAGCTTTTTTTTTGTAATTTTTGCCTTGCACGTTTTTTATGGTTGTTCGGCGAACGGAAATGTTTGCGAGCTGCCATAACAGCTCCGATTTAGCCAAAAGACCGTGTGCCTGGTTAATAGCTGAGACTATATATTATAAAACATGTGTTTATATTGCATACTTTGTTTCACTTTGCTGAGAACTTTCGCTTTTGTAATGCGGAATTCGAAATATTAAAAAATTTTTAATTTAAATGCTATAGACAATATAGGGAAATAAATATTAAATATTATGTTATATATAAATAAATATTATATTATATTTTATATATGTGTATATATTTATTTATATATAAGTTAGTGACATTTTATATCTTATTTATATTTTTTGTTTAGTTTTAAAATGTATGTGTTTTCACACATAACTAAAAATTATAGAAAATTAAAATAAAAATACTTTTCTATTAATTTACAAATTTTGAAAAGGCAAAATACATAAAATAATTTTATTTTTATTTATTTTAAATATTGACAGACTCACAATATATTTTAAATATTTTTTTTTATATTTTAATAGACTAAAATTAGTAAGAACTTAAAAAAAAAATTTCTTTTATATAATATTTAATTCAATTAATTATTTTTATACTAAAAACCATGATTATATATTTATTATATTTTTACATTTTAAAAATATTTAAAGCTTTAGAAATATATGTATATAACTAAAATATATATATTTATATAATGATAGTAATATTTTAATATATTTTAAACATTTTAAATATTTATAAGCATGTAAATATATTTCTAATGAATTTAGAATTTTTATATGCATTTGAAAAACAACAGAAAATACATATTTGAATATATGTATAATTATTTTAATCGTTTTATAAAAATAAACATTTTGTTAAATAACATAAATTTGTTATAATGTTTTTTTTTTTAATTTTATTAAAATTTTATTAAATAATAAAATTATTAGAAATTTATATATATATATATATATATATATGTATTTTATTTGATTTTTTTAAAGCATACTATATTTGTAGGTGTAAATTATTAAAAATTATACTATATTTTTAAGTATTATAAATAAATTTATATTAATTAAATTTGTAATTTCACGAAAAAGGATTCGTAATATTTTTAGTTAAATGATTTAGCTTTAAAATATAAATGTTTTCCATTATCAAATCAAAGAAAATCAAAATATGCGCAGCGAAGCAAAGTTGAGTTTAAGTTATGCTCAAGTGCTGAATCAAACGATTACAAATTGCAAATGTATATATTTTTTTATATATATTTATGTGTATGTATATAGTACATGTAATCGTTGTTCAGGCCAATATCGCATAAGTGAATCAAAAATGTTTAGAGGCTGTTGCGAAGCGGGTCAATTCAGTTCATTCGCCCGCCTGCGCCGAGTGCCATATTGTAAACTGCACGTGACCTCGTTGCATGCAACACACAGGCCTGTTTCTAGTTGCTGTTGCTATAGCTGTCGTCGTTGTCAAATGTATTTGGCTTCTCTCTCTCTGTGTGAGTGCACTTTATGCACATTTTCTAGCCAGAGAGCAAATTGAAGTCGACAAACGTTCATGAACTCAATTCGGGTTTTTCCTTCAAACGTGTGCAATGACGTCAAAGTGCAACTGTAAATTTTTGCTCTTGCAAAGCTTTCAACCCATGATGGATTAGCTTACGATAATAAAAAGCTTGCAACACAATTTCTTGCTTTTAATCAAGTAGAGCAAAATAGCAACAAATTAAATAAATAATATTTATTAATTTTTTTATATATTTATTTTGTTTTATATAAAAATATATTTTTTTTCTTCAATTTTTAATTGTAATTATTTATTTATGCTTTTATTAATTTACATTTATCTTTAATAACTCAAGTCTAAATAAGTTGTAAATATTTTGAAAGTAACTAAAATTAATTGCATACTTTTAAGCTGAATTAAGTGTTGTGCGACAAGGGCGCTAAACTAAAATTGATTAAAGCGCCATCTATGTAAACGGCAGTTAATGCTGTGCAGCTGTTAACAGATCTTTGCTATGTTGAAATTTACTTTTAAAGCAAAGAGAGTTAGTGTTGTAGAAATAAAAATAATTCTCAATTTTATAGTTATTATTTATAATTAATTTTTGCAGCACGATTTTAATTCTACCAACTATTTGCTTGAATATTAGTATTTGTGCTGCACTTTGCTAGGTACCATACAAGATACAGCGCCATCCAGCGGCAGCTGGCAGAAAACAATGTGCCAATGCTTAGCATTTGTCGTAAGCTGCACATTTTGGCCGCTTGGAGCGCCATAGTATGGTTAATGAAAGTAAAATAATTTTAATAAAAATTGAGTTTTAAGCAATGCATTCTATATACTTAAAATATAAAAAAAAATATATATTTAATAATAAATATATTTATATTTAGCTTAAAATAGTTAAATTCTATAAAATTATATTTTACTATAATTTATTTCAATATTTTACCAACCGACTTTGACTTATGGTTTTGCGTTAAATCAAACTAAAATGAAAATTTTATAAACAACAATTTAGGAATAGACACTGCTCTATGTATTCCCGATCTGTACACTCGAATTCTATTTACAACCATATTTTTTTGGGCTATTCAAATTTGCTGTCGTCAGCTGAGTCAACACTAAGCCTAATGCGCAGTAGACGCAGACTTCGGCCCTTTTGGCCCGCCCACTGCGTGCAAGCCGCCCCCAACCGCTGGCATCTGCAAGTCAAAATTGGCCTAAGTTTCGGATCAAAATAATTAAAGCGAACAAGTTTATGCGCATTACAAATTTAGTTAGCCCTTCTGCTCTCTCTCTCTCTCTCGCTCACTCTTACTCTTTCGCGTTCGCCCTGCAATCGCGCTCCCTCTCCTCTCACTCGCTTTTGTTTCTTCCTGCGTTCTGTTCTTTTACTTTGGTAGCTTTTCTCCTCTGACTGCTTTCAAGGTTGTTCGGACATTGACATTTTCATTATTTTTTTGGGCAAAAAAAAAAGTCGAAAAAAAAAACAGTTTGCTTTTTGTTGGGTTCTGTTTTTTTTTTTTTTTTTTTTTTTTATGCGTATGTGTGCGTTTCTCCATCTTTACTCTTTGATTTTGTATGGTTTTGTGTTCTGTTTTGTTTTGTTTTGTATTCTTTTTTCTGTTTTTTTTTTTTTTTTGTTTCCTTTTTAATGCCCGCATAAAATTTAACTAAAGATGTTAAGCGACAGGGCGCTGCAGAGTGGCTCGACTCGATTGGCCTTTCATTTCTCTTTCTTTCCAAAAATGGCGGCAAACGTGCCGCGTGCCACGTAATCGACCTGGCCCCGAACCCGCCCCCCTCTTCCGCTCCACATTCTCCCACACACATCAAAACTAGGCAATCGTGCAAATCCAAATTTTGAGCACGTACCCCCACCAGGCGGGGCACGGCACGGCACGGCACGGGAGCTGGACTAAGCCCTTGGCTTTGAAAACGTTTAAGCTTTAGCTTTGTTTTTCTTTCTTTTTTTTTTTTACTGTATTCTTGGCTGCCGAAGTTCAAGTTCATTTAAAAGCATTTTAAATTCCAACTCTGCCGTTCATATCATTCGCAATGGGGCCCGTTGCCGCCTTGAGGCGCTTGTAATTGACACATGCGTATGCCCAGCACGGCACATATATACATATATCTGTATCTGTATCTGTTATACATATACATATATGTACATATGCCTAGTTATGAGCCTAGCTGGGAGAGCCAAGTATTCCGCTTAGCAACTGAGCCGTGACTTGGCCAAAAGTTACTTGAACTCCTGACTAATAACTGCGAGCAATTGCTTTCTGACTTGCAAAATATTAGTGAAGAGATCGACAGACTGAGAGAGAGAGAATTAAAGGGTGTTATGACTAAGAAATACCCTGTGAAAATAGTATGTATAATTTTGACAAGCAGAAACACTTCGGTAGATGGGGAGAGAGAGAGAGAGAAATAGATTGTGGACTGACTACAAAATACTCTGCAAAAATATAAAATAGAATTTGTATCATAAAACACTTCTTTGGTAGGGAGACAGCATAAAAGGAAGACTATAACAGAGAGATACCTCACTTGGACCATTTGCATATTATACCTTATTGAAGAGCCTAAGATGCCACCAAACACTCTGAAAGAAAGAGTTAATACTAATAATTTATATATAGCCTTTCCATACTCTCTCTCTGTTCGACAACCCCACTCTATTCTCGCCTTTTACTCCATCTCTATTTCTCTATTCTAACACATTCTACTCAATCCTTTCATTCTCTCTATTCTATACTGTCTTTAGCTACTCTATGCTATCTCTCTCTCTCTCTCTCTCTCTCTCACTCTCTCTCTCTCATTATCTCCCACTCTAAATATATTTTGTGACTCTACTCTCAGCCTTTAATCTGTCTCTCTCTCTCTCTCTCTCTACTCATTCTCTCCATTCACTCTCTCTTTTTTCTGTCTTTACTTTTGCTTACTCTACTCTCCCTCCTTCGATTCTCTCTCTTTCTCTTTTTAATATCTCCCTCTTTATTTCAACTTCCTCTCTATCACTCTCCCTCTCTCTCTTATTCACTCTTTTCATCTACTATTCCCGTCGCTGTTCTACCACCTAAAACTTCCTGCTATCTCCAATTCTCTACCCTATTTATTCCTTTTTTTTTCCAACTATTTCAACTCTCCTTTCAAGCTACCCACATTCTACCCTACATTAATAGGGCATTTAAGCCCATAAAAAAAAATAGAAGCTAAGGCTCCAAAGTTCTCAGTAATAATTTTAATAGGCTTTTTCAGCATTAGAACTTCAAATTTGAAATTTCAACTGAAGTCAAGTCGAGCTGTCAATATGACATCACCTGGCATTAGCATTAGCATTAGCTGAGCCTACAACAATTTAATTGTTAATAGCATTAATCATCTGCCCCTTTGTGAGCCGACAATTGCCTTCATTGCTATTAGCATAATTGCAACTATTAAACAATATGTACTTAACGAGATTATGAATATGTATATATAATCAAGGGCTATATAAACTCTGTATGTTAACAAAATTCTTATGTATCTCTACATATACAAATCAGAAATTCTGATCAAATATTATAAAAGATCAAATATCTTTCTTGCTATATATAGCTATATAAAACATAATTTTTAAGAATGAATATATGTACGGTATTATATGATGTTACATATTTAAAACTAAATCTAATTAAATATAAAATTTAATATAAAATCTAATCTGAGAAAGATACATAACTTTAGACTTTTCTTTAGTCAAGGGTTTCTTATAGTCTTTCTATAAATATATTTATGTATATGTATATATAAATAAATATCTGTCAATTCATCTATAAATATGTATGTATAGATCAATCTATCTTTGTAAATGTATATCGTGCACAATTTTTATATCTCTCCGTATATGCCGAAATATATATGTATATATATATATAGAATTAAAAAAGAATATATATATATATATATATAAACTTATGATTCATATATACGTATTATATATATATTTATTATTTTTTTAATATTTTTTTTATATATATTTTTAATATAGAATATTAATTATATATCAATAAAAATATATATTTATATATAAACAATCGACGTCATAGGTATTTTGAAAAAATAATTGTTAGGCAAATATTTTCATTACTTTTCTAAATGGTCATAAAAAAGAATAAAATAATTATGGTGATATGATATGATTCACTATATAAAAAAATTCCAAAATTTATGGTGGCATAAGTATAGAATAGAAAGTATAAAATAGAAAAATAAAAGATAGAAGATAGAAAAAAAAAATAGAAAAATAAAGAGAATCTTTTATTCTTCTCTACATCTTTCTAAATGATTTCTCTATAGAAATTCATTATCTATTTATGTATTCTTTTATCCAAAGCAAAAGTAAAAGTTGAGAATAATTATAAAGATATATAGAAAGCAAATTATCTAAATCGCATATCTGCAAAAACAAAATTATTAATTTTTTAAATAGAAAAAATAATGGCTTCAACTGTTTGACTAATGCTTTACAATATATGTATTTATATAAAGTATATATTCAACTTCATTCACACATAAAGTAAAATAAAATCAATTTTATTTCATATTTCTCACTCGATTTCTATGATCTATTAATAATAGACATAAGCCTGACAATCGCTTCAGTTAGCTCAGTTCAACTGGCATTTAATGCTCAAAGTAAAATACTGCGAGCTACAGCATTACTGAAACCCTTCTGTGCCACGCCCTTTTCAGTTTGTTGTTGCGCCCAAATAAACGAAGCACATGTTAAATAAAACAAGAGACCCAAATCTTCATGCCCATTAACCCATTTTTATTGACCAAAAAGAGCAGAGACGCGAAGAGCTGGTCAAAAGCAGGCCATGGCCACAAGAGCACATGATGTTACATAAGCGTCTAGTCGGCGCGGAAAGCAAGCCAGCACAAAAGAAAGCAATGCACAAAAGAAAGTAGCCAAGTGAGGGAGAGAGAGATAGAGAGATAGAGAGGGAGAGAGTGGTAGAGTGAGCGAGGCAGTCAAACAGAACTGACTTTTGATTTCAGAATCAACAAGGGAAATCAAATTGAATAAACATAAGAAAAAACATTTATTTTTAGGTGTAGAAAATAATTTTAAATAAAATATATTTATATATATTTAAAATAAAAATAACTAAAAATTTAATTAATTAATAATAAAAAAATAAATTAATTAATAAAAAAATAATAATTATATATATTTATAAATATATTATATTATTTAAAATAAATATCATAAATGATAATAAATTTATATTATATATATATTATAAATATATAAATATATATATATATTTTATATATAATATATATTTAGGCTCTAAATAAATTAATTAATAAAATAATAATGATTATATCTATTTATAAATATATTATATTATTTAAAATAAATATCATAAATGATAATAAATTTATATATAAAAAAAAATTAGAAATATATAAATATATATATATATATATTTTATATATAATATATATATAAGCTCTAAATAAATTAATTAATAAAAAAATAATGATTATATATATTTATAAATATATTATATTATTTAAAATAAATATCATAAATGATAATAAATTTATATATAAATAAAAATTAGAAATATATAAATATATATATATATTTTATATATAATATATCTATAGGCTCTTCGGACTTCAACACATTTTCGATTTAGCTCAATTTTAAGTCTCTGCCTAGTGCGTAATCTCTTAGATAATATGTACTTTGGCACAATCTAACCAAAACTGAAATTGTGAGCAACGCAGTTAATTAATATGGCCGACCTTCGTTGCGTGCTTTGAACCATGTTTTAAAAGTTTTTTGGCCATTGTTTTGATGGCTCACCAGAAAGTAAAAAAAATATATATATTTTCGATTGTATGCTGAACAAGTTCTACAACAGTTTCGCTTAGAATGGCCAACAAAATGCGTTGTTTTTTTTTTTTTTTTTTTTTGATTTTTATTTTTGATTAATGAAAGCCAAATAGTGAACCGGTTTTCCCTTAAGCATAAGATCATCAAGTATAAACAGAAAAACCAGGCAGCAGCAGCAGCAAATGCCTCAAAGGAAAACTCCCCCAATAAGATGCACACACACACGCACACATATGTGTACATGTATGTACATACATATATACCTACTCTCCCACATACTCACACACACACACACACACATTTGGCTTATAATTTCACACCCGCAACAGCAAACAAAAAATCCCTAACATATTCTAGTTTCAATCTCATTTAAATGTATTTTTATAAAGTTTATTTTGTTTTCTTGTTATTATTATTATTGTCTTTGGTTTTTTGTTTCGTTTTGCGCCTTAGTTTGGCTCCCCGACCGAGCGACCGAGAGACCGAGCGACCAAGCGACTCATAGACACAAAGAGCAGCTCAGCTCAGCTCAGCTCATTTTGAATTCGTTCTAGTTTCATTATAAATGTGCGGCTGAAGAGTTAGAGTAAGGGAGAGGGCGCGACGAAGAGTGTGAAGTAGAGCCAGAGAATGGAAGAGAGTGCGCGAGCGAGATCGTTAAATTCTAGTGCTCGCAGTTCAGTATGCGTGCGTGTGTGTATGTGTGTGTGTGTGCATACATATAAATATATTTATGTATATACACATTGGCCCGGCTGTTTCGGTTCGCTGCGTGTGCGTCGACGCCGTTGCCGTTGCCGTCGTTCCCATTGTGCGTGTGCGTAGCAAGTTTACTGACCTTGAACTTCGAAATAATTGTTGTTGCTGTTGTTGTTGTTGTTGTTGTTGTGTGTACCCGAAAATGCGAGCAGCACACATAAATTTGAAATAGAGAAACACCCAAACAGACTGAATGTGTATATAGAATAAACATACTCAGTTTATTTTTATACCCTGTACAACTAAAGTTATGCAAATGTATGTAGCTGCCAGAGGAAGACCCCAGAGCGTGTTTATATCTATATATTTGAGCTGCAAATGATCCTTGAAAGAAACTCGACAATGATTTTGACTGTCCCCAAAAATATTATATTGTATATAAATATATATATTATATAGTTATTGTTGTAGTGAACATTCATTCAATTATGTTGACTATGATATCACATACTTGCCATTGATTGACGATTGCCATGGCATGTGAACCTATCTGGACTACAGTGAAGTCACAGGGTATATATCAATTAGTCAATAATATACTGTAGATTATGTAGCTAATATTTAATTTTCGGAATCGCTAGTACCTGATATTTGAATATAATATATATAACATAAATAGAATATATACTATATTTATTCATTTACAGGGTATATTTTAGTCGCTCGTATATAGCTTACTTATCTTTGGCATGATCGCTCGACAATGTATATAGCTAAATTTCAATATATAAATTGCATAAATTTCAATACATGTTTATTGCATATATATATTAATACAGGGTATCTACAAATGATAATTTTTTAATATGTTGCATATTAATTAATCAGATCCTTCATACAAATTGTTACAAGTCAGTATGTATCATAATAAATCCGTATATTGAATATTACTTCATGTACAGTGTATCTGCTAGTCGCTCTTGTTTGTCATATTAGAGACTATTTCTAAACACTTAAATATTAAAAAAAAAAGTGGAGTATTTATATAAAAATATATAAATTAAAAATATTTACATGAAAAATAATTGAATTTTTTAAATTAATTTAATTTAATAAAATTCTTCTTCATGTATAGGGTATCTGCTTGTCGCTTCGTATTATATCTATTTTGAATATTTTATCTTATATAATATCATACAGCATATATTTAAGTTTAAGCACATTCAGTAAAAAATCCTTACTATATCCTGTATATATAGGGTATCTGCTAGTTGCTCTGTAGTGAATATTATTAGAATTTGTAATTTATAACATTTTTTTTTATAATCAACACTTGTAACACATTTTTTTTCAAGTACAGGGTATCTGCTGGTAACCATATCATATCGATGTGTGTGTTTTATTTATATGCATATGTATTTTCGGACGCATATTTACCAGAAATCGGTTCAAATCCATTGCGGCTCAGTTCTACCGCAAACAGCTCTCATTATGTGGCAACTATGTGAACTGAGTGAGTGAAGAGTGCCGGCGGCTGGCTATGATAGATTTACTTATAGAGCATGTTGGTTGCTCCCGCTGCGCCGCGAAGTTCAACTTGGCAACCTTCGCGTAGATAAAGATATTTAGCTATTATAGAGTGTCATACTTGGGTTGAAACTTGTTTGACGTTCAGTTCACGTGCGCCTCAATGATAAGATAAAGCGAAACGTCGTCGAACGTTTACCTGGGGCTACCTGTCTATGGCTCTGAACTCTGCGAAGGGCTTTTTGCGCATTTGACAAGCCTGAAGCGAGGTCGCCGATAAAAATTTATTGAGCCAATAGACTAATAATATATACTCATGAATAAATGTATGTACATGCGATCGGTGATCTATGTAAGCCAATAAAAATAATAATAATAATAATAATACACGTTGCCCTTACCTGACTTCCTCTAAATGTATCCCTATGCTTGGTCGGTAGAACAGGTACCATAAAAATAAAAATAAGAAAAACCAGAAACAGGGCTATAAACGCAACATGATGACTGACAGTTCATTCATCAAGCGACCCTTTCTCCACGAGACTCCAACCATAACCTAACACACAATCCAATTGGATTCCAAATAGAACGGTATACGCTCTGGCCCCGAAGGCTAACAGAACGGAGTACCTGTTCAGTAAGACAAATAAAAAAAAAAAAACAGGAAAAAAAAGAATGTTTCTTCCATAAAATGTTGATGGCTTTTCGCGCTAATGAACATTAGCTGACATCATAATGAGCAAAGCCAGCATATACTCATTTATGATATCTAGAAATATATCTATGCCCACAAAGTACCCATGTAAGACGCATTAGATGTAATAAAATTAATTTTAAAAATTTGCTAATTTATTTCTGTTTGTTTCTTTAGCATAAAAATCTTCCATTTACAAACACTTCCGTATAGTCGAGCTGAGTAATCCCATGCATACCAAGGTATATGTATGCTCTCAACCTTAAAGCCTATGAACAAATTACAGGGTTACGAGCTAATGGAAGCCAACTGCTTTAGGTTTCGTTACACGTTCTGAATCAGTTCGCAGTTCTCAGTTACAGTGGAACTGTAACGAATACTAAAATTGATTTCCTTATATCTATCTGAACCCAATCTTTCATGGATTCTATTGATTTTTAAATAGTATATGGAGACTAAATATATGTATATATCTATAGATATGATATTATAGCTCTAACATAGCTCATTTTATTGATATAGGTTCTCTAATTGAAATTATTTAAAGCCAAATATAGACATAAATAGAAATATTCATCGAAAATCCTTAAAGAACCAAAAATAAATTCAGCTGAATCAAAATGATCAGTATGTATCTATATGATTTAATATTTATATAAAAATATATATATATTTATATATAAATTCATATTCTCTGAGTATATTAACTACTTCAAATTCCAAAATTTGGAAATCAACTAACATATAAGCATATCAATTAAGCGATCATGAGCGCCACATATTATTTAATTAGTTCCGTGTTCTATCAGTCGTGAACGCTAGCTGAACAGCTCAAGAGAACACATCGTTCATGAATCTTGGAACAACTTAACAACTCATGAACAACTGAACTGGCATGGCTTAACACACTCAAAAAGAACCAGTCAAATGAACCTTTTGTAGAGATATGACAAAACTTGAATGATATCATACTTAACTCAAGGGTCTGCAAAGTAGTTCAAGAGCTCATTTTAAGGAATCAGTTAAATGAACAAATGAAATTATCAAAAAATCGTTCACTCTTCTCTAAAATAAGCTTACTTGATACTCATATTGAAACTTAAAAGTTAAATGAGATAAATATGCATTTATTTATTTTCTATATATTTAATTATTTAATAAATATATTTTTAAAATATTAAAATATTTTCTATTATAATTGACTTGATTAATTTATTAGATTTTCTATTTTTTCTAAAAATTAAATGAGATAAATATATATTTATTTATTAACAATTTTTAAAATATTAAAATATTTTCTATTATAATTGACTTGAAAAATATATTAGATTTTCTTTTTTTTTTCTGAAAATTAAATGAGATAAATATATATTTATTTATTAATAATTTGTATAATATTAACATATTTTCTATCATAATAACTTTAAATTGACTTGATATATATTAATTATTCTATATATTAGATTTTTTATTTTTCCTAAAAATTAAACAAGATGTAAATAAGTATTTTTTATACCCTGATCCCATTGAAAATGGGAAAAAAGGGTATAATGTTTTTGTTAAAAGTATGTAACAGGCAGAAGGAGGCGTGCCACACCCCCAAAAGTATATATATTCTTGATCAGGACGACAAGACAAGTTGATTGAGCCCTGTCCGTCTGTCTGTCCGTCCGTATGTATGAACGCGTCGATCTCAGAACCTATAAGAGCTAGAGACTTGAATTTTTTTTTGTTAGGCGTGTATATTGGGCGCGCATATCGAGTTTGTTTCAGAAAATCGATAACTATTCCTGAATATTTGTTATCGATTTAAAACCATATGAAAAAACAGTTATGATTTTTTATCTTTTTTATCTTAAGAGCTAGAGACTCAAAATTTCGCATGTACCTTTATGTGTATTTTTACCAATTTCGGTTTTTGTTACATTTGGATACTGTCCCCAAATTTCCCCACAATTTTGAAAATTATTTTCAGTTGCAATATATATGGTGTTTGGTATTTTTGAAAACTAAATCAATTATTTAAATCATATGGTGAAAGTTTCATCAAAATCCGTTGATAAACACAAAAGTTATTAAACAAAATGTTTGGCTAGATCAACAGCGATTGAACTGCAAGCGCACACAGACCAGGTGGCGCTTATACATGTTCAATTTGTATACATGTGCACACATACATGCAAATGCTCGCGAACAAATTTTCTAAGAACCGCAATTGCCTTTGAGTTTGGGTCGAATTGTGTTCGAATTGTTTTTGCTACCTACTTTCAATTGCCGCTCGCCGCTGTGTGTCACAGTCGCTGGCGCTGTGTGTCGCTGTGCGAATATGTTTTCGATTCTTCTTCTTTAATAGTAACGGAACAATTCTTGTGAGCTTGCAAAAGTGTGCTGGCATAATCTGTGGGTCGAATTTGTTTGCATAATTCCTCTTTGATCGACATTCTTAGTACCATGGGCATAGATTTAAGTCGCGTGATATGGTTGTACATACGAGTTATGGACTATATTAAGAAAACTAAGGGGGGTGGGATTAGGGTATCCCCTAGTCGGGCGCGCCGACTAGAGTTTTCTTACTTGTTTAATATTTATATATTTTCTATTAATATCTATCATAATTGAACATTTCAAGTAAATAGAAATTCAACAATTTGAAATTGTTTGTGAGCTTATGGCTCGGTTTTTTGGCCAAAGTGGTCGAGCTGACAGACAGCCAAACGACAAAGTGTCATTCACATTGCGCCATGAAAAACAACTGTTCAAAAAGTGCTAAAAAGAAAATGGCGATCGACGTCGACAGCAAAAATAAAGAAAAAGAAAAGAAAACCAAATGAAAAGAAAAAGTCTTGCCAAAAAAAAGAAAAAGAAAACAAAAACAAAGCCAAAAGGGAATCCATGATGAAATAGCAAAACAATACAGTAAATGGAATAAACAACATGAGCAGAATAATGAGGAGGACAGCAGGCGGTTGGTTGTAGCAGCTGGGGGGACGGGGTGAAAGGGGGCTTGGGTTAGCTACGCTGGCAGAGTCGACGCCACGAATCTAGGTTATTGCGCCGAAAATAATTAAATACACAGTGCCCGGAGCTGGGACACTAAAAGATCTGGCAAATATGCTTAGCCATAAGTGTGACCGCCTCTTGGCCACGCCTTCAGCCCATTTTGCGCTCCCCTATGGCCAGAATGTGGCCAAGACTTGCGCATACGACTCACGCGTGTCTCAAGTTCATTGCCAAATACACAAACACATACACACACACACACACGCATAGTCTTTAAAGCAGAGAACATAATCAGTGAACGACTAGGTAATACCCTAGCATTTGCTTATCTATCGTGCTTTGAATTTACTATACAATTTTTTCATTTGTTATGAATTATAATTAACATGAATTATACTTAGCATACCCCTATGCCCCTTTCGCCTATTATCTTTTTCTATTCTTTGTATTCGTTTCTTATATCATTTTTAGAATATTTAAGATTTGAGCTCCAATCTATATCTCCATTTATTTCATATCTTTATTTTTATACTCTATCTCAAATACTTAAATTTCTAGGGTATCTCTTAGCTCACATCTTGATTAACTGATGAAGCCAATGTCTGGTTTTTGGTTTTCGCTTTTTTGACTTTTTATTTGTTCTTGGTTTGGCTCGACTTCTTTTGCTTCATGGCATGTAATTTGGCTCTGGCCGCTTTTGGCCAAGAGGAACGTTTTTTTTACTGGAAAGTTCTGAACCTGTTTTAAAGCACATATTATGTTCTGCAGTTGACTGACTGACCGAGAGTTAAGCAGATTTTTGATTATGCAAAAAAAAAAAAATTATGTAAAACCGTAAAAGACTTTTGCTTTGGCATATGTGCATATATAAGATGTGTGTATAAAATGAATGAGCTTTGAAATATACTTGAAAAATTCGAAAATTCATAAATCAAGGCTTTTAAAAGGTATAGAATAATTTTAAAAATTTTAAAAGGGAGTTTATATAAATATCTATTCTTTTTTTGCTTGTATATTTTTATTAATTTTAAGAAAATGCAAAAATGAACAAAATAGAAATTTTAGTCAATTAAAAAAATATATTTTTGAATATATAACATTAAATATATATACAAATAAATAAAATATATAAAATAAATAAAGTTAAGAAAACTTGTAACTATTTACATATGAATATAATTCAAATTATTTAAATACTAATATAATAATAATTATAATATTAATATAAAAAATAATATTAACACAAATTTATATAAATTAAATATTAAAAAATTATTAACAATATAATTATTGATTCAAAATTAAAACAAGTTTTTAAAAATTAAATACTTTAATAACAAAATAATTATAAGAATTTTTAAATAATATATAAACAAATGCTCACAAATTTAATACAAATTCATAGTTCCACACACTATAAATATAAATCTACAATTATTTATTTAAAATTTATTAAATTAATTTAACAATACAATTATTAAACACAATATAAGTATAAGTTTATATAAATTAAATATTTAAGTTATTAAACAATATAACTGAAAACTTTTTAAGATAAACGTTTATGCATAAATAAATATTTAATATTTATTTAGGCACAAATAAAATATTTACAAAATTGAATAAAAATATTAAAGGAATTAAAAGTTAAAATAATAAATTGAGTTAATTTTTGAGCGAATTTTTGCCTTTTGCTGGCTTAGAACATTTTAAGATCAATATCAAAGGCCAAGAAATAAAAAGCCTCGAGCCAACATCACATAAATTCACATATATTGCACGTTGCTCTCTTTCTCTCTCCCTCTCTCACTATCTCTCTCTCGCCGACTACTTTGCTGCTCAACTGTATTGACAGCCCCGTCGCGATCATTGCACTTTACGCATCGCACTCGGCGTCTCTGCTGCATGTTGCAAATTGTTTTGCGAAATGAAAAACAAGTTTTGGATTGTGCAGCATGAAACGAACTGAACTCGAGTCGTGTCGTGTCGTGTCGTGTCGTGTCGAGTCGAGCCGAAGTCGCGACGAGCTTTTGATCGTGCAGCGTCTGTTGCAAGTTGCATGGCTGCGCTCTGGTCGGTCAATGGTTCTCTGGTTCATTGCCATCGCGCTGGGGGTAACTAACCCAGCAACGAGCGACTCAGCCAACCAGCCAGCCAGCCTCTGAGTCAAGATCGGAGGAAATACCAAAACCGACTTTTGCAGCGTCATCCGTTGCTGGTTTGGCTCGTTTTTAACTGAAGCAAGGACGTCAGCAAAGGTCTATATGTGTGTGCCATTCACTCGCCTATTGTGTGTGTATGTGTAGGTGTAGGTGTGCGTGTGTGCAGAAAGCAGCAAATAGATGTAGATAAATACTTCATAGTTGGCTTTGTACGCTTGGTTCATTGACTTACAAATGGCTGAAATGTGCTGTGGGCTTATCGCATTGGCTGATGAGCAATAAATGGAGCACTAGGAACATTGAACTATAAAATGATCAAGGCTTAAGTCTATTAATGAGATAAATAGATATATGTATATATACAGTGAGAGAGAAGAAGTGATAAATACTTTAATAAAATTCGAAGATTTTAAAATACATTTTATAAAATATTTGAATGATCTGAAAGACATATATTAAGAACTTGTATATAGCTGAGTCTTTTAAGAATCTTATTATGATAAAATTTTTAAATATTACTCTCTGAATATATATGTACATATATGTAAATAATATATAAGTACCAAAATTATTATTAAATTATTATTATTAATATTAGTATTATTATTATTAATATTATTATTATTATTATTATTATTTTTATTATTATTATTACCACTATTATTTTCATTATTATTATTATTATTATTAATAATATTATTATTATTTTTTATTTTTATTATTATCTTTTATTATTATTTTCAATTTATTTCATGTTTGTTGATCTTCAAGGATATAGACTAAATATAATTAACTTTTGTGAATTAATGATATACGCATATACATGCATATATGTTAATAGTTTTTTAATTTTTATTAATTATTTTTGTAAGATAACAAATTGAAAATATACAGTAATTATAAAAATATATTGAAATCTAACTCTAAGTATTTTTTTTTATGTTAAAGAATAAAAATCAATTTTTTTCCCATGTGAAAACTCTTTTGTGTCAAACTGTATATAAATATATAAAATTGTTAATATCACAATGCTGCTCCTTGAAATAAACATCCTTTTTTTATTGAAAACTGATGACGCTTAATATACTTAAATTGCTTATGTATTTTTTTTGTTGCGACTCATGACTCAATAAACATGCTCGTAAAACATTTCGAAATAAATTTTACAAGCGCTGAATTTCATCAGCAGCAACAACAACAGCCACAAGAACCGTCAGGGAATCAGAGCAGATTTCAAATTTCGGCTGCAATTCGAGGGCATTTCAATACTCGATGTGTTCTGGTTCGCATCGCGTCACGATTGTATAATCGTGTCGTTATACAAATTCACAAGCGCACATACATGCATTCAATATGTATCTGTATTCGTGTGTAGCTCATTTAATGCATTCGTCAGCGTTTCACACACTCAAGAGCAAAACAAAACCAATAGCAAATGCAAAAACAATTACAACAAAACAATCAGTGAGAAATGCAATTTCACAAGCACAAACACAAACACAAACAAGAAGAGTCAGAGGCAATTGACCGCTTGGCAAATACAAATCCTGATGACATTCACCCCGTTACGAGCATCGAGCAAACAAAAAGCAACGACAACAGCAGCAGCAACAGCAATAATAACAGCGGCGGCCTGAGAAACATGTGCAAAAGCGCAAAAGAGAGCTTTGCTGTAAATAAAAAAAAAAAAACAAACAGCTCGCAGTGCAATGAGCACAAAACAAAAGTGCAATTAGCAGTGGCGTAACAAAAAGGGGCCTCACATGTGGCCTCTACAGACGTCCTGCACAACTGAGCCACTGCTCTCAGTTAATCAACTGCGTCTCTTGCTCTCTTTCTTGCACTCTCTGGGTTCGTCTTGTTTCATGCGCTCTGTTTTCGACACTTTTTTTTGTTGTTTTTGACTTGACTTCAAATCGTCGTCGTTGTTGTTGTTGTTGTTAATAAACTCAAAGCTGCTTTGCTTAAGCGCTTTCCGCACTGTTTCGCCACTAAAAATAAAGAGGCAGAGCAAAAACAAAAGATTCTTTTGAACTTGTTGCGTCGCTCGATTGCCGTTGTTGTTGTTGGATAATATTTTTGGCAGCTATCAATTCCAGCTTGGACTGGACTCTTTGTGTGTGCAATGGGAACATATACATGCACATATAGAAGGCATACTTATTTGGTATGTATGCCGTCTTCTGGCCTGATTGCTCTTGTTCTTTATTTTCTTCTTTTCGGCCACACGCGCCCTTAATTGGCCCAACATGTTGATAGCATCAACAATGCATCTGCTCTGAAAGCTGTGTTCAAACTCAATTCAATACATAACTACATACATCATAAATCATAAAATATACATATGTATATGTTTATATTATGTATCATGTTCTTGTGTGTTTTGCAGTCTTATTCTCAGGCAAGCTTTTAAGCTACTTAAGCGAAATACCGTTAATTGACACTGGCTAAAAATTTTGCAGTCTAAATTGTTTTGTTTACACCAGAACTCATCAACTAACGAAGCTACGAAAAAGGTGTACAAGAAATAAAAGAAACACACATAACTTTCTTATAGCTAAATAACAACAACAACAACAACAATAGAAGCAGCAGCAAGACACATTACATAAGACTCGAAGCCGAAACGCAGGTCAGACCCAGTCCCTCCCCACCACCATTGCCCCTGCTGCTCGTGCAGCTTTCTTCCGCTCGAAAGGTAGTGAAAGAACAACAAGCAGCAGCAGCCGTTCTGCTGCTCACAAAAGGGAAAAAAAAGTAGAAAGTCATTAAATAAGCAAACGTCGCAAAAAGAAAACAAGTCAAAAGAACTCGAAAAAAAAGAACCAAAAGAGAAAAAAATCAAAAGTTGTAAACAAATATGAGCGTAAAAGAAAATGAAAATCCAGCCGCTACTATTACATCAGTAGATGTCCGTCTGCCAGACTATGTCTCGCCTTCTCCTCCCCACCTCTCTTCCTCTATCCCTCTCGCTCTTTCGCGCTGTCAAAGTGATCGCGCGTACCGTATATTCGTATTTGTGTAGAATGTTTTCGACCGCGTTGAACTTGTCCCAAATAAACAAAATTCCACCGGCCAAAGTCAGTTAGGTAATGTTGTTGTTGTTGTTGTTGTTGTTGTTGTTCCTCTTGTTGTTGCTTCTCGCTTTGTTATTTCTTTCCAGCCGCCATTTTCCTTGTTATTGCTAGATATTATTGCGCTACAGTGAAATATGTATGCCCTTTGCCCGAGGATTATATATACATAGATATGGATAGTTTGTAACTAGAAATAGCAATAGAAATATAAATAGAAAATTGAAAAGGAAATGGAAAATAGAAATAGAAAATAGAAATAGAAAATAAAGCTACAAATGTATGTTATGTTTAAAGATATTTTTTGACTTTTCAGATAGGTTATCCTAAAGTGTCTTTAGTATTATTCTAGTTTTTTTTAGATCAACATACTTATTCATAAAATTTCCATAGTTATGTTATCTATATATATAAAATTATATAGAAAACCTAATAAATTATAAGCTCTATGAACAATACTTTTTATTTTGTATGAATTCTCATATTATTATGAAATATTGTTTAAAGAATTTAGCTTAGAAATAGAATAAAAATAGATTTCTTTTGGGAATAATTTGTAAACGTGTAAAAGTGCACGCAACTAATATTAGATTGAAAAATATTATTATATCTATTTATTATATTATTATATATATAATATTAATATATATAGATATATATTATATATTTATATATATAATATTTATTTATTTCTATTATTTCTCAACTCAAAAAGCGTATGCTTTATTCGCCGTACCTTAAATTCTCTCTATTTTCGTTCTACAAACTTTCAAAAGGTGTTGAGGTTTATTTTATTTATTTTTTTTTATTTTTATTTTCTTGTCGCTTATTTTATTCGCGGAAATTTGATGTTTAAGTTGTTCTTCTTGGATCTGATTGAGTCATACGCTGGGACAATTTTGCGCAGTCAAGTTCATGATCTGAATACTTATATGTCAATTATAGCTCTAACTGCAATTTATGTGCTTTTGCCTAGCGGCGCAGAGGGAGATGGAAGAAAGAGAGAGGGGGTTATATAAGTATATTTGGAAATGTGTCAAGCATATATGTATTAATGTGCATATACCTAAGCATAGAAGAATTGCTTATAATGCTATAGACAGACTCCTCAGATCTGCTTAGACGCTCTCAGACCTGTTGAGAAATCCTATGGCAGCCTGAGACCTTCTCATAGCGCTGATATTTCCTCAGATCTGCTGCGACGTACCCAAACGTGCTGAGATCTTCTAAGACCTCCTCAGATCTTCTGAGACTTCCTTAAATCTGTGAGACGTCCTCCGACATGCTGAGACTTCCTCAGAATTTCCTGAGACTTGCAGATCTGACGTGACGTCCTCAGAAATCCAATTTCCTGCTGAGACCTTTTCATACCTCCGAGACATGCTGAAACTTGCTCAGATCTGCTGAGACCCACTCAGACCCTCATTCGACTGCTGAGACATTTACTTTTGATTTATTTATAAGATTCTTCTACCTTAGCCCCTTAGTCGACTTTCACTGCCACCCACGGCCATTGCATTGACCTCCAAAAAAAAAAAAACAAGAGGAAAAACCAACCTTAGTCAACGATCCAATCAGATGCGAATTGGCTTGAGTTGGCTTTCCAGTCGTTGCACTCGCTCTATAAAGTTAATAAACTATAAATTACGCTGCACAAATGCCGAAAAAAACTTTCACAATCAACAGAGTTGTTGTTGTTGTTGTTGGCAGTTGCTGCGCCAATTTTCACCCGAGCTGGCTTTGTGCAACACGTGGAAATTCCCAATTCCCGAGGCCGAGCCCGAGCCCGAGCCCGATGAAGAAAATCAACGATTTGGCAACGATTCGCGAACAATTTCACTTTGCCTGGGTTAAAGTCCTGCCGTCTGGGTGTCAGTCAACTCTGCTGCAGTCGCTGTTAGTCTCACTAGCATAGTTGCCCAGCGAACAGCACTCGAATGCTCCACTGAATGCAACGGCGCTCGCAAAGTGCAGCGACCTGCATGCAACACACACACACACGCTGAATCATGGCCAGCCTCTCTTGCGGCGCCCCTTGTCGCCTGCTATTTGACGTGGCAGTCAGCTGTTGCTGCCACAGCTCGCTGCTGCATACCAGTTTCTGCTATTTTGCATGCCTTGCCCCCTCGGCCCGGTCGGCCCGCCCGCCACATGTGGTAGAAAGTGGCGCTGCATCGATCCGACCGACCGACTGGCTGGCTGGCTGGCTGGCTGCCTGGCTGCCTGGGTTGAGGTAGTAATGACCTTTTTGCATGAGGTGCTTGACTTATGCGATCGGGCGGGCGATCGCATGACTCTTGTCGCATCTCGATTGAAAGTGCTCGCCGCAGAGACTCTCCCTCGGCTCGCTCCGCTCATATTCTGAAGGATGCCCTAATGACCCTTAATTGTCTTAATGGCCGCTGGATGTGCTCAGAGGTCTAGGAGTTGTGGATGCCTAGAAATTATGAGAATTGTGAGCTCAACAGGAATAGATATTATATTTTGAGTTTTGCCTAAGAAATAATGATCAAATTTTTTTGATAATTATTGAAACAAGTTTACTCTAAGACAATTAAAATTCACTCTTATCCATGGGTATTACTAAATTTGCTTTTGATCATATATGATCCGCAGTTCCAGGTTGGAAAATCTGCACTTGCCTTCAGATATGATAATCATATAATAATGCTAATAATGATCTAAGTTTCACCTAAATCTTAACTTAAGTCAGATTTGGATTAGTATCGCTTCTCGATTCTAGATAGAGAGAGAATCTGGATTCTCCTGAGTTAACGATCTCTGTCGTGTTATGTCTAGGAATTATGAGATTTCCCTATGGAAGCATGATTAATTTGCGATGATAATCATCAGAGCGATCTTGATAGAAACAGCTTACCTTAGGACAATTAGAATTGAGGAAAGATATAGTCATGCCATATGAATAATATATAAGCTAGCTTTTGATCTGATGTGATTTGCAATTCCCCGCTAGGATGTCTGGATATAATGCTATAACTTGCTTTAAGATATAATATAATCATTGATTTTATTTTTTTTAATAGGAAAATTGTTAAGCATACTCAGTCAAGTTTCTTTTTGTCTTTATTTTATTTATTTATTTATTTTTCTTTACGTAAAATTGTTTAATGCATTCTGTTCCATTTTTAAATGTGTAAATATTTGTTAGTCAAGTTTTTTGTTTATTTATTAATTTTTAATGCGTAAAATGTATTATTTTCTTATTTTTAACAAATAATTTTTTTTATTTTTTATTGGTAAAATTTACTAACTTTTTATATTTTTATTAAAATGTAATATAATTTTTTTATTTTAATACGTAACATTTCTAATATTCTTATTTTTAATAAATAAATTATTTCTTTTTATTTTTTATTGGTACAATTGATTAAATTTTTATATTTTTATTAAAATTTAATATTATTTTTTTATTTTAATTCGTAAAATTGCTTATTTTCTTATTTTTATTATTAATTAATGTTTTAATTAATTTTTTAATTCGTAAAATTGCTTATTTTCTTATTTTTAATTAATGTTTTAATTAATTTTTTTTTTTTGGGTACAATTTATTATTTTTTTATATTTTTATTAAATTTAAATATTATTTTTTTATTTTAACCCGTAAAATTGCTTATTTTCTTATTTTTAATAAATAGTTTTTTTTATTGGTACAATTAATTAACTTTTTATATTTTTATTAAAATTTAATATAATATTTTTTGTTTTAATCCGTAAAATTGCTTAGTGTCTTAATTTTTAATAAATAAATTATTTTTTTTTTTATTTTTTATTGGTACAATTTATTAATTTTTTAAATTTGTATTAAAATTTAATATTTTTTTTTTTATTTTAATTCGTAAGATTGCTAATACATCAAAAGTTAATTGGTAGTACTGGGACTTAGGCTGTGCCTACTGGGGCGAGAATCCCCTGATTGGGTATACGAAGCAAGTGCTCAAACTTAACCTCAGCATAAATGATCTAATGATCTTGAAATAGATATTATGAAGCTTGATTATGATCTTTGAACTTTTAGAAGCCTAACAGCTAGACTAACAACTATAATAGACTCTAGATTATGATGAATATTTGCATACATACATACATATCTTTATACACTTATCTATGTATAACGATCTCACGTCATCTTCACACACAGCGGCCGCCCTCAACGAGCTTAGTCTCAACACCTGTGCACCCTGTGGCCCGTCCGCCCCCTCTTCGACACACTAGCGCCGCCCTCTGTAGCCCCCTCGTTGGAGCACGTTCTTTGGCCGCGTACGCGTACATTAAACCCGGGCCTCACTTCCTACTGAGGAGGAGGGCACTACGTGGCGCTACGTTTTAGCTCGCATTCATAAATTATGGCAAACATCGCGAGCCACAACAACAAAAACAGCAGCAGCAAAATTATGCTAAGCGCGTACAAAGTTTGCTGCTGCTGCTGCTTCTTCTTCTTCAACTGTTGCCTCTGTTTTGTTGTCTTTCAAACAGGTTTCAAATTCCTGGCCAGTTGGTCGCGACTTTGCTCACCTGAGCCACGCTCAAAGCGAGGGCCATAGAACAAAGCCGCAGTCGGAGTCAGAGCCAGAGCCAGAGCCAGAGCCAGAGTCACAGTCAGCGAACCAATAAAAAACATTTCGGGTCTCTGTCGTCCCGACTCCGGACTCCGAACAGCCGCGTCCCCGTGCACAGATCGAGCCCAAGTTTTGGGCTCACTAATTATTATGCTAAGCTTGATATGAGCGGCGCGCAAGGGCCATGTTGCCGGGCGGAGGGGCGGAGGGCGGACGCTTGTGTTTTGGGGCTGTGCCTGTGGCAGCGACTGTTGGCGCTTTTTCTGCTGGCGACTCTCTCGCTCGCTTAATGGCGGTTAATGGAGGTCATTCACTTTCGCACGAATTGTAATTTTTGTGCTTTAAGTCAACTCAAGTTGGCAACGCGGCCGCGTTTGGGCCAATGCTTAAGCTTATTATGTTGCGCGAAAAAAATAAACAAGCGGGCAGGCAAAAAGAGAGAGAGGGAGAGAGATAGACAGAGGGAGAGTGTGGTATGGAGGGAGACACAAACAGCGAGAAAGGGAGATGCAGAAAGAGAGAGAGGTAGAGAGTGATATAGACAGAGAGAGAGAGAGACATAGAGAGAAGGAGAGAGAAAAAGAAAGTGTGTGAGTAGGGCAGATAGAAAGAGATAGAGAAAAAGAGAGGGGTGTGAGTAGGACAGATAAAAAGAGATAGAGAGATAGAGAGGCTGCGAGAGACAGAGTCATAGAGAGAAGGAGAGAGAAAAAGAAAGGGTGTGAGTAGGGCAGATAGAAAGAGATAGAGAAAAAGAGAGGGGTGTGAGTAGGACAGATAGAAAGAGATAGAGGGGCTGCGAGAGACAGAGTCAGCGATAGAGATAGATACAGAAAAAGAGATGAAAAAAGAGATAGACAGAGACAGGGATAAAGAGAGAGAGATAAACAAAGAGAGAGCGGGAGACAGAAAGATAGAGACGGATAGAGAGAAATAGAGAAAGAGAGACATAGATGCACAGCGATAGATAGACGCGGAGACAGAGAGAGAGAGAGAGAGACATATTTGTGGCAAGGCCAAATGCCTTCCCCAATCGCACTCTGATTATGTTGCACATATCAATTGGGTGAAAGTAAGTAGCAGCAGCAGCAGCATCAATATCTCCAACAAATTGCAGTTCACTAAATTTAGTCGCACTCACTAATTTTGGCAATCAATTAGCTAAGCTTCCGCTGAGCTCTTTCCGCACAGCATCATAAATCATGGCATTATGGAATCATTAGCAGCCGGGCTGACTGGCTGGCTGGCTGGCTGGCTGGATGGCCAATCAACTACCGTTTGAATCTATTAAGAACATATGCGAAACTATAATTTAGAGACATGTCTGGCCCAGAGCTGGGTTGCCCGGTGCGCGCTGCAGCCGAAGCAAGTGCAAATTAACAATTAAAGTTGCCCAGCTGCGAACGGCCTCTGACTTGCCACAGCCGCTTGCGGCATGCCGTAATCATAGCTAAGCACGTGCGGCAATTTCCAATTTCTACTGCGGCTGCTGGCCAAGTGCATTCAACTTGGCCAACTGTGCACATGCGTGGCCGTTCGGCCAACTGACAAGTCAATAAACCCATTGCTCGCTCCGTCTCGCTCTCGCTCGTTGGCTTATCAGGCAAACTAAGCACGATCTACGATCATTGGCACCAAATGCCAACTGCCAACTGGCAGAACCAACGTCGACTGCAACTGCAACTGCGAATAACCCTCAATAACAGTTACAAAACTGTATGCAGTCGTTAAGAGAGGCACAGCAGCGCAGCAGCAGCAGCAGCAGCAGCAGAAGCAAAGGAGCAAAGCAGAAGTAGCAAAGCAGCGCAGCAGCAGCAGCAGAAGCAAAGGAGCAAAGCAGAAGTAGCAAAGCAGCGCAGCAGCAGAGGCAGCGTCAATGTACGCAACTAGGCCTAGGCCTAACACATAGAGATGCAGAAGAATGTGCAAGAAAGAAAATTGCACAAGACACACTCATACACACACACTCACACACACACAGACAACTCAGCGTGTAAGGTGGGTTGGTGGGGATGCGGCGAATTGAAGTGGAATAAAGTTGTGGTCGTTGTCGCCGGCGCACGGAGTGCAATGCACTGCGAAAGGGTTAAAGACCCTCGGCGATCGGCGCGCACTGTGAAAATGTGTGCGAAGAAATGTGAGTGGAAAAATCCAAAGTTGCTGCAACTGCGGCCGTTGTGCATACAAAAACAAATCTGTGGCAGCGGAAAAGCAAAAGTGCAGCAGCCCCCTCCCATTAGAAGCGAAGACAGGCCGAACCTACATCAACAAATGCGCGCACACACACACACACACACACGCGCGAGAGCGAGCACAATCATGCACAGCCATAGAGCGACAAGCGAGAGCGTCAAGTGAGAGCGAGAGCGCGCATAGAGCTTTCGTTCAGTTGCAGTGGCTTTGAACTTCACACAGTTTACTGCACGGCGCGCTCGCTCGCTCGCTTGCTCAATTGCTGTCGCAGTCGCAGCGCAGTCGCAGTCGCAATTGCTTGCACTCAGCGTATGCTTTCTCTCTCGCTCATCCGCAGATAATTGTTGTTGATTGCTTTGCTTGCATTGCTGTTATTATTGTTGTTGTTGTTGTTGTTGTTTTTTTTTTCAATGTCGAGTTCGCTTTTCAAAACGGGGCATGTGCAAGAGATGCTATTGGGATAGATCATTGAACGTTCAATGAGACGCGCTATATATACATAAGTGTGTGTGCGTGCGTGTGTGTGTGTGTGTGTGCGTGGGTCTCTGTGCCACACTCAAGTGGAGGCGTCTGCTGCACTTTTGATTAATTTTCACTGCGGCCGGGGCCCCACTGATAAGCAGCCATTGTACATTAAATTGTGCTGCGCTTCCTGCCCTTGCATGTCCACTGATAATAACAATAGAACGAGCCACGACAGCGACTGAGGATTACGCCTGCATCTTTCTGCTTCTTCTTCTTCGACTTCTTTTTCTTTTTTGATAAACGATCAACGCGTCTTCCCCTTATAAATATAGATACTTAAGCCGTTTTTCATTTAGACAAGAGAAAAACGAGTTCAAGTACTATGGCGTATCTACTGAAAGATGGAGAAATGCAGAGTGAGAGAGAGAGCAAGGATGACAGAGCGAGAGAGAGAGAGAGAGAGAGAGAGCGCGCGAGATTAACAGCAAATAGAACACGCTAGAAACTCAAGCGGCTTTCGCTCTAGAACGCTTCTGCGGCAGCTAGAAAATGTCGTAGGAAAAGTCGAGAATGTTTAGTGAAAATATTCAAGCTGAAAATAGTTTTTCCTCAATTTCATTTTGGTATCGTCGACTTTTGCTTATATTAAAGTCCATTTCATACTGATTCAGGGTCATAGCTCCTCAAAAGTACACATTGGACCTTTGTTTGCTTTAACATTTAGCAAATCAAACCAAAAAAAAAAAAAAGCCAAATACAATAATTAACCAACAAAAAAAAAAGAACACGAACATTTGCGCAAATTTCACCGACCTTGGCTAATAAAGCTTTTAGACTTATTTCCTAAACACATAAATTGAATAAGTTGGATAAGAACATAATATTTATAGCTGCATCTCTCTCTCTCTCTCTCTCCCGCACTCGCTCCCAGACATTGTGTAATACAAAAATTTCGATTTGCACGCGCTTCAGTTTTATTATTATTATTAAATAGTGTTAAGGGGCAACCTTGAAAACTCTTATCGAATTTTCACCTTTTGCGCGAAAAACTACAATTGATAAGGCAATTAAGCGAACGTAACACAATTAAGCGACCCGCAGATGCACTCACCACCACCAAGAAAACTGTCCATAAATATTGGTTAAAATTATTGGGGCCTTGATTACTGTGCTTGATTTAATCTATTTATTGCTTACATATTTTCCTGTCTGGCTAGATTCGAACTAGTTCCGTTGACTGATTTGTGAAAATGAACTAGTGCGCTGATTCAGTTGGGCAGTACTAATAGTATCAGTAATGTAAAGTGATGCTTACTAGCTTAGAACTAGTTCCAGCAAATGAACTAGTGACTTGTTCAGTAAATTAATGATGGGTTGAATATCTATATAAAATAATGCTAGCTGGATTCTTACTAGTTCTAAAGTATATTTCTTACAATTAAATCAATAAAAATATTCATTAAAATGATCTAGTTCATTTATTCATTGATTCAATTAATACATTTAATTGATTGTAAATAAATCCTAAACCAATTCAATAAACTTAAGATTAATATAATATAAAATGAAAGAACTAGTTCCAAAAACTAACTAACTAGTTAATATATTCATTCAATTATTCTCTGATTAAATTAGTGTGTATATAGTGGAACTTGCTAGCTTAGAACCAGTTGTAGAAAATGAACTAATGAATTTTGTTACTGATTCAGTAAATTAAATTAAAATATTAGCTAGATAAAATTAGTTCTATTGATTAGTGAACTAGTGAACTTATTCTGTCATCAAATAAAAGAGTACTGCTGCATAAAGGTAGCTATATAATAAAAAGTTATAATTAATGATTCATGAAAATGAACCAGTTAACTTGTTCAGTGCGTCATTAAACAATGCGATAATGAATTGTTCCCATTTACTCACTTAATTCATTTTTTAATATTATAAAGGGTTTCCGCTGAGCAATTTCCTTAAGATTCATTTATTGAACAATTCAACGGTTCATGAGCGATTAGTTCTTTTGAGCGTTGATAATTCGAATAATTGAGCGAGTAGATAGCATATATTTAGCCAACTGAACTAGTACGAAATGAACTATTTAGTATGCGACTCAGTAACGAACAATTGAACTAATTGAACTTGCTAATGAAATGGAACTGGAACTCTAATTTTAGCAGCTTAGCCATAGCCTGAAACAGATAGATCATAAGCACGGCTGTAGCTCCCGAAGATTTTCGTCTATATTTATCGGAGTGACGCGTTTATTTTTTGGTGTTTTTTTTTTTTTTTTTTTGGTTTTTTTTTTGCTTGTGGGTAAAATAGATAAGCGAAACCATCAGGAATTTGTGCTGCTGACCTTCATTTTTTCGCTGCTGTCAGCTGATAACAGCGATAACCGATAAGAATATGAATAAATGTATATATATATTGTGTGTGTGTGAGTGTGTGAATGTTTATTATTATTTAAGTTTCTCTTTTTTTTTTTGTAGTTACGCCAATTGCCATTACGACATTATTTACCATATGCGGGCACATATAAAAATAAAGCCTATTAAACACTTGGTATACAAACACACACACACACACACACACACATACACACATTCGTGTATCTAATGTATTACATCTTCTCAGATAACATTGCGTAAACACAATTATCTATTACTGTATAGTTTTGAAATTGGTTTTAGATATAGAAACAACTTGTTTATCCGTATCAGCCAGCTGCTCCTTCGATCAATTGTTGCCATTCCCAATTAGCCTTGAAAATCCATTTGATTTTTCTAACAAACTCTCGCTCTAGTTCTACATATATCTGTGCCGCTCTCGCCTGCATGACATCATGAGTGCTCTGGACAGCCAAAAAAATTATGCGTAATCACCAACCCTGCAAAAAACACACACACACACACTTAGCATCAAAATCTGGCAACATAAAAAAATCACGCAAAAAAATATATTGCTCGAGTACATACGAAAAGGCAAGAAATTGAAGAACTCTAGATACGCTTTCCTTGCGAGATTAGGTATAGTTTATGCAGAAATAAAATAAAATTATATAAAAAAATTAAATTAATATTAATAAAATTAAATTAAAATATATAAAAATATATATTTATGAAATTATTTGGGCATAGTTGGAAAATAATTATACATATATAATAATAATATATAATAATTATATAGAAAATATGAATAAAATAATTAAAATAGAAATAATAAAATAACCTGTAAAAAAAAAAAAATAAAATATATTATAAAATAGAAATAATAACAAATTAATATTAATCAAAAATATAAAAATTGAATAAATAAATATCTGTTATATAATAAATAAATATATAAATAAATATAAATGAATAAAAATATAGTAAAAAGTGTCAAAAAATGTAAAAATGTATAAATAAATGATAATAAATAAATAATAAAAACCAAAAAAATGTATATATAAATAATAGCATTACAGTAAATAGAAAAATCAATAAGCAACTAGAAATAAGCATAATAATGTTAATGATAATTCAACTTAAGTATTTTAGAAAGGAATTAAGGTTTCGTTATTTAAAAAAAATACTAACAGTTTATTTAATTAATTAAATAAATGAATATAAAAATGTTTATTATTAGCAAAAAATGTATATGTATATTATTAAAGCAGGATAAGTCAATAGGTAGTATACACTAAAAAAAATTTATCTTTACCGATTTTATAATAGTTTTTATAATAGTTTTTTTAATTTCATTGCCAATTTTTATCAGATGCTACTCTGTTTAAAGAAATTTACTAATTATATAAAAATGGTTAAAAATTTAGAATTTTTCACTGATCAGAAATAAATATTATTAAAGGAAAATTGTAAGAATAGAATTTTAGGATTTTCTAATTTTGCATGTTTTCTTAGATATTCCATGTTTCTATTTCTATCGCTCTTTCTATTTTTCTCTCCCTCTATATCTATATATACCACTCTCCCTCGCTCTCTCTTTTTCCCTGGTTCAATTGACAGACCCAAAAATTTCGCATGCATCGAAGCTATGCTAGAGCAATCTAAGCTTTTGGTTAGGGTATAAACTAAAACGATGTGAGATTAAAAATATATATATATATATATTTATATACACACATTTTTTATGCGTATACCGCAAAATTGTGTTGGCCTTCAAATTGACCGAGTTCATGAACACCAACAAACGTGGCACAGACAGATAGACGGACAGACTGATGGACAGACAGACAGACGGGTCTGATGATCAGAGAGAGAGAGAGAGAGAGAGAGGCAGAGAAAGAGAGGGAGAGTGGCGAGAACGTAGGGGCAGATGGAGGAACCACGCACCTCCCCATTGTGCGTTAATTATATAGTGAGAGCGAACAATACATATATTTATGTATGTATGTATATATATATATATATATATGTATATATATATATATATATATATATATATATATATATATATATATATATATATATATATATGTATGTATATATGTGTGCGTTCTATGAAGATAAAACAAATAAGCCAACATAGAGCAGATGGCTGATATATTCTAGAGGCTAAACCCTCTGCCCTCTGCGCGCTCCGTGCGCATATTTCGAATCGTTTGGCAAGTTCAAAAGTTGCGCAATCGCAGCAGCGGCAGCAACAGAAACAGAAACAGGTTTTTCAGTTCTAAAGCTCAAAGCGAAATTACTTGCCCAAATTGTTAACAAGTTATCAAGGAAGTTTATTTTGTCTCTTAATCACACAGTTTTTGCACAACAAAAAAAATAAAAATAAAAAAAATTTATAAAATAATAAAACAACAACAACAACAGCAAAACTACCAAGGAAAAAGTCATCAAGAGTCGTTCAACTTTACGAAGAGCGCGACCAACGCGTGTCGGAGAGCCCCAAGAGAATCTGTTGAGACAGACTGAGAGGGAGAGTGTGGGAGAGAGAGGGTGGAGAATGGAAGGTCGCTCTGATTAAGCCTCCAAACAAAAAAATGATTTATATATACATATATATATCAGAAGTAAACGCTGACAGAGTGACTGACTGGCTGGCCTACCCGATTAAAAACTTTGGGGGCGAACTCATGATCATTCTATGAAAGTTCAAATATCTAATATATATGAATGACCCTAGCATACCCATTTTCATGTCATACGGTTCGTAATATCACTCGCGATCTATGACTTTTCATCATTATTTCAGCTGCAGTTGAAATATGAATTGTTTAAAATTATTTAAAATTAATTTAATTTAATTTAATAATAATATATTATAATTAATTGATTAATATAATTAATTAATACATTTTTCATGATTATTAATTTTTTTATTAATAAATATTTCATAATTTATATTTGACTTTCGTTATAATTTCATGGCCTTTCCATAGATTTAGTTCTTGAACTTCTATTTCATGGCACTTAAGCTGCAAGATTCATCTTCTTTTACTTACTCAAACTTTTTAGCTGAATCTGATATGGTTATAAGGCTTTTATATTATTAAAACCAAATAGTTTAGCTAATTTTATTTTATTTGCCTAAATTCTTTAAGCAAAGTTCAATTCGAACTGCAATGAAGAATAATAATATATAAAATAATATTTTAAAAGCCTTAAAAATCTTTTGAAATTTTAAGAATTCGTTTTATTTATTTGGAACCTTAAACATTTTAGATTTTCGTCTTGAAGGCAACCTTTAGTATAATAGTATAACAGTAGTATAGATTTTAGCTCTGTTAAAACAAATTATTATATTAATACATTTTTCTATAATTTTTTGTATATTAGTAATATTATTGTTATATAATAGTAAAAAAGTATAACGCTCTTGAAAAAGTCGTAATAGAATAATGAGACAATAGTATAACAGTATAACTCTCTTGAAATATCATAGTGTAAAATATTATAACAGTTACGCTCTTGAAATATCAGTAATATAGTAATAATATAATAGTAGAACAGTATAACTCTCTTGAAATATCATTGTGTACAATAGTATAACGGTTACGCTCATGAATTATCCGTAATATAGTAATGAGACAATAGTATAACAGTATAACTCTCTTGAAATATCATAGTGCAAAATATTATAACAGTTACGCTCTTGAATTATCCGTAATATAGTAATGAGACAATAGTATAACAGTATAACTCTCTTGAAATATCATAGTGTAAAATATTATAACAGTTACGCTCTTGAAATATCAGTGATATAGTAATAATATAATAGTAGAACAGCCTAACTCTCTTGAAATATCATTGTGTACAATATTATAACAGTTACGCTCTTGAAGTATCCGTAATATAGTAATAATACAATAGTATAACAGTATAACTCTATTGAAATATCAGTGATATGAATATTATAACAGTATTAATCTCTTGAAGTATTACTAATATAACTCGTATACAATAGTATGACGGTATAACACTTTTGAAATACAATAAACACACCTTAAATCTTAACCTGAGCAGCTCATAGAAAGTTGAATAAGCGTAAATTGTTGCAGTCTATAAAGAATTTGTATTATTAAGTGCTTGATTAACATTGATCGCAACAGTCTCTGCCTCTCTCTCTCTCTCTCTCGCTCTGCCACTGTCGCTGGCCCTGTTTCAATTATCGGTCAACTACTTGCTCGGTGTTAAAGTCCATTGTTTATGGTCCTTTTGATAGGCGCTCAAGATCAAGTTGATGCTGCAAGCAGACCAGCAGACCGACAGACAGAGTGATAACCAAATTTGTTGTTGAAGTCGAAGTCGAAGTCGAAGTCGTTGTGGAAGCCTATGCGGCATATCCAAGCGAAGCCAATGACATTTGGTTGGGGTGCATTCGCCTCGGCGATCGTCGGATCATGGCGAATGCATTGTTCATGACGCAGCCAAAACGACGATCATGACGTTGCGAATCGTTGGCATCACTTGTAAACGCCTCTCAAATTGGCGGTTGTAAAACAAAATACAGAAAAATGAAAGAAAAAAAAAAAAAACTGTGAGAGAAAAAGTGATTTAAATAATGCATGTTGAGAGCGATCATGAAACTGGCTGTGAACTCTTGAAAGCCATCGACATCGACAACGACTCGAGCTCAGCTACCCAATTTTCAGCTGAACTTGACCTCCACTTGAACTGCTGCATGGCCAGGGTTGCCAGCCTGGCTGCAGCAGCTCTGTCTGTCCCTCTCGCTCCCTGTGTGATCACCACTTTCGTTTTGTCTGCCCATTTATTTTTAAGCAAACTTGTTATTATTATTGAAATCGCATTCATAAGGAAGCTAAATGTTTATTTTCGTACTGTCTGGAACTGTAAGAAATTCGCTTGTTGATATTATGCAGTCTCTTTGGCATACATAAGTGCTTATCAAATGACAACTTTGATAAATAGTATCTTCTCTATATACAGATATATTTCTAAACATATCTCTCATTCATAATTAATTTATTTTGGTTAAAAATCAAATTATTTTCATTGGCAAATTAATCAATTGGATTCTATGGCTGACACACCCTCAATTGTCTGAAATTGGGAAATTTTAAAATTTTATTTTGAATATTACAAAAAAAATATATTCTCAGATCTCAGATCGGGCCATTTCGATTAATAAATAACATTGAAATGTGTTGAAAATAACTTGGGAAAATTAGACTAAAAACGCACCCACGCAAATGCTGAGTAAAAGAGAGCGAAAGAGCGCGAGAGCGAGAGCGAGAGCGAGAGCCTTAACCCTGAATAGTGATAGAGACAGAAGAAGAGGAGGCAGCGGCAGCGGCAGCGAAGGCAACTCGTCTAGTTGGCCACACGTGGCATTTGGTGCTTCTGGCAGCTGCTTGACAACAGGAAATGATTTTCACATTGACCTAGGCAGACGTAACGCATGTAAATATTTATTTACATTTCATTTCATTTCACTTCATTTCAATTTATAAAAACAAAAATTTTTGCGGCTCGCGAAATGTCAATGGCATCGTGTCAATGACTTGGCCGCCGCCTGCATTGTGTTGTGATATAATTTTAATTACACACGCAACAAGTTGTAATTAAATAAATTGCAATTAAAAAAAAAAAAATCGAAATAAACTCGAAAAAAAAATTCGAAATCGAAACAGAAACCGAAAGAAAACAGCATTTCACTGAACCTGGTTAAGTTTTATTGAACTTGTTGCTCGCATGGAGCGCCATGAACTAGCTTATGATAATAGTAACGATGCTGATAATGATAATGATGATGATCATGATCACGATGTTGCCGATGATTATAATGATAATGCTGCCCGCCGCTGGCAATGGGAGTCATTGCTAAAAGAGTACATTAACCGCTGAGCGGCGTTTACCTTGGGCCGCGGCTATCGGTTTATTGGCGACATGTGTTTCACTCGACGGTGAGTGCGAGAGAGCGAAACGGCAACCGCCTGTTGCCAGGGTAGTTAAGGGACAGATTGACAAATTGGGCGCTGCTGGGGTGGCTAGCTAAAGCACATGTGTGTGTGTGTGTGTGTGTGTGTGTAAGTGAGTGAGTGTCTAAGCAACACCCTCAACTGGGCTACGTAAGCGAACAGCAGTTAGATCTCGCTCTCGCTCGCTCTCTCTCTCTCAGCTCACACACACACACGCTCAGCGCTCGCTCTTGTTGATGTTTTGTTTTCTTATGCTCTCCCCGCCGCCAACACATGCTTTATTATTTTTCAAGAGCACGTGAGCGAGCGCTCACTCTCACGCTCGCTCTCTCACAGGGTCGACGACGACGTCAGCGACGACGGCGACAACGACGACGACGACGACGACTAGCCGAAAAACTGAACAAGATCCAAAGCGAGTGTTGATTTTCCTTTCATTCAACGTTGAAACATCGCAGCGAACAGATCGTCGTTAGCTCCGTCGTTGTCGTCGTTTTCGTTCTCGCTGTCGCCGCATCGCTCGCTATAAATTCGCCGTCGTCAACGTTTTTTTACGTGTATCACGCGTTGCGCATATCGTTTAAGTTACCAAAAAAAGAAAAAGAAAAAGAAAAAAAAAAATATATTAAATTAAAAGGAAATTCATTTGCATTAATATTGAATATCCCTAAAGTGACAACTCAAAGTGTTTATTGTGAGAAATTTGTGCATGCAAATGCCAGTGGCAAGCGCCAGGCTTAGAATAACAAGTGCACTAACAACAATGCCTGTTTAGGCCATATTTGATAATAATCGATTGAAGCCGAATAACAAGTGCAGTGTCTACCGTTTCCGTTAACGTTCAACACAAAATGCTCATGTCCGCGGACAGTTCCGATTGTCAGCCGAGCAGCAGCGCCATGGAGGTGAATGCCATGGACACGTCTGGATCGAAGAGCACCTCGGTCATCTGCCTGGGCCAGCCCAGCAGCACCACCAGCAATTCGCAGCTACTCGTAGCCGGTCGCTCCCATTTGGAGAATGCCCTCAAGCTGCCCCCCAACACGAGCGTCTCCACCTACTATCAGCACAGCAAACTCATTGTGGGCCAACAGCCGCCACAGGCGCAGCCGCCACAGTCACAGTCGCAGTCGCAGCCGCAGTCACAATCTCTGCCGCAGCAGCAGCAGCAGCAGGCCAGCGGCAGCGCCGTCATCTTCAAGACGGAATACCATCATCAGCACCAGGTCGCACCTGTCACAGAAATGGATACTGTGCCGTCCACAGGTGTCGCCCTGGCCAGCAAAGTGCCGCACAGCAATGTCATCTATGTGAACAAGTCCAGCTCGAGCGTTGTGGTCAGCACCACTGAGGCGCCACAGCTGTTGCCCCAGTCGCATTTCGAGCAGTCGCCCCATCATGCCCATCACATGGCCGCCATGTATCACCATCAGGCCACAGAGGGCGCCTCTATGCACGGCTATCCAAATGCTGGACACCATCATAGTCACCATCATCATCATCTGACGGTCGCCGTGCCCGCCGCTCCGCCCAATGGCCAAATTGTGGTCATGCCCGCCGATTCGCGTCCACAGACCCCGGAATATATTAAATCCTACCCAGTTATGGATACAACTGTCGCCAGTTCCGTCAAAGGTGAACCAGAGCTAAATATTGGTGAGTTTTTCCAAAACGAAATGGCAAAGTGGAAATTTTATACATACAAATATAAAATGAAAATATATTAGAGAAGCGAATTTCTGGAATCTGATAAGAATTTGTAGCTCCAGTTGGACTGTAAACACTATTAAAAAAATAATAATAATAAAAGTCGTAAATAATTTATTACAAAATTAAATAGAATTTGTGGTAAATAAATTAATTTGAAATATTTAATTTAATAAGATTTAATTTGGGAACTTAAGAAAATTATTGGGATTCTTAACTTAAGTAGTTAAAAAAAATATATATATTTTTTATACGTATAAATATAATATTAATATTATAATATTTTTATATACAAGTTTTCTTATACTTTTTTTTTTAACAAAAATAATTGCAAGCTAAAAAAAATCTATTATTTTTATTTAAAAAGAAATATTAATTTTAAAAAATATTTAATATATGTGTAAATTTAATTTTAAAGTATTGATTAATTTAAGGAATATTATAAATTAATTTTTTTTTTAAATTTCATTATTTGTATATTTTTACAACATTTTATAACATAAAATTTATCAAAGAAAACTAATAATACATATATTTTTTTTTGTAAATTAATAAATATTTTATAGAAAGAAAAATGTTTAAACAAATTTGTCAATTTATAAAAAAAAATATGTTTTTAATAATTTATAAAAAAATTAAAACATTTTTTTTAATAAGTTTTTTATAAATTATAAAAAAATTAAAACATATATTTTTTTTAATAAGTTTTCTATAATTTATAAAAAATTTAAAACATATTTTTTTTAATAAGTTTTTTATAATTTATAAAAAAATCAAAACATATTTTTTTTAAATATGTTTTCTATAATTTATAAAAAAATTAAAACATATTTTTGTTTAATAAGTTTTTTATAATTTATAAAAAAATTAAAACATATTTTTTTAATAAGTTTTCTATAAGTTTTTGGCAAAATGTCATAACTTTCAACTAAAAATTATTGTAATCATTTTCCATATCGAGTGTTCTTTGTATGTATGCCAGGCGCAGCATTGACCGCATGCTTCCGCTTGGGGAACCTTGGACGTTTAATTAATATTGCAATAGGCCTAGGCCTAGGCCCAGGCCTAAGCTTAAAACTAAGCAAACGTTCAGTTGGCAACAGAGCAGCTAATCGGAACGGAAGCTTATAAAGTATATAAATTTAGGCAAATACCTATATATATTTGTATTTGGGGTGCTAAGGCTACGATATTAATGAGAGTATTGACTTTTTGACGTCATGCTAATTGGTTAGCCCAAGCAACGCTTCCGAATCTTTTGCACTCAGTCAGTCGTTCACTCAGTCAACAAGGTCGTTCCGCATACAATGCGAATAAGACAAGAGCAGGCCCAGCTTGGAGTTCGGCCGAGTTCAATTAACTCGTTTATGAGTGCGCATAAACACACACGCACACGTATGCATTGAGTTATAAAAATAACTGTATCTCAATGTCAGGAAGGGAGTTAATGCACTGCCTGGGTTATCTGTGCAGCAACAACTGAGCGAGCAACGTCGCCATATAAATCACTGACTGAAGTCGAAGTCTCGCTGAGTCGGGTTCAAAGCGATGAGTCAAGGTAATATCCCCCACTTAATGACGTTATAAATATTATGGAGCTGAGCGGCAGCAGCAGCAGCAGAGCTTGAGGGGCGACAGTGTTTAAACTCCTGATAGGAAGTAGCTCCAGTTGAATGTTGCTCATCTTCTAGCTGCTGGCAACAGTATTTCAAGAGACTCTGAAAAAGTTCATATTGTAACTCGAGTGCTTGTGGAAATGTCAAAGAAAAGAAATATATAAAATATATTATACAATTTTAAATTATTTAATAATATGTATTACTATTATATATATATATATATATATAATTACTAATTTATTTATATATATAATATCAAATTTAATATTTATTATTTTCATCCTAATTAAAATTTATATTAATAAAATTAATTATAATTAAAAAGTTAATATTAACATTATTTTATTATTGTACTAAATGTATTTAAATTTTTAATTTTTTGCAATTGAATAATATATATATTATTATTATTATTTATTTATTTAATTATTTTCTTATACATTTTTTTAAATATTTTTATACTCATTAGATATAAATATAGCTGATTTTTATTTATTTTTTGTTAATCTTTGTATTTGCAAATAATTTTATTATTAATTTATGAGTAATTTATGTTTTCATTATGCTGTATTCATTGCTCTTATTATTTTTTTAAAGCATTATATTTTTTTAGTTATATTTATTTTATATATATTTAGTTATATTTATCATTTAATTTTCATTTTAATCTCTGTTATTAGTATTATTATTTTTATTTGTATGTATGTATGTATTATTATTATTATCATCGTAGTTCATATATTATAATTTTGAGCCTGGCTTTGTCTAATAAAAAACATGGAATATTGCTTTGATGTTTTTGTTGGTTTAATTCGTTTTCTTATGAGAAATTATTATTATTACTATTATTTATTATTATTATTATTATACAATTATTATTATTACTATTATTTATTATTATTATTATTATACAATTATTATTATTACTATTATTTATTATTATTATTATTATACAATTATTATTATTACTATTATTTATTATTATTATTATTATACAATTATTATTATTACTATTATTTATTATTATTATTATATAATTATTATTATTACTATTATTTATTATTATTATTATACAATTATGAAATTAATAAATTCCCTAGTTTTTGTAGAGTTATTTACATTACTTGAATAATATTTATAAATATAAAAATATATTTTATATTTATATATTTCATAAAATGCAAAATTGTCTAGAAATTCAAGCTGTGCCAATTTTTTATAAATTATTGTCCTTAAAGACACCAGTTTACAGTTGTAGTAGGCCGATAGAAATTAAAGAGCGGGAGACTATAGTTAGCTATCGATAAATATTGAATGCTATCGATATTTAATTATAGTGCAATTGATCGCTAAATAAGAGTTCGATTTAATAAAACTGAAGAGGCTTTACCTGTCAGACTTTCTAATATTTAGTGTAATATCTAGAGCAATAGCAAATTTTTTACTCACACTCTCTAATGGAATGTCAATGGCATTAATAATTAATGTTCTGCTTTAATCTATATATATATATATGCCTATCTCTAACCCTTTGCCATGCAGTTTTCACTAACTGAGACTGGCTCTGCTGCTCTCAGCCAGCTTTGCTTCTGGCCAATTTGTTGTTGTCGAATGCTCCTCAACGCAATCTAATCTGAATGGCCCGCGTCACATATTTATTTGGCCCGGAGGAAAGTGAAATTTTGTGCTTGGCCCGAGTCAAAGCCAAATAATGTTTATATGTCGTCTATTATGCGTTTGCATTTGTCTGTTTATTTGTTGCTATTATTTAAAAAGCAAAAGAAAACACAAAAATACTTTTATTTATTTACGTCTGGGCGCGCGCGTTGCATTTCTCCAAGCAAAAACAAAAAAAAAAAAAAAAAACTGGGCGACTGGGCGAATGCATTTGATATGCCAAGCCAAGTTCATTGCTACCACAGACACATATACATACACATATATATATATATATGTATGCATGTGTATCTGTGCAGTTGGCATTTGTAAATGCATCCGTTAGCCAAGTTTTTAATTTCAATTGCGAAAACGAAAGTGAAAAGCAAAGCGAGCCGAAGCGCGCCGAATGCAACTGCAGAAATGCACTTTTCGTTTTCACTGCGCATGCGCAGTCAATTTATGGCCAAAACGCAGGCGGCTCTTGGGAGCAGGCGCCCCCACAGCTCAGTCGCGCTCTCCCTCGCTCTCTGTGGCTCCCCCTCGTTGCGGCTGCGCTTAATTTAAATTCGCTGTCAAATTGTCTTTGACATTTTTACATTGGACTTCGACGACTGCGACTGCGACTGCGACTGCGACCCCGACTCGTCCGTCCGGTTGCCGTCTGCGCTGAGCGTATCCCTAGCCACAGTGAAGTCTGCCTGTGTTGAATGCCGGTGAAAGTCAATGCAAGCTCAGGCCTTCCCCCCCCCCCTGCCAACAACTCGCCGCGCTACAATTGTGCAAAAGAAAAGTTATTTGCTTTGCAGTTTTTCGTTTCTTTTTCATTTTTGGTTTTTGTTTTTCGTTAATATTTTTTTTCGGGTTTTTTTTTTTTTTTTTTTTTTTGGTTTTTTATTCGCTTTTCGTAGGCGGCGCTTGAACTTTTGCTTGGAAAGTTTTTCTGCGTCGTGTTTATTTTTATTGGCACAATTATTTGTGCATTTTAGAAATTTATTGAAACGGTCAAAGACCCGCTGTCGTCCGCCGATTCTCTAGGCAGCCAAAGAAAGAGAGAGGCATACACAGTAGAGGGAGAGAGAGAGAGAGAGAGAAGCGTAGTAAAAGTGAAAACTATTTAATTGAAAGTAAAACCCTTTTCTATTTGTTTGCAATTATTTTTAAATGTGTGTGTGTGTGTGTGTGTGTGTGTGTGTGTGTGGGTCTGTGTGCGAATTTGTTGTGGGCTAGACTTTTACCTTAAGATATAAGACTAGGTAAACATGGCCAAGATATGCTTGAAGCGAGCCAAATGAACAGATATTGTATTGATTCACCTGGCAAGAAATATACGAAGGCAATATGCCATAGATCTATAAATCTTTATAAAACCATTAAGATATTATTACGTATATGGGCAGATATATAATTGAAGGTGTTCTCTTTAATATCCATAACATATTTAAGCTCATATGTAACCCATATAAATATATATATGGATATAATAATAATAATTTTTTTTACTTAGTAAATTTAAGCTTAAGGATTTTCAGCCAATAAATATATCTATTAAATATATATAATTATTACACTTTGAAATTTTAATACATAATTAATCAATAAATATTTAAATTAATAATCAATATATATATATATATATATATATATATATATATATATATATATATATATATATATTTATTTATTTTAAAAATATAGAATATATATTTAAAATATATCTTCTATTCAAAAATTATTTATATTAATAAATTCATATACTTAAAAATGTTGTCAATATTAGGCTTTTAATTAGAATTAAACATAGATTTTTGCTTGTAAGATCAAAAATTTATATATCTATCTATAGACATAGATTATATATATATATATATATATATTTTTTTTTTTTTTTTTTAATATATAGTCTTTTAAAAGTTACGATTTAAGTTCATCTAATTTAAAATTTCAGAAACGATATTTGTTTTTCTACTTAAAAGTATTAAAAGTCTTAAACTGACTATCTCTCTCTCTCTCACTATATATAGATATATCTATCTATATAATTATCTGTCTCTGTCTCTCTCTCTCTCTCCATCTCTCTTTTTCACATTCTCTATCTCTCTCATATTCAGCTTTCGCAACTTCCATCCACGTTTATTGCAATATTTTTCTGTACATATTTCATGATCATCATATTTACAAGTTCATTTAAATTGATAATCTGTACAGCAGCTGAGGGCCAGTCAAATTTTGATATGTGCATAAGTTAAGAGGAAATCCTTTTTGTCAGTCTGTTCACCCGTTGGAAGGGTCAGCTCAGCGAGAACTCCCAGTGATTCACGACTCTCCCTTTCTCGCAGTCACTCATACCAAATGTGTTCCCACGCCCCAAGCACTGCGCGATCGTCAACCTTGCCAGCTGCTCCAGCAAGTGCAAGGCACTTCAAAAAGAAAATACAGAGAGAGAAAAAGTCGAGTCAAGTCAAGTCAAGTCAATGCACGCATCGCATCGTTCGTTTGCCGATCATTAATTTGAATCGAATTAATGCATTGCATAATCGCAGTCGCCGCTGCAGCGTGTTGAACCGAACCGTTCGCTGGCACGTTTACAGTTTGCTCACATGTTTCCCAATTCAATGAACCAATCATCGAACTGGGGGGGGGGGCTGTGCACGCCCACTTTACAAGGCGCCGCATTTAAATATGCGTGACCTTAGCTGCGTTTTTTGAACCCAGCAACTGGCTAAAAATTTTGTCGAAAATTGAATTTTATTGCACGATACGTTGAACTTGCGTTAAAAAAAAAAAGAAATAATAAATAAAATAAAACAAAACCTGTACGAACATTTCCGCATTGACAGAGAGCGAGTGAGCGAGCGAGTGAGTGACTGAGAATAGGCGCACGCGAGAACAGCTTGCACTCTCGCTTGTTCGCTTGCTCTCTAGCCTGCAGTCGCACTCAACACGCGCTAAACTTTTATTTATTGATTTAGATTGGTGCGAGCGAGAGAGCACCAGAGATACGAAGTGACGAACAGAAAAAAATTTCAATGTCAAATTTTAATTTAGTTGCGTTTTTGACTCAGAACATTACCGAATGGCAGGCGCACCTCTCGCTCGCTCGCTCGCTCTCTCTTCTGCCTATATGCGTCGTTTTCTATTATATTCTTATGTGCTTGTGTGTGTGTGTGTATTTCATATCAAGCGAGCCGAAAATTTTGGTTGAGCTGTCGGAATTAATTTGTTTGTATGCCGCATACATAGGCAACCATATTATGCAAGTGTGTGCTTGTGTGTGTGTGTGTGTGTGTGTTTTGGGGTCTGCTATTTGTTTGTTTGTTGTTCTTTTGGCGTATTTCTAGCTGATAGTGTTGCCCGCTGATCGCACGCCTGCTTCGTCTCTCCCACACACGCTGCTTGTGTTCGTGTGAAGTGAATGAAACTTTCAAGGTCGCCACTGTGTGCGCTTGTGTGCGTGTGCAGTGTGCGTATTAGATAATAGTCATGAATTCTTCTATTATGAAAAAATATCGTCTATAGTTGTTCTTCTCGCATCTATTGCACAGCCAAACATCGTCCCTGCATATACCAAAAGATGAGCCGATGCTGATTATCATCATCGAAGCTGATTAGCCAGTTCGATAGTTAACTTAACTGCTATTAAGACATAAATATCCAGCTGCTATTTATAATATTTCATTTAACAAACAAATACATATGTGCTTGTATTTATGAAAACTGGATTGTTAGAGTTTTAGAACAGGAAGCATTTTGGTCTTATGGCCATATCTAAATTTACTCTATATTTTCTGTGCGTGTGTGTGTGTGTGAGTACGTGTGAGTGTTTACCTTATCAGTTTAACTTGAAGAAAAAAAAAAACAAATGTTTTCATTTTTCTAAGAATATCAAATTTTTAATTGCCAATTCTTCTTGTTTTTCAATAAATTATGTAATTTAATGATCGATTCTGAGATATCCTGTAAAGAAATAAAAAATAAAAATAAAAAAATAATACAGATATTTACATATCTATCATTAAAATATTTAACAATTTACATAAAAATACATATTAATTAAAATTGTTAGTACAGGGTATCTTATAGCAGCTTTACCTTAGTTCGTTCTAATTTTTTTATAAATCTTTTGAATGTGGCACATATTTAAAAATATATATGTATGTATAACGGAATGTGGGCGCTGCGAGAATAACACCTACGTCTTGCCTCACCCTTTCAGCTTATCTGTCTGACCGACAGCCTACATACCCTGCAGACAGTAAAGGGATTCTGTGCGACTGACGCCATCAGCAAATTATTTTTTTTTCTCGGCTTATATAGACAGAGATCATGTGTATATGCGTATGATTCTTTTTTTCGGAAGCTTTGTAAGTCATTCATGTGGGCCACAGGTAACAAGGTCACCTGAGCCTACAGCCCGCCCCACGAGACGCTCGCTTAGATCATCAAAAGCAATTCATTTGTTAATCGACGACACGTGTAAATGCGCTAATTGTGTAAAGCCAAAAATAGAATATAGAAAAGAGAGCAGAGAGCATGCACACACACACACACACACACACACACACACACACACACATGTACTTTAGCTATTGGCAAACTGCTGCTTATCAATAAGATAGGCAAGAACTTAAAGGGCAGACAATGCGTCATATAACACGTGTGTGTGTGTGTGTGTGTGTGTGAGTGTGTGTGTGTGTGTTAATATGTATAGCTTATATAATTGCTGATAAGACACTCATTTTATTAGATATGCAATAAATCCCATAATGCATTTCGAGTTTCATTTTGAGCTTGCAACTATCGAGGAATATTTCACACAGATAGAGCGAGAGAGAGAGCGAGACGGGTAGCGGCACGCAAGATTTGTTGTTGTGGCAGCAAAAGTGCAACGATCTGCAGTGCAAAATGTCAGTGAACTTGTCGAGGCAGCAGCAGCAACAACAACAACAATAACAAATACAGCCAACTGCAGACATCGAAGCGTGTCTGGCGCACAGAGACAACAACAATAACAACTATGCGCAGCGTCTCTTTCATGATCATGATCATGATCATGTAGCGCATAATGACGTTTGCGCTTGCCCATGATGAGCATGAGCAGCATGTTTGAGCATGCACGCCAACGGCAGCTTGCAATTGTTGTCGTCGAGTGCAGACAATGCGTGTAGCGCCAGCTCGCTCGCTCGCACGCCAGCTCTATGCCAGTGGCCGATGGTGAGTGCGAATGAGCAGCAGAGCGCAAAGAGGAACAAAAGCGATGCATAAGCAGAGCGCAAGACTTTCTTGTGTATGGAAACCGGTTTGTTGTGAGTTTTGTTGGTGCTGCTGAAGAAAGTCTTTCGTCTCTCGCTCGCTGGCTCGCTCGCTCGCTCGCTTGTTATCTGGGCGCAAGATTCTTGTTCTGCTTTGTTTACTTTCTTCGTCTGCTTTCTTTGGCAGCTTGCGGTGAAAGTTACGTAACATTTGCTGGCTCTCCGCAGTTGTCTCGCTGCCCCTCGCGCCCTCTCTCTCTCTATCTTTCTCTCTGTCGGCCAGAACAAGCTCAAGTTCAACCAGTTGCCCATTTTGTTTTGCTGCTTTCTTCGTTGACATTGGCACTGGCCAGGCGAGCAAGCGAGCGTTTGGCTCTTCGTGTGCAAAGAAAGTATTACGTCTGTATTTACTTTCTTCGGCAGAGAGTAAAAGTTTACCTGAGCGTGCTCAGCCCAAATGCGCTCAATTATCAATAAATCTTAATATTTTCAAACAGAACAGATAAGAAGTTTAACTATTTTCATAAATTTGTTGTCGACTTTAATTGCAATTCTATAAATAAATTTAAGTTATAAAATAATAAATAACTTTAACTATTTTTATACATTTTAAATGAAGTAGCCAATAATAAATTAAATAAATAAAAAAATAGATAACTATTTGTGCATACATTTTAATTGCAATTATAATAATAAATTAAATAATTATAAATAATTAAATAATAAATAACATTAAATATTTTTATACATTTTAAATTAAGTAGCCAATAATAAATCAAAAAATTAAATAATAGATAACTATTTGTGCATACATTTTAATTGCAATTATAATATTAAATTAAATAATAAATAACTTTAAATATTTTTTTATATATTTTAATTATAATAATAATTTTTTTCTTAATATTGATTGCATTTTTATTTGATTTTTATTGATTTTTGTATTAATCGATTTTTGCTCTCTCTCTCTCTCTCTCTCTCTCTGCCTTGCAGAATTTGATGGCACCACTGTGCTCTGTCGCGTCTGCGGTGATAAGGCCTCCGGCTTTCATTATGGCGTGCATTCCTGCGAGGGCTGCAAGGTAAGTTCTACTCCCACTCTAAACACGTACACGTATGTAGCTCTAAGTGCGTTGAGGGGGTGTCTGCTGTGGTTGCAACCACCGCTAGCCCGTCTGCGCTGACATTGAACTCGTTTGACCTCGCTGGCAAGAGTGAAGGCTGCTGCTGCTGCTGCCGCCGGAGGGTTGTTGTGCAGCAGGAACAGCCAAATTGGCATGAAAACCTGCGTTGCTCCTGTTTGTCCTTGCATAAATTGCGTCGCAATAAAATAAATCAAAAGCATACTGAACCCTGCAAACACCACCAACAACAACAATGGCAGAGGCAACGGCAGTCGTGGCAGCCGTGGCAAGCACCACCGTGCTTAGCCCTTTGTCTGTGACATTGAAAATTGACGCAAGTTCATTCGCCCGCCGCTGCCCAAGATCGTGCTCCCCGCTCGCTGCCTGCCGACTGCCCCCTGCGTATCGAGCTCAGCCTAATCAGTCGCTCTCGCTCGCTCCTTGGCTCGCAACCTTGGCAAAGTAGTTTGCCCTATTCCCTTATATTCGCCGCGTTGCCGCCAAAGTCGGGAATAATCTCTCAATGACGTCCTTGAATTAGGTTAACAGCCAGTTTCCAGTTCCAGTCCCAGTTCCAGTTTCGTGCTCTCTCTCTCTCTCTCTCTCTCTCTCTCTCTCTCTTTCGTCTGCGATCCTTTCTTGCGTAGTTATTTTTATTTGTTTAGCATTGGTTTCTTTCTTGCGCGCTGCCGAGACGTCTGCGCGTCTGAAATTTCAAACTTTCCAAGACTTTGGCCCGCTGCTTTTTTGCGAATATTCTTTTACGCTCTCTTCTTCTTCTTCTTCTTGGTTTTTTTTTTTTTGCGCTCGCCTTTTCTTTTTTGTGTTCGTTTTTCGCAAGTTCATTGACTTTGCGCTTGACCAAGCGTCGTCCACTCTTGAGCTTTGGGTTTCTTGGAACGTTTTTTTTTCACCATAGCATATCATGTGTGTGTAAATATATGTATGTATGTATGTATGTATGTCTATTTGTGTGTGTGTGTATGCATAACTCGCTCTTTATGTATAATGATATTAAGTAGCTCGCGTCGCTTTTATCAATATTCCACACACGCACACACACGCAACACATGCGCTAATTTAAATACGCATATGCATTTGTGTGTGTATGTGTGTGCTCGTCTGGCAGGTAGGCCTATTAACAAGCTGCTCGCTCGTACGCGCTTTTTTGAAGTTCAAGGTTAAGCTAAAGGCACAGGGCCTCAGCAGCTACGCTCTAAACCTGTCCTGCCCTTCTTCGCACACACGCATTCAGTCTCTCTCTCTCTCTGTCTCTCTCTCTCTCTGTCTGTGTCTCGCTCGCTCTCATGCTCGCTTTACATAGACTCTAGAAGTAGGAAGCAAGTTTTAGAGGTTTTTTGCCATTTTGGTATTGCTCATACGACGCGTTAAGCGCTGTCATCATCATTGTTGTTGTTGTTGTTGTTGTTTGTGTTGCTGCTCGTCATGTAGCTGATACTTCCGCCCAGGCCTGATCTGACTGGCTTGGCACCTGGCCAGAGCCAGCCTTCGCTGTGTCTATTGACCTCTATTTTATTTTGGATATATACACACATACATACATACACACACATACATGTATAGGAAATTCGAATTCGAGCTCGAATTTCTTACTAGTCTTATGTAAGCCCACACGCTGCCAGCTTTGATTAATATTCTTGTTATTTATAAAGCCTCGCTAGGTTTGCTTTTAGTTAATCAACACTTATTAAAGATTGAAGTAATTTATATATGTATGAATTTATCTTAAATTATTATTCAATTTTTTTTACATTAGAATCTCTAACTTTCCAATATTGGAAATATTCCAGCCAGGCATCAGTCTACCTAACTTATTATGCCCCTGTAAGCCTGTTTTTTTTGTCGCCCCTCTTACGCACGCCCTTTCGCTTGACTATTTACCATATTCTCAGCTCCCTTAGCAACGCCATTCTTCAACACTTTTCCACTGTGCCTAATGACCCAATTTGTGCGGTGTCGTCCAGTCCAAGTTATGGGAATGGCTCATTTCGGTCTTCGATAATTCCTCCAAATTTAAGCATAAAAACAAAACGTAGAAGAAAAAGCAAACAGAGGCACAAAAATAAATTAAAAACTAACATACATACATGTGTATGTATATATGCGTGTGTAAATAAATAGGTAAATATGTTTCAGGGCATGTGTGTGTGTGTGCGTGTATTTGTTGACGTTGGCGTTTTTGAGTGTGATTTTCTGTTATGGTTGCGCCTCTGCGCCCTGCACTCTCTTTGGCTTGCTTTCTTTGCTCCACTCCGCTCGGCTACTCTTCGGCTGTTATACAACATGTTTTTGTTCTTTCATATTATTTAGCATACTTATTTATTGTACATTTGTTGTTATTCTTTTCCTTTCCATCACACACTCACGCTCTTTGTTTATTTCTTTTTTTTTTGCTGTGCTTCTTTTTAGTTGCGCTGCTGTTGTTGTATTTTATGCTTCGTGTAGTTTTCGTGTGCAGTTGTTGTGTCGATTGAGTGAGTGTGCGAGCGAGCGAGCGAGCGAGCGAACGAGTGAGTGAGTAAGTTTGTGCGTGTGCAAGCCACGAGTAAGTGTGTGTGTTGTGTAAATGTGAATGAACTCGTTCAATGTCAGCTACGGCGTCGAAGCAGCGTACGCAGCATGGGCCACAAGAAGCAGCAGCAGAGGCAGCGACAGCGACAGCGACAGCAAAGAGCATAATCCGTGAGAGGCCACAATGTGCTGCGCTCATGCTCTCTCCTGCACATGCAGCGGTAATCGTGCTCTCTGCCAATGTGTTTAGTTGCTTGTATTTTCGCCGTGGAGTTTTCGTAAATTGTTTCTGATCCACTTATGCATGCATGCACATAGAAGTGTGTGTGTGTGTATGTTAATATGTGCATGTATTATTATGTTTAATTCTCATTCTTATCTGTATCCTGCTGTTCCGTAGGCTATTCAGACTGAGTCATCCGTAGCTCTGTTAAAAATTTCATTTTCAATCTCATTACATTCCTAACCTGCATCAATAATGACGTTGCATCTATAGAGAAAGAGAGAGAGGGAGAGAGACGCACACTATGATAATACACTTGATAATCATTTCGAGCATAGAGAGAAAACTGTGTGTGTGCTTGCATTGTATGGAGGGTTAAGCGAGAATAAATAGAAAAAAACCTAAAATAAATATAGAAAGAACACACACAAGGAAATAACTTGAATATAAGCAAATAAAAATATAAAAATATAAAAACAAATATTTTTGATACAATAAAAGCCATTGGGAAAATATACAGAGACAAATAGTATAAGTTGCTTAATTGAGTTAAGTGTTTTTTTTTCTTTCGTTTAATTCATTATTGCGTTGGCTGCTCGCCTGCAATCAGACTCTTCTATTCCAATTGGAAAATATGCTGGAAATAAACGGGAATAGGGCGAAGAGAGCGCACGCTGACTGCAGCAAACGAGCGGCGCAGAGAGTGAGAGAGGCGAGTGCATATTTATGCTTGTGTTCGTGTTGTGCTAGGACCCAAATAGAGCGGCACACCGAACACACACGCACACGCACACGCACACAGGCATAGATACAGATACTTATATAGATGCATATGTAATCAGAGGTTAATGCTCTGACATGCACTTGAACGACTGACTGCAGTTCCTGCTCTGCCTGTGTGTGGGGGTGTTTAACAACCTCTGTTATGTGCCGCGTGTGTGTGTGTGTGTGTGTGTGTGCGAGTCTAGGTGTAGAATGTTCTAGAAATGCTGCAATGCTTGAAATTTTTGATGCTTTGTTTTACATTTTGTAATTTGTATTAAATTTCATTTTGAACACATTTTGTTAGGTGTGAATTTTATATTTATTTATTTTTATAGGATCTGCCACGTGCTAAAAACATTTTGCATTCTGTCTGCAAATAGTTCAATGCACTGTGCCATTTGGGTCAACAAACTTTGTCTATTTGGGTTAAACATAAAAAAAAAATCTAAAAAAAATATTTATATATGCAACAAAATTTAATTTAAATATAGTTAAATTTTTTGTATCATTATTTATATAAATTAATAATAATTTACTTAAAAAAATCATAGAAATTGATACACAGCGCACGTAATGTTAAGCGTGGAGCAGCGCTGTTAAATTTTGAGACACCACCTAGCGGCTGCTTGCTGGCAACAGCGCAAAAGTATGCTACAAAAATAGTTAGCAGCATGTTTTATAGCAAGCAGCTTTTGAGCGGCTGTTGCTGTTAAGCAAGCAAAATTTAATTTACAAATTTTAAATAATATTTTAAAAATGTTTATAAAATGTTTTTAATATTGAACAAAAATTGAAAAAAATGAAAAATGCTTTAAATATTTTTATGCAATTTGAATGCAAATTTGTAAAAATTATTGAAACACTTTTATAGCCATATTTCTGCCATGTTAACTTGATTTTATTTGCAACATTTTTGTTGTTGTTATGCCAAGGCCAACAGAGCTGGTAGATGAACTCTTATATTAAATTATATATATTTTTTTCAATCAGCAATTATTGTGGGCATAAGAAAAAAAAAAAAACAATAACAAAATTATAATTTGCAGTGGAAAAAAAAGAAGCATTAAATTAATATATGGGCGAACGCCCACCAACGGCAGCAAGGCTTATCTAACAATTTGATGTGTGTGTGTGTGTGTGTGTGGCAAAGAGAACGTGCAGCTGCAACAGAGCTGCAGCAACAACAACATTGAGTACTACGAGCTACGTAACTGGGGCGAGGGCATAGTGCAATGAACTGCCTGCCTGCCTGCCTGCCTGGCCTAGCTGGCTGGCTGGCTGGCTGGCAGCAGCAGCAGCAGCAGTTGCAGTTGCAAGTTTATATGCTGCAAAACTACGAGTGATAGTAAAACGTGTGCTATATACACAGCTTTGTGTGTGTGTGTGTGTGTGCATTGGGGCTGTTGTTGCTCGCTGGGGGTTTGTTTTGCTGGGGTGGTTGCTGCTCGCAGTCAGAGCCACTTTTGCTGACCCAGTTAAGTGTCATTCGCCGCTGCTGCTGCTGCTGCACGTGGCTTTGCTTTCATTCGAGGTTACTTACCCCTTTTTAGCTTTAGCTGCAGCTCCACTTCCAATTGGGGGTTGCTTGTTTGCCTAGCGGCTTTGTTGTGTGGGTGTTTCGTGCGCTTGCTGGCTATAAATTCAAGTATTTTCGGCTTTATTGCTAATTAAATGCTAAAAAATATAAATAAAAACAAGAATTTAGTGAGTTTCCAATTTGAATCCAATTAGCAAGGCTTGGCAGCTTAGCAACATATACATATGTTACACATGTTGCCAGGCACCAAATGTTGCCAACATGTTGCCGGCTGTTGGGTAAACATTTTTAATTGTTCCCATTAGTGACATGTTGCTTAAGGCGTAAATGTTGCCAGCGCTTGACATTTCTTTCTCATTATGCTCTCTACCCACATTGCTTTCTCTTTCTCTGCGGCAACTTATTGCATTGCTCATTTGGCGCGCAACATTCTAGAAAAAACCAAACAGCAAGAATAACAGCAACATTCAGCAACAACAACAACAACAACAACAACAACAACTGAGAAACGTCAACGAACTCGCGTCAGCGCGCTGCAAAATAGTTGAACGCAGTTGACGTCGCCGTTGACGTCGCTGTTGAGCAATGAAAGTACCGCAACAAAACTGCAAAAACATGCATGCATGCATGTGTGTGTGTGTGTGTGTGTGTGTGTGTGCTGGAATAGAGGCAGCCAAAGTGCATTGACTTTGCTTTGCTTTGCTTTCTTCGCTGCGACTGCGACGGCGGCAGTGGCTGCGGCTGTGGCTGTGGCTGGGACAACAGCTAATGTTGCAGTTGCTTTTGTTGTTGCTTTTGTTGTTGCTTTTGTTGTTGTTGTTGTATGTTGCTTGTTGCGGCCCGAGTTGAATGCACTTTGCATGCAAATGGCTCTTCGCACTGTAACGAATGTTGCACAGAAGCAACTGGTTGCATACACACACACACGCACACACACACACACACACACAGAGGCACACTCACGGCTATAGACAGTGCTGCAGCTCGTAATTGCCTGATGTCATAAGTCAAAATTTGTGCGGCATTTGTTGACAGTTTTTTGCGCTTTGCCAGCTGTTCAAAGCAACAACAACAACAGCAAACTTGGCCAGCTTTATAATTAAACGCCACAAAGCGTTTAATACATTATTTATGATCGTGTTGCGCGTAGGCTGTGGGCGTGGCGTTGCCCATTAAAAAGCGTGCGAATGCCAAAAAAGTCTTCTAGCTGTCCGCAAGGCCATCAAGTTTTTAATTTAAAGATATTTAAAGGGTTTGGCAATTGAGAATATCAAATATTAAATAAATAAATACTAAATATTAACAATTAGGAAAAAATATATTTTTTTGAATATTCTAGAAAATTAATTAAATTAAAAAATTAAAAAAAAAACACAAATAAAAAAAAAATAAATAAATAATTAAAAATCTTCAAATATAAATCAATTTAAATAAAATAAAAAAAAAAAAAAGTAAAAAAATAAAAAAATATTAATAAAAAAGTCATAATTTATCCTGAAATAAAGAAAATAAACAATAAATAAATACAGAAATTAAAAAAGAAATAAAAAAAAAAAATTAAAAATAAATTTCAAATTTTTATTAAACAATCAAGTTATAATATAATATAATGTTAATAATAATAAAAAAATTAATAAATAAAATTAAAAAAATAAAAATCAACTAAAAATGAAAATGTCAAAAAAATGTATATATTATATATATAATATATAAATAAATAAAAAATAAAATAATAAAATAATTTAAATAAATAAAATAAATATATAAAATAAAATTATAATAAAAATATATTATTAATAAATATATTTAATTTTTATAGGAAATTTAAAATATTTTATAAATATAAAATCATTGATTTTTAATATTTTACAATTTATTTAATATTTTTGTATTTAATAGAAAAATATTTGAGTTAATCTTAAAGCATTTTCTGCATTCCTTTTTATTCGCGCTATTTTTTCATCCTTTGCTCAAGCGTTGGGGTTCAACGCACTTGGCGCAGGCTTCGCTTGGCTTTGGGTAAAACTATTGCCACTGCTAATAGGCACGCCCCCTGGGCTGCAGCGCCGCCCCTTGCTGCCGCTAGCTAATTGATTTATGTGGCTGTGGCTGTGGCTGCACAGTTGACGCGCGATAGGCAACACGAAATATGCCCAAGAGGCACAACTAACAGCCAACAAACAAGCAACAGCAACAACAACAACAACAATAAAAACTTTGGCTAACAAAGCACACGAGTCGAATGGGAATGGGAATGGGAATGGGAAATGTTTCGCTTCGGTTCGCTTTGCTTTGGGTTTTCTTTGGCTTTTGGCTTGGCCGGCCAAAAAATGAAAAGCAGCAAAAATCTGAGGGAAAATTTATTGCGGCTGCTCGCAAGTGGCCAACGGGCGCTTAACTGATTTGGCTTTGAGATTTTCTTTGCTGCTGTTTTTGCTTTTTGCTTTTTGCTTTTATTTCTCCTTCTGCCTCGGCACTAACCTAAGACAATGAGTGCGCGCCTCAGGCAGGGCGCTCGATGGGGCGGCCAGGTGTTGGGGCTCCAGATTAACTGGCGCGGTCACATGTGCGGGGGCAACTCGGTAGCCGCAACAGAAGTGCCTGACTTGTGTAGCCTTTGCTTCGGGCCAGGCTAACTGCATTGGCCACAAAAGCACCATTCAATGCGGCCAGCCCAGGCCTAAGCGATTCGCTTTGCTGCGGCTCTTGGGCAGTTCACTAATTGGAATTTTTCCCATTTTCGTTTATTTATTTTTTAGTTTCTATTCATTATTATTTTTATGTATATTTGGCATCGTTTAAATGTGAAAGATTTATTGCAATTTTTTTTTAAAATATATATTTTAAATAAATAAAACAAATAAAATAATAAAACGCTGTATATACTGAAAAATAATTATAAAATAAAATAATAATAAAAAAGAATAAAAAAACTAAACAATAAATTAAATTGAATGTATAAAAAAAAATATATAATAAAAATAAAATAATAATAAAAAATAAAAATAAAAAAAAAAATAAAAAATAAATAATATAAAATGAAAAAAAAAAAATACATATTTTTTTTTTTATTACATATATTTTTTATTACATATATTTTTTTTATTAATTCTTTGTTTTATATTTAAAACTATTTTTTTTCCATTTTATTTCAAATTCTTCTTTCTAAAAACTTCAATTTGATTTTATATTTATAATTTATTTATTAAAACAAAAATATATAATAAAATAGATACATAAAATTAATAATTATTTATTTTTATATTTATTCATTCTCTAATATTTTTTTAATTTGTTCTCATATAATTTATAATTTTTTGCATTACGAGTTTAGTTTTGTAAATATTTATATTTTATTATCATATTGAAAAAATAAATAAATAAATAAATAAAAAGAAAAAAATGTAAAACAAAATGTACATATATAAAATAAGATATATATAATAAATATAATATTTTTCTCTATTTTTTATGCACTTTGAAATATATATATTTCTAATATATTATATATATATTAATAAATATATTTATAATATATTTTTCCATTTGAAAATTTGTTTTATTACGATTTAAATTTGATTATAATATGTATATATATATATTACATATTTTATTTTTTTTTTATTATATATTTTTTATTAATTTTTATATTTTTTTTTACATATAGTTTTCACAAATTAAAATTTAATTATTATGATTATAATTCATTTAAAAGAACTCGAAGCAAAACTAAATATTTATATGTTATCAAAAATAGTTTAATTTTAACTTAAAAAAATGTATTTCATATTATTTTATTTTATTTCTTTTCATTTGATTCCTGTCTTTTTTTTTGCTTCTAAAATATTCCTTCTAATTTTTGCCTTAGATAAACTTTTGATTCAGCCCTCGCTTTGAAATCTGTGCGTAAATTGCGTGACTCTGGCGCATAAACTCGATCTCTGTCGCTGTCCTGCTCAGTCACTCCCGCACTCTCCCTCTCTCTCTCTTTCTCTCGCTCTGTGGCCGTTGCTCTCCCCACCGCAGGCACCGCAACGTTTTGTTGAATGCCGCATGTTGCATGATAATTATGCAAGCGGCAGAAGTCAAATGCAGCGAAACCTAACTAACTGCTGGGCGCTAGCTACCACTGGCATTGCCACGCCCCCTACCTCCCCCCTCGCCACTCACTGTTGCTGTCTCTCTTGGTCGCAGTCCATTTATGGCTGGGGCATGGCAAACGGCACTAACTCATTTCCGTCACAAATTCTATGAATGCGTTCACACACACACACACACACACACACACACACACACACTACACTACACTCACTTATGCACTTACACCCGCTGCCAAAAGTTTCGGGCCTGCAATTTTTTTAATGCCTATTTTTATGGTAATTAATGTGGGCCAGCCGCACTCTATATGAGTGCCTCTGTCCGTGTCCATGTGTGTGTGTGTGAACGCTGCGTATGAGTAATATGTATTTGCCATGCCCAACGCCTATTAGGCTGCGGTTCATGCTACTCGCATAGCTCGCTCGTGACATAAAGGCTGCAAAATGTTGCATAAATTAGACGCATGCCCCGAAAGGCCACGTCGCGGCGCTGCCGCTGCCGTTGCGAATGCAATTACCGTTAACAGTGCGTATGAGCGATTCGGTCAATAAACTGAACGCCAATTCCTTAAAGGCAGCAAAATTCATTCAATATTCAAATTAAATTTTTAAAGGTTTCGACTGGAACTTGAAGTGTGTTTTCGTTGAAATTGAGGCGGGAAAATTTAGAGGAAACTTCGAGAAAATTTTGAGCAAATTATGGGCATTTTTTTGGCGACAAGTCTTTGCTCAGTTTGTGCTTCATAATTAGGTTTTACTGTAACTTTTAAGGCGTTGGAATTTTGGCTAAATATTTTTTACTGCATTTCCATTTTCAGCTAAAAGATGTTAGCTCAGTTTTTAGGTTATATAAAAATATACAAATTTCTACTCAGTTTTCAGGTAATATTTATATTCAAAATTGAACTCATTTTCGTCTATTGATATTACAATTTTTATATTCAGAACTCATGGGGGCCATGTGTTGAATTAGCTCATTATATTTGCCTGTTCATCCGGGCTGTCCGTCCGGCTGTCAGTCCGTCTGGCTGTCAGTCTGTCTGGCTTTCCGTCCGTCTGTCCGTCCGGCTGTCAGTCCGTCTGGCTGTCAGTCCGTCCGGCTTTCCGTCCGTCTGTCCTTCTGGCTGTCAGTCCGTCCGGCTGTCAGTCCGTCTGGCTGTCAGTCTGTCTGGCTTTCCGTCCGTCTGTCCGTCCGGCTGTCAGTCCGTCTGGCTTTCCGTCCGTCTGTCCGTCTGGCTGTCAGTCCGTCTGGCTGTCTGTCCGTCTGTCCCTCTATCCATTTCTCTGCCCTCTTTTCAGCCTTTCCCCTGTACTTTCGTCTATCGGTTGGTGCGTCTGTCCGGTTATCCGGTTGTCCGGCTGTCCTTGCGTCCGTCCTTACGTCCATCCATCAGTTCATAATTTTTGTAATTCTCTCTTGAATTCTCTTAGAATTTCAGTTCCAAGTTACATATTATATTTTGTTAGTTATGCGTGTAACTGACAGTAGTAGGCGTGGCAGCGCCCATAAATGACGAGCTGAACTCACCCCACCAGCCCAGGCCCTGCTGAGACTTGATTTACTGTATTTGATTTATTGTATAAATTTTATATATATTTTTATTTACTTATTATACTTTTATTTACTATTTTACTTATTCTTTTATTCGCTTATTCCTCTATTAATTATCTTATTTCTTTTTTATTTTATTTAATTTTTTTTATAACTTTTCTTGCATTTTTTGCATTTTATTTAATTGAAGTCTTTTAGGCCGTCGCCATGCACGTCTGGGTCTCAGGTGGCGCCCAATGGCGACCTCTTGATTGGCGCTTTTGGCGCTTTGACATTTGTTGTTGTTGTTGTTGTTGTTTTTCTCTTCTGTTGGCTCGGCCATTCAGCTGTCGCAGACCCTATTGGGCTTGCCTGTTGTCATAAGCTCAATCGCAGGCAGCTTGGGCAGCGCTGCTTGACAGCTAGCAAAATGTCAAAGCAGTAGCGACTTCTCTCTCCCTCTTCCGCTCTCCCTCTATCCCCCTCTCTCTTTCTCTCTGTCTGTTGAATGTGTGTGAAAATTAAGCGACATATAATTTATGTTGACTCTGAAAAAAAAAAAGAAATAAAAAAATATCGAATGTAACTCAATTGCAAATAGATTTTGATTGTTGTTGTTGTTGTTGTTGTTGTTGCATTTGCTGCTGCCTGTTTAACTCGTTCGGCAGCCTTCAGCAACTGCTGTTAACCAGTACAATCACCTTGTTGTGGCATATAGTTCTGCTCCGCTCTCTTGGACTAGACCAAAAAACGTGACTCGATGGCGGCCCAAGTCAAGTAGATGGAATTGCATTTAATGGGCGCAACAACAGCAACGACAGCAACGACCAATTCTCTGCCCAGGCATTAAAGTTGTTCAAGTTGTTCGAGTTGTTCGTGTTGCGACCGCAGCCTTTACAATTCAAATTTACAATTCGCAATTGATTTTGCTGTTGTTGTTGTTGTTGTTGTTGCATGTTATGAGGGCGCCTTTGTTGTAAATCTCTGTTACGTTGCGATTTGAATTTAAGCTGGCACCAATCCATAGACAAATCATTGGTTATTTTCCCAATGCGTAGCAAGCGGCAAGCGGCAACAGCAACTGGGTGACAGATGCAACATGTCATTCAACTCCAAGTCGATTGAAGGCACAATTCAGCTGAGCTCAAAACGATTCTGAATCAATTGAAGTAGTAAAAGTTTCGCAAAGAGAGTTGTTCCAGTAGTGTTGTACAATTTTTAAACTCGGAGAGTCTTATTAGAAAATACTCAAAGACAAATATTCCAATAAGACCAAGAAATTAGCAATGCAGAAGAAATAAAATTTGACTTAGAATAGTAGTAAAACTCAGAAAAATTCTAGTGTTGTAAAATTTAAAAAATGACAAAAAATATCAAGAAAATGCCCATAAACAGCCAAAATTTTAGAAAATTTATTAAATAAACTTATTATTTTTTTCATGGAAATAAGTTGTTATATACGGAATTATTATGAATTATTATTGTTTCTATAAAAAAGCTAATTCCTTTATTTGTTAATTACATAAAAAAAACTAATTCGTTTATTTGTTAATTTGTTAATTTTCTATAATATTTTGGGCCTTAAAATTGTTACCGTTTATGAGCATTAGCTAAGCAAGAAAGCTAAAAGTAATTAAACAATTTAAAATTTTTATTAAATTATATACTCTTAAATTTTAATTTAAATAAGTTAACTTTTCTATATAACTATATGCTTTTAAATTTTAATTTAACTAAGTAAACTTTTCTCAAAATTTAATTAATATGGTTGGATTTTACAAAATGGTAAAAATAAAATTTTTGTATGCTAATTTTAATTTCACATAAGAATTTTATTTAAGTCATAATGAATTTGTCTTTACTTGTAAAACTTTAATTCATTAAGCTTATTTAAATTAATGCAAAATTAAATTAAAATAAATTGGATTAAATTCAAATTAAATTTATTTTTAAATTAAATTTAAATTAAATTAATTTTCAAATTAAATTAATTAATGTAAAATAAATTAAATTAATTTTAAAATTAAATTTAAATTAAATTAATTTTTAAAGTAAATTTAAATTAAATTAATTTTAAAATTAAATTTAAGTTAAATTAATTTTAAAATTAAATAAATTAATGTAAAATAAATTAAATTACATTTAAATTAAATTAATTTTAAAATTAAATTTAAATTAAATTAATTTTTAAAATAAATTTAAATTAAATTAATTTTTAAAATAAATTTAAATTAAATTAATTTTTAATTTCAATATTTATTTTTATTATAATTTGAAATTAATTACTTCAATTAATTTATTAATATTCTGATTAATGCTGCACAACTCTTGAGTTCATATCTAGGCAACGGCAAGAGTCTAATAAGAATGTTGCAAGCTAAGAACTAGTTCCATTTTCGTATTTAGCTGCTCAGACGAACACCAAAAATAAAAAAAAAATGTTTAACCCATTTGCAACACCAAAAATAGGAACGAAATTTGTCGCTCTTTTTTTTGAAAAAAAAAAAAGAAAAGAAAACTCGATTTCCACTGTCTGTATTAAACTCAATTTTCATATGTTCGCATATTTTGTGATTTTTTTTTTTTTTTTTTTTTTGCTTTTGCTTTGCTTCAACAAAAAGTGTTCTAATAATACGACAGGCGACGCTTTTCAAATGCCTTAAATTTTCGTGTTTCCGTCAGAGCTGTCAAGCGCCAGAAAATGGATGAAAAAAAGGCGAAAGAGAAAGAAAGAAAACTGCAAGCAAAAATTGAAATCAAAACTCAAACTAAAAATTCGAACGGACAGCTAGCTGTCCGGCCATTCGGTTGAGAGGCGCGAGCTATTTTTAATTGCTTTTAATTAACAGAACCTACAAAATTTTACGTGACAAGCATAATTTTTCCCATTTTCCTTGCACATTTTCCTTTCTATTTTGTAATTAATGCAATTATTTCGACACCGTTCGAAGAGCTGTGCCAAAAGGCAGCCGAAACTCGATTATGAAAGGAGAGAGTAGCTAGGCACATGTGCCTGTGCCTGTGTGCGAGAGAGAAAGAGGGAGAGAAATGGAGAGGGAACGTTAATTTGCGGAGTCATGCGAAGATTTGTAGCTCATTGTTTGGACATTGGCTTACCGAAAAAGAAGGGGGTGGAGAAACAAACGAAACGAAACGAAAAGAAACGAAACGAAAAGAAGCGAACGCGCAGCACAAAGTAAAAGGCAGCCACAAATCGTGCCAAAAGATAGGTCGCAAAATAGACAGCAGGACAGCGGCTGAGTGAAGTACAGTGCGAAAGAGTAAGAGCGAGAGGGTTAGATTAATGCAAAATATGCCGCTACGCCACAAGTGCAATGAACTCAACGCGACTGGGCGAACGACCAAGTCAAGCAAGTTCTAGTTGAGGCAGTCGCGCAGTCCAGACTGGGACTGGGACCGGGAGCGGGAGCGAGAGCGAGAGAGTGAGCACGCATCAAGAACTAAGAATGAAGAATTGAGAACTAAGCAAAGACTGAAACGGCGCAGTATGCATGTCATTGACTACTGTGTGTGTGTGTGTGTGTGTGTGCGCTCGCTTGTATGCAAATCAAAGCGTTGCGTATGCGCCGCAGCGCTGATTAGACTCAAGATTTACAGCTAATCTATATTTGAGAATTGTAATAACTTGATGCCGCGGCCCCTGTGCATAGCGTATACAAAATATTGTAGGTAGACTTGAGCTGCAGCGTTTGCCCAGCGAGCGCCTCTACCCCTCCCGTTTCTCCCGCCTGCTGCAGCTGGCTGCTTCGTGTCAGCCAGCTAAATGACGATTGCCAGTCGTTAGGTTTTCGTGCGACAGCTCAGCTCGGGCTGTTCATTCGTTCGTTTGTTCGTTCATTCGGTCGGTCGGTCGGTCGGTCGGTCTGTCGTTGGGTTATTGAACTCAACGAGCTGGCTTCGAATTGGGTTAGCGTAGGTTAGGTTAGCTTTGGGTTAGGTTAGGTTAGTTACTAGACCTGACTTCTGCTGCCGCTGCTGTTGACGCCTGCTGCGTTCATCGTCTCTCTTTAGCGTGTGTATGTATGTATGTATGCATGTATGTGTGTGTGTGTGTGTGTGTGCGTTCTCGTTTGTGAAATGCGATAAGCTCTCAAAACAAACGTCAACGACGACTGCAGCGACTCTGCTGGCCAACATGTGAAGAGGAAGAGCGCTGTGTTTTGATTCGCTTTAATTGCTTGGGCCTGGCCCCAAAAACGGTTCGGGTATGGGAATCAAAATGGCTGCAACAAGAAAATGGATTGTTGCACAGGCGGAAGCAACAACAGTAGCTGCAACGGCAGCAGGTGCAACTCAAGTGTCGCAACTGAAGTTATTTGAAGTGATTTTAAGGCTCCCAGTTATGATTTGATGGGCTTCGTTAAGCTGCCTGCTGCTAGAGATGTCTCCGTCTGATAGCCGACTTGAGTTGAGTTTGACAAGTTTAGAATTCGATTTTTAGTGCCTGATTGGCTAGGTGAGTGCACTCACCTATATCTATGACACGGTATATCAGCTAAAGGAATCTGTCAAACAAATATTTGGGCTACAATTTTGTTAAAAAGGGGAAGTGGGAATTCTAGAACATTGTGTGAACTTTATGGGCCTGTTAACTGAGTTTCTTAGCCTATATGTGGCACTTGATTGGGGCTAAAGAGATTGGGTCTTTTATTTACTAATTTTCTATTTATTTTCAAGTATTTTTCTAGTACATATATAAAAATATATTATTTTTGGGAAGTTTTTTATATTTTTTTTATAGAATATATAATATATATAGTATATAGTATTTATATATTTAAAAAAAAGATTTTTTTGGGCTTTTCAAATTTTTTAAAACTTTTACAGTAATTGATTATATTATATATATATTAATAAATATTATATATTTATTTAAATTTTATTTATTCGTATTTTTTTATTGCTAAATATTAAATATTCCAGTGATTCAATTCATTGATAGAATATTTATTATATATAATAGAAAATTATATATACTTTGTTCTAAATTTTAATTATAATATCTGTAAAGTTTTTTTTATCTTACGACTAATATTTATTTATTATTTAAATAAGTAATTAAGTAAATATACTGGATTTTGTTGTTAGAAACTCCACTTATTTTTTCCTCAATGTACATATATATATATATTAATAGAATATATATATAGACAGAGAAACACATATAATATTTTTAAAATTATTAATACATTTTAATTATATTATGTGTAGATGTTTTTTATAACTATTGAGTAATTTTGATCTTAATTAAGTAATTGTATATATATATATATAAATACTCATTTATATTTATTTTTATTCTTAGATATTCCACTTACTCATTCCTTAACTATAATTTCTTATAATGTTATTTATAGCACAAGATTGCACTTTTATATGGGTCTATATGGCGTATGAGCTATATTTATAATAAGACTTGATTATAAATAGCTTGCAATGCACAAAAATAACTGTGCTTTAATCTAAGTTTATGTCTGAAATACTTGAGCTAATCCAAATAGCTAAAATTTCTATGCTGCCTTATGCTCGACTTGAACTAATTAGTTTTATTATTTATTTCGTTACAGGTATGTCTGCTCTTCTATATATATATTAATAAATATATATGTATATGTGTGTGTGTGTGTGTGTATAGAGAGCCATTCAATTTCTGAGTAAGTTATTATTGCATTAGAATGCGTTGCGCTGGCATGGGCCAGGCCCAGGCCGAAAGCTTTCCTCTGTCTCCCAGCAGCGCTGCCCAATTACCAGTCAAACAAATAGCCAGGCGAAAGAGAGAGAGAGAGAGAGAGAGAGAGAGCGAGAGAGAGGGCGAGAGAGGTGGGTGGTTGGTTGGTTGAACAGAGTCGATTAGTGCGAAGTGCGACGACGGCAGCGTTGCCAAGTGCCTTGCACACACATGCGCAGGCAAAGGCAGAGGCAGCGGCAGGGGCAGCAGCAGAGGTGCAATGAGAGACAGAGACAGGGGCAGCGGCAGAGGCATACGCATACGCATACTTACATGACATGACACTCGAGTGTGGCATAGTTGTTGCAGTTGTTGTTGTTGCTATGCGCCAGCTACGTTGGCGGTGCTGCAATTGCGTAGCTGCACTCAGCGCTCGAGGTTATTGAACGGCAGCGACCTCACTTTGCATGAGCCACAGCAACAGCAACAACAACAACAACAACAACGACGTTCGCTGCGCTGTGCAATTTTCTTGCTGCTCTTGTCGAGCAAAATGTGATTTTAAAATTAATAAAATAAATTATTATTAGACATCGGCGTCTGCTGATGCTGCTGCTGCTGCTGCTGTGGCGCTGTCAACATTTTGATAAAGACTCGCAAGTTTATAAACATTTGCACATTGTGCAACACTGCAGCTCGATGCGTGCGTCTGTTGGGCAGGGGTTTGGAGCTTAACACACAAAAAAAAAAAAAAAAACAAATAAATAAATATAAAAAGACACTAAACACACTTAACACACTTTGCTGCCACAAGGCGAACATGCAACAAGAGCTCAAGCTAAATTATTGAAAAGGCAACCAAATGCAAGAGAGGGAGAGGGAGAGGGAGAGGGTGAGCGTGCAAGGGAGACAGCTATAACTAGTTAATGCATTGGCTCATAACTGGACATAAGTAGAGATATCAAAAAAATATATGAGCGTTACCCAAATTACAGAATATATGAGAGCTGCTTAGAGCGCACAATTTTGGTTTCGTAATCAGTTTTCAAATTGAAAATATAGGAAAATTTTGGAAAATTTAAATAAATACAAATATTGAGTTGAGTGAAGCTCAAAGCGCGCTTGACCTTTATAGGTAAGGGGAATATGAATTATTTAGCTTGGCAATTTCTAGAAATTTCTGGAAAAGAAATTAAGTGAGAAAGAGAGAGAGAGAGAGAGAGAGAGAGAGACAGAGATATATATGAAGAAATAGAAGGAAAACAAAAGAATTAATGAGAGATAGGGAAAAGCATTTCTGGGAAAGAGAGAGTGAGAGATAGTGCGGATGTATTTAAGATAGAAAGAGATAGAGAGAGAGAGAAAAAATATTTATTGAAAATATTTAAAAGAAAATATGAAATAGAGAGACTTTGGGCAAATATAGGGATAGAGAAGGACAATAAGATAGGATATATAATGAGAAAACAGTGTGAGTGGGAAGGAATGGAAGAGAGAGAGAGAGCGAAAATTTAAGAAAGAGGCACAGAAATAAAGAAACAAAGCAGGAAAGACTGAAAGTGGCACAGAATGTGAGAGAGCGTCACAGAGATAGAGAGAAAAGATAGATAAAGAAGAGAAATAGAGAGAACAAAGACAGGCAATGAGAAAGATACAGATAGAGAACATAGTAGAAAGACAGAAGCAGAAGAAGACAGTACAGAAAAAGACACAGCGAGAGATAAAAGGAGACTCTGAGAGAGTGAAAGGCAGAGAGAGCGCGTGTGAGAATGAGAAAGTTCGCGAGAGAGAAATATAGTTCTTAATCTAGTAATCTAGTAATCTAATAGTCAAGTTTATCAAGTATCTCTGGTATTTAGGCAGCCGCTCAGACGCATAATTAGTAAAGACTTTAAGAGTTGCGCCTTTTTGTAGACCTTGGCTTGGCAGCAGCAGCAGCCGCGCTTGGCTATTTGGTGTGTGTCATATTGTTGAGGCCACGCCCCCTCTAACGCCTGTCAGACCCAACAGTCGTTCGATTGCATTGGGGTCCGTCTGATGACTCAATATTGAAAATAATTTGCCGCCAGTTTTGTCATAAATAAAGTAAAAAGCGAGCGTCATAATGCAACAAATATGCGAGTGCAACTGCAACTGCCACTGCTGCAGCGGCAACGGCAGCGACAGCGGCAGCCATGGCAACTGTTGCATAATTGAACGAACTGCGAACGCAGCTGCAGCCCCATTTAGTGCAAATGGCTGTCGCCGTCGCCGCTGTCCGTGGGTCGCCCACTTACCAAAGGAGTGAGATCTCATGCGTTTCGGCAGTGGTAGTCGAGCCGCCTCGACTCAACTCGACTCGACTCGACAAATCAAATTTAACAAAAATAAAAACAGCAAAATGAACCAAATTAAATAAATTGAAACAGTTTCATCTCGCCGTTGTCTGATCGCACTTGCAATACCCTAGCTTCATATGGGCAGAGTTTGACTGAAATTAACTCGAATTTGAAAAACTATTTTATTTTTGTAATACAAAATAAATTTAAAAAACAATGTATATATTTTGTATTCAATATTTTTATATTTATCTATGTTTTATTTTTATTTTTAATTATTATTTATTTATTTATTAATAAATAAATTTATTTATTTATTTATTTATTTATTTATTATTTATTATTTATTATTTATTATTTATTATTTATTATTTATTATTTATTATTTATTATTTATTATTTTTTATTTATTATTTATTATTTATTATTTATTTAATATTTATATTTTATTTATAACTATATATATATATTTTTTTTTGTCTTGAAAGATTTTTTAATTTTGCTTCTTTTTCATAATTAAAAATATTTCACGAATTGTTATAATTATTTACTATTGTTCACTCTTATTTAACCTATTACATAAATTATAAAAATAAAAAAAAAAAAAACATATACCGTTTACAAAGTTATATAAAAAAAAAATTTTAAACAAATTATTATTTTAAAAATTTTTTGTTTGTTATTTATAAAAAATACATTTTTTTTCGGAAAAATTATTTATTTTTAATATGCAATTTTTTTAAATAATCTTTATTTATTATTTTTAATAAAAAATTATTATTTACATTAAATTTAATATTGGAATTACTCAATATTGAAAACAATATATCAAATTTAAATTATTTATATATTAAAAAAAATATTGTTTTATACATTTATATTCTTATACACATTTTTAATTTTTTATAGTATATAAAATATTAATTTTTTAGCTTATAAAATTATTTGCTTAACAATATTTCAGGGCATATTTTAAAACAATTATAGAGATAAATATTTATATATTTAAATATATAAATATATTCGACTAGCCACAGTAGTTATTTACAGGGTATCTACAATAAATGCCCATGTAGTGAGACGGTGGTTGCTGGCACGTGAGTGGCCTTTGTAGACAACGTCTCAAAGGAGAAGGCGGGTCGGGGCGGGCGGCGAGAGGCGTGGCAAAAATGATTCGCTGTGTGAGTCATTAAAAGCGGCGGCGGCGGCGATGGTGGCAACGAAACGCCAACAATTTATATGACAGTTTTGTTTTTTCTTCATTTTTCTTGTTTTACGTGGTTCTTATGTCAGCCTGGGCGTCATTAAGAGTTCCAACTGACCAAAAATGGAAAATCCAACAGAAGAACGAGCGATTCGAATTGCATTAATGGTGGGTGAGCTGAGCTGAGCTGGGCTGAGCAGAGCCATCGAAATCGGGGTTCGAATCCGGGCCGCAAAAGTTCACTGCACTCTGCCTGCATCAACTGCGCTCTCGCTCTCTCTCTCTCTCTCGCTCGCTCTCGGTCTCGCCTGCTCTGTGAGCTTGTCAAATGGCAACGACCTGCGCAGAACTGCAGTTAGATTTTGTTGGTAGTTGGCTGGATTTGCACGCAAAAGACCTTGCCTCTGTCTTCTGCATATTGTTGTTGTTGTTGTTGTTGTTTAAGCCAACATTTGCAGCATTTTCGTCTCTGGTGGAAACAAGTTTCTCTGTTGGCCCCAACTGTTTTTAATAGCATTTGCGTCAAGCCGTGACGCCAATGGCCCAACATGGATTAGATTCTGTTTCAACTAAACACACACTCACACCCATACACACACACTCACACACACACACGTGTGCATCTGTATGTGTTTATATTCTGGCATATATTCTGTTTATTTGGACAACCGTGCCCAAATAACAATCAGCACATAATGGCTCATAATTGTGCCCCGACAACAAATAACAAATAACAAATAACAAATAAAAAACAGGCGCCAGTTGTCAGGTTTTTATTTAACGCTTTTCAGCAGGGGTAGTCCCGCTTGGCGAACTGATTTGCCTGCAAAGGGGCAAATGACCTAATGAAAGTCACCCAAGATTGCCCAAAAAGCTAAAGAAATGGCCTAAAAACGGCTAGAATTTTGGTTATTATATACTCGAAAATTTAGCTAGACTTAGAGCTATAAAAATGGCTTAAAACAGCTAGAATCTAGCTGCATTCCGTTTGTTAAATATACTCAAAAATCTAGCTAGACTTAGAACTAGTAAAGTGACTGAAAAACAGCTAGAATTTAGCTGCTTTTTATATTGATAAAGAGTCTGTGTTCTAGAAGTAGCTAAAAAAGAACCGAGTCTTAGCTAAATTAAAAAGATTTTTTTGAAAGACTCTAGAATAGTTAAAAAGCTAGAAAAGTAAAGCTAGAAAAGAAATGAAAAATAAATTTTAGTTATATTTAAACTAGCTGAATAGCTAGAGAATTATTTATAATGATGGCAGCGAATATTTAGCTGTATTTTGAGCTAAAATTAATAATTAATAATAGATAAATTAATAATACAATTAATGTAAAAATAATATAATAATATCTATAAATATTTATATACGATACAAATTCTGTAATGATACTTAAGTCTAGCAAAAGCTTAATAAAAGCAGCTCCAAAACAGCTAAAATATAGCTTTCATTTTAGATTTTGTTAATCAGAGATTTTAGCTAGAAAACTCTGCTTTGGTCTATTTAATTATACATTTAAAAAATAATAATTAATTTCTTTAAAACTAAATTAATTTCAGTTTAGTTTAAGTAAATTCAAACTCAAATTCAAATAGAAAATTTATTTATTTTATTTTATTTTATTTTTTTTTTATTTATTTAATTTAAATAATTTCTTTTATTTTATTTATTTAATTTATTTATTTTATTTTATTTTATTTATTTTATTTTATTTTATCTATTTTATTTATTTTATTTTATTTTATCTATTTTATTTATTTTATTTTATTTTATCTATTTTATTTTATTTTATTTATTTTATTTATTTTATTTATTTTATTTATTTTATTTTATTTTATTTTATCTATTTTATTTATTTTATTTTATTTTATTTTTATTTAGTCTTTAGTCAAGCCACATTCCACTTTAGCCTTAATCGCAACACAAATTTTGAGCCTTTGTTAGAGCATTTGTGGCGCTACGTGCAGCTTAAATTATGTGCGCTTGGCGGTTTTAGCTGATTCTTGTTTTTGAGTTTTTTTTTTTTTTGGCCCACTGAGGTCGCCACAGCACAGACACAGCTATTGAAACAAGATAATCGCAAAATAATTGCGTGGAGTTCAATGAACTGGTTCGCTAAGTCGAGCAACAAAACTAATAAATAAATAAAAAGAAAAATAATACAGAAACAAATAGAAGAAAAACTACAAAAAAAAAAAACTAACACAAATTACGCAGAGACACAGCAGATGGAAAGCGAGTAGATAAAAATATGCGTATATAGAATGGGTATATATATATGGAATATATATATATATATATATATATATATATATATATATATATATATAAAATATCAGCAGAGACAGAGAAAAGAAATAAATAAAATGAAAATAGAGAGAAATAAGTGGAGCACACACGGGGCAAGAAATGTGATTGAAATGTGGTTAGCTGGGCAGCAGGCAGCCGCTGGGCTGGGCTGGGCTGGGCTGGACTGGACTGAGCTGGACTGAGCTGGGCTGGTCTGGGGGTCAGCTTTTAATTATGAGAGTTGCCATATAATTGAGCAGAGTAAAAAAAACCACAACACGAAATTATCTAGCCTGCCGCCTGTCGCCTGCCTCTGCAAATTGCATTTGGCTGCGTTTATCCTTCAACTTTGTGGAGCTGCGGTCGTTGCTCGAGCTGCGCAGATTGCAGCGTCACATGACCAGGCAGGCCGCAGCCGCAGCCGCAGTCGCAGTCGCAGCCAGTCAGCAATTTTTAAGGTTAATGCTGCTGCAGCGCCACCTAGCGGCTGTCCAAACACTTTCATTACACACACACACACACACACACACACAAGCGTACAGCGCGCGTAACCCCTAAAATATTTGCTGTTCCATGCCCAAATGTCTCTCTCTCTCTCTCTCTCTTTCTCTGCTCTTCCTCCTCTTCCTCCTATTCCTCCTGCACCTCACGCTCATCCGGCCGTAGCAAAAGTTCAACGCACGCCAAGTGGGTCAAAGCAATGTCTGTGCAACCCACCCCCGGTGTGCGAACCCCACACAGTTTGCTTGGAAGCAACAGCAGCAAAAGTGAAATGCTTGGATGAGGCGGTGGGCGGCACTTTCTGCTTCATTGTTTGACAGGGCACAGGTGTCTTCCATTTGCCAGCGAACGAGCGAGCGAGCGAACGCGCGCGCCAATTTGCCGTAAGAAATTCCGCCTGGCCGGCCGAGCCCCAACCACTGGCTGACAATTTTGCTACTCGACATGCTTCGAGTTCATTGGACTGGTTAAAGGACAATTTCATTTGATTGGAGCACTCGAGTAAAGTTGGAACTCAACGGCTCCTAGCTTACTCAACATAAATTATTATTCATGCGATTAACTCGACATAAACATAGTATATCTAGTTGGCTACCTTTCTACACTCCCGCACAATAGCTATACACACACACACACACACATACACAGACATTTGGCCAATTAAATGCATTGCATTTCCTTCCTGAGGTCATTTCCTCTGCCCACTACAAATCGCACAGTCTAACTGGAGCTTTCTAACTGTGAATGCTCAGCACTCGCTCGTCCGTTCGCCCGTTCGCCCGTTCGCCCGTTCGCCCATTCACCCGTTCCCGTTTGCCCGTTTGCTTGCTCGAATATTCGCTTGCCCGCGTATGCCTAGACACACAGCTCGTTTCGTTTCACCCCGTTCCGCTGCTTATGCAAAAGCAAAAATCAAATGTTCTTTGGAGCAAGCAGTGTTTGCTGCGCGCCAAATTAGCAGCAGTGGGAAAGAGAAAGACTCAGAGAGAGAAAGAGCGAATGTGTGAGTATGTGAGCGCGCTCTCTTTGCTTCTTGTTGCTCTCTGCCTTTGTTGCTATTGCTGTTTGCTGTTTCTGTCTCTGACTGTGATTCAGCATGTGCTGCTTCTTTAAGGTTATTGCGGTGCAATGTCCTCAATCGTTGGTCTCCTTGGCTGCTGTTGTTGCTTTTTGTGTTGCATTTCGGGCGCACAGATGCTGTCCCTGGCAGGATAATTTGTCTCTTTCTAGATTTGTTTCTTCTTATTCTTATTGGTTGCCCTTCGCAGCGCTTGGCTGGTGAGAAATGTGAAAGGTATTTCCGTTTGCTCAATATGTTCTTTGCTTTTGCTTTGCCTTTTTATGCTTCTCTTTTGCATATTATGTTTAACATTTGTCATTCGTGGTTCGAGGAATTCTCGATTCCGATTATTCATGCTAACGAAATGATTGTTAAAGTTTATCAAAAGGACAAATCGAAAACTTTTGACCAAGGCTAATTGCCTGGCTTAGCTAAATAAGTTATAAGTTATTGCCCTCAATTACAAATTTATCGATTAACCATTGAGCAGGGGGGCTGATGATTAATGTCAATTCAGTTGATTTCACTTTGCCTCTTGACAATAGCATTTCCTGTGGCAGCAACAACCCCAACCCTTGGAGCAATCAACAACAACTACTCAAATGCAGGCGACCATGAGCCAGTGAGTTGAACGAACTCAGCGTCAGGCAGAGCAGAGCAGCACAGCGCAGCGCAGCGCAGCGACTGCAAAAGTGACGTCAATAGGCGCGAGGCCAAAGGGAAACACTTCGTATGCTGGCTACCCCTTCCGCTCTCGTTTCTGCCTGGCTGGCTGGCTGGTTGCCTGGCTGGCTGCTTGTGTTGCGTACGTGCGGCTGACCTCGTGTTCCTTTTTACTACGACTACGGCTAGTGTGAAGGAGGAGGCGGGGGTGGGTAGGGGGTGTCGCAGGCTCTCGGTGCTTACGAAAAATATCCTTGCGAGGTATGCGCGCTGGGGGCATTGAACTTTGACCTAAAATGCGACAGCAGCAGCAGCAGCAGCAGCAGGCGCTGCTTGACTTGACTTGACTCGGCTCGTAATTTGAACATCATTTATTTATTGTGCATATATTTTCGTCAACTAATTGCTGGCCTAATGACTTGGGCCCGGCCAATGAGCCATGAAATATGAGCCAAAGGTAAGCTGCGGTATTACCCATTACCAATTCCAATTCTAAGCAACCCAGCCGTAACATGACGAGCGTCGACTGAACTGTAAAGCGCCCATAAAGTTCCGCATAGAATAGGCACGTGCTAATTGCTTACGCATCGGACGAGCCCAAAAGAGAATTTGAAAGCAACAAAAATTACAAAACAAACAACTGTTATGATTGAGCGAAGCGTGCGGGTGACGCACGCCTGAAGAGAGATGAGAGAGGATAACTAAATATAGAATGAACATCTACAGATCCTGTTAGAAAAATGAACGCGAGAATGAGAGACGCAGCAGACAGTCAGAAGAGAGAGGATAACTAAATGTCGAATGAATACTTAGAAATCCCAAAGCTCTTGAGTTGAGCAAATTCTTAATGATGTCAAGATCTGACAGTAGCGCGTGTAAAGTGAGTTTCGAGTAGCCCAGCAGCAGCGCCCACATTGGATGCGGGTCAAGTGGTCAGTTGTGGCCCACTGATCGTGCATTGCCACCAGCCAACAACAGGTAGTCTACAGATAGGAGCTATTCATTCATGACTTTTCGATGGCTATTTAAAAAGAGCTTCGACTGATCGCCCCACTGCACGCCAGCAAAACAACAGAAAAAAAATGTTAACAAACAAATACTGAGTTATAATGCTTGCCCATAATGCCAATGGTTCGGGCAATGACGACGTCGAATCATCATAATCATGCAAAAGGGGGAAAACGCTTCACTGCTTAAACGCTCATTGCCTAACTTACACACGCACACACACATAAAGTGGGAGAGAGACGAATGTGTGTAACGTAAAATGCTCTCACTTTCCTTTGAAACTTGTTATTCGCATTGCAGCTGCCAGCAGAGTTCATTCACATTTGGCAGCCAGACCGCGAGAGCAAAATCCAGAGAGAGAGAGAGAGAGAGAGCTTACCACAATGAGCGCTCGCGGAGTGCAGGTGATAGAATAGCACGCACACACTGACACACATAGAGTGCACATAGTGAGCGGGAGAGAGAGACTGAAACGGGCACAGCTGTTCCCGAAAGTTCTTCGTCGCTGCGTGCAAAAAGTAAAGCCCGACTTGCTCTGCTCTGTTCTGCTCGCGCAGTTCATGTTCATATGCGGGGGCCGTGAGGCATTGAAATGAGTGCAAATTGTCGCTGCTGAGTGCATTGAACTCGCTCACAGAGCGACCGAGCTTGAGTTATGTTTTGGTTTTCTTAATTGCTTTCAATTTATTGTTGTTAATTATATAATGCTCAGACTCAGCTGCTTGAGCATAAACGCCAAACGTTGCTGGCTGATGCAATTTTCCGGGCCTATCCCAAACCACATGACTACGTGTATTTATTTTTCTTTCGTGAATTGCATTGCCAAAGATTTCCTTGAACGCATTTTAGCCATAAAGTCGCCGTTGCCTGAGCTCCCGCTCCCCCTGCCTCGCCTTCCCCTTTGTGGGCCAAGCCCACAAACATGCCTGCCGTCGTCCGCCTGAGGTTTCTGTGTCGTTGACCGACCGCCAGCTCAAATGAACTCCAAACCAAAAAGTTAAAGCAAAGGCTTGCAGCAGCTGCTGCAGCGACCAACGCCAACAACAACAACAACAACAACGAATTTGCATGCGAATGCACTGAGAGCGAGCGCAGAGCAATTGAGAGCAGCAATGCACGAACGAAGAGTCAATTTGTTCGTTCGCTCACTCGTTCGTTCGTTCGGTCATTCGGACGCTCGGCCGTTCGGTCGTTCGCTCAGTCGCTCGGCGCTGAGCAGCTCCACATTTGGAGGTATTTGACCGAAAAGTGGGTCACGACAATGGCGGGGTTCGTTGAACTGAACTGCCAGTCAGCCAACCTCTGCTGACGTCGTCGTATTATGTTGACGTCGTCGTCGTCGTCGTCGACGTCGCGACGCGTCGCGTCGTTCGGGGCTTTTTGGTTACGTAGCCTTCCAGCATGTGTCGTTGCTATTGTGTGTTGTCTCTCTTACGTTTTGTGTGGCCTCAAAAAAAAAAAAAAACAAAAAAAAAGAAGAAATGAAATAAATAACAAAAGGAAAAAGAAAAGAAAGAAAGAGCGCGCCGCCGAAATATTATTTAATATTATTAATAACGAGGCGTTAAATTTAGTAGTTCATGAAATGAGTTGAGCATATTTTTTGAGTGCATTTTAGGGCGCTGCTCGAGTATTAAGTAATCAAGTGTGCTTCCAGCCCATAATTGGGGCAGCAGTGCAGCCAAAGCTATATGATTAATAGCTGCGAGTTGGGCAATTGTAATCCCCCCCTACACACACGACCATTTCTGGAAACTTCCCCAACAAATTTTGTAAATCTACCAACCCAAAAATAGTCTGAGAGCCGTTCCAAATCTGCGATCCTCTTATGCTTGTCATATTTATTGATAGCGCAGCCCCCAGCCCCGAGTCCCCATATCAATGTGCCCCGCCCACTCAATATCAATTAATCTTATTTGTCACTCATGTTTCAAAACAGCGCACACAAATGTTCTAAGCCCCCTCTGTCTGACGCAAAGCATCAAACAAACTTTGTGTGCGTGTGTGTGTGTGTGTGTGCTGTTGTTGGTGCTGCTGTTATCAAACAAAGCTGATCAGTCAGGTGGCAGTAGCAGAAGCTACCTACAAAATCTGCGTCGCGTAGGTGTTCCAAGAATTGTTTACAATACAAAAAACCAACAAAAAGCGCCCCCACCAACAGCAGCAGCAGCAGCAACAGCAGCGCGAGCGCCAGCGGCGTCTATTGTTAGCTGCTCGCGACAACATCGACGTCGACGTCGACGTCGACGGCAGCGTCGGAGTGAATGTCCTCAGTTAGTGCACAAAAACAAAAACAATATGTGGCGCGAGGTTGGCAGCAGCAGCGCAGCAAGTAAGCGCGAGAGCACACGAGCCGAGAGAGTGAGCTAACGCTTCGTCTCCAGCCGAAGCTTGAGCCGAAGCACGGCGAGCAGGCATGAGTTGTTAGCGCGGTTGGCGCTGCTTTCATTCGCAAATTGCTCGTCGTTGGCAGCGGTTGTGCAGAGCAAGAAAAGCGCGCGAAACAGAATTAAATAAAAGAAATTGAATTAAAAAAGAACTGAAAACTAAATAAAACGGCAAAATAAGAGCAACTAGAACAACGTTACAAATAGTTTTAATAATATTCTATTATTTTTATTGGTGCCAGTGCTGTGAAACAGAATACAAAGAGAGATCAAGCCAGAGAAAGATATCGAGAGAGAGAGAGAAAGAGAGAGAGAGAGATCATCAAGACTTCCGAAAAGCGCAAAAATTGTTTTGGCGCTCAAATTGTTGGTGAAGTGCATTTGAATGAAAATTGAGTTTCAAGTTGAAATCAAAGCAAAAGCAAAAGCAAACGAAATGTTCCTTATTAGCAAATTGTAGAGCAAAATCAACAGCAATCTAGATCGAAGGAGAGTAAGAGAGAGAGGGAGAAAGAGAGAGAGAGAGAAGTTCAAGTGTCATTGTGGTACCAAAAAGTAAAAAGTTTAAATTTTAACAACAAAAATGGTTTGTGCAATGGAACAACAACAGCAGCAGCAGCAGCAACAGCAGCAACACCAACAGCTGCCCGCACAGCAACAGCAGCAGCAGCACAGCACAACAATTGTGCTGCTCACAGGCGGCAACAGCAATGTGCACATTGTCAGTGCACCGCAGCAACATCAGCCCCAGCAGCAGCAAATCAAGAGTCAGCTGAAGCAGCAGCATTCGGCGCTGGTCAAGCTGCTGGAATCAGGGCCGCTCAGCAAGCAGCAGCAGCAGCAGCAGCAGCAGCCCAGACAAATAGTTTACCTGCCACAACAGCAACAACAGCAACGCAAAAGACTGAAAAACGAAGAGCAACAACAACAACAACAACAACAGCAACAGCAACAACAAACACCTGCAACATTAGTAAAGACAACCACCAGCAACCAGACAGCAACAGCAAACACAACAAATAGTATTAGTCAGCAGCAGCAGCAAATAGTATTGCTGCTGCAACAGCCAGCTGCAACAGCAACTGTGACAGCAGCAACACCAAAGCCATGCGCCGATCTCAGCGCCAAAAATGACAGCGAATCGGGCATCGACGAGGACTGTGCGAACAGCGACGATGAATTGCCGCCCAAGGCCGCCAATGTTGCCAGCGGCGCAACGGCAACGGCAATGGCAACGGCAACAGTTGCCGCCGTCGACTATGAGCAATATCAATGTCCGTGGAAGAAAATTCGGTATGCGCGGGAGCTGAAGCAGCGTGAATTGGAGCAGACAACTGCAGCTGCAGCAGTAACAGCAACAGCAACAGCAGCAACGGCAGCAACAACACCAGCAACGGCAGCAGCAACAAGACCCACTAGCAACAAGCTCAATCAACTGCATTGTGATAGTCCTTTTTCCGCGCAAACACACAAAGAAATTGCCAATTTGCTGATGCAGCAAACACATCAGCAGCAGCAGCAGCAGCAACAAACTCATCAGCAACAGCAACAACAACAGCAACAGCAATTGTTGCAGCAGCAGCAACAACAGCGACGCGACAGCTCCGACAGCAACTGCTCGCTGCTGAGCAACTCGAGCACTCAGTCGCTGACCAATGGCATTGGCAATTGTTGCACATGCAACGGCAGCAGCAGCGACGAGGATCAGCAGCAGCAGCAGCAGCAGCAACAGCAGCAACACAAGCAGCTGCTCGAGGACATGGATGCCCAGGACTCGGGCTGCGATGACGAGCTCTGCGAGCAGCATCATCAGCGCCTGGAGGCGTCACAGCTGAATTATTTGTGTCAAAAGTTTGACGAGAAGCTGGACACAGCCTTGAGCAACAGCAACAACAACAACAGCAGCAGCAACACAGCTGCAGCCAAAGCGGCGACAGCAATTGAGGAAGCCAGCGCTGATGTAGGTGTCAAATGGGTCCAATTGGATATAGACTTTAGCAGAAGTAGTAGGCTTTGATGGGGTATACCCTGTATACCCTGTAAAAAAAATAAATTTTCACTAATTTGATGTTTGCAGTAAATTAACTATTTTTATGTTATTTATATATAAATCAATTATATTTATATATGATATACGTATATATACCCTGTAAAGATCTCATACTGTTCTGTTTTGACGAATGATCTCAACAAAAATTTATGATGAATATACAAAAAAATATTTATATATAAATCATTTATATTTCTAAATGACAAATTATATATATACCCTGTAAAATCAGCAATAATATCTACTTTGACGATTAAACTGATTGAACAATTTTAATAATAATATTTGATATATTTCTTATATATATTATTATATTATTATTTTTTAGAATTTATTACAAAGTCTGATATTCAATTTAATATTTTTAGAATTAATTATAAATTCTAATACTTAATTTAGCCAATTTTAATTCATTTATTAATTTAATTTAATTCTTCTGCTTGCAGGGCTTCTTCCGCCGCTCCATACAGCAAAAGATCCAATATCGCCCATGCACCAAGAATCAGCAGTGCAGCATTTTGCGTATCAATCGCAATCGCTGTCAATATTGTCGCCTGAAAAAATGCATTGCAGTTGGCATGAGTCGTGATGGTGAGTACCGTTTGAGCACTCTTCTAATCCTAAATTACTCACACGCACACGCACACACTTACACATGCTACACTCGAGCTGCAGAGAGTCAAGCTCAACACACACAATAAAAATAAAACGCAAACGAAACACAACGAACGAAACTTAACGAACTACAGCCGACGGACGACTATCATCGACGAGTTCATTGACCAGCCGTGAACGAAATTTCAGCTGTGTGCCTGTGTGTGTGTGTGTGTGTGTGTGTGTGTTTGCATGTATGTATTGCAACATTTGTATAGCGCGCGCGATTTCACGGCAAAGTAAAAGTTGTTAGCTGCCTGCCCCGAAAAAAAAGCACAAAAAACCACACAAACATACACACTGGCATGTAAAGGCAAACTACATTTATGTAAATTTTGTTTAAACAAATTTCCAACACCCGCATGATAAATGGGAGCAGCAGCAACGGCAACGGCAACGGCAACGACAACTGTGCGCCATTTCGAAATTGTGTTAAAAGTTGAATGAACGCACTTAACCTAAATTCATAAAGGCAGCGAGGCCATGCCTACGCATGCCTCTCGCGCTGCCTCTCGCTCGCTCTTACGTCGAATCGGGCAAACTTGCTCTTCCCCCTCTTTCACAATTCCTCATGCTGTGTTACGCTTGCCAGCATTTGCTTTTATTAAATTTTGTAATAATTTGTTTAAATTAAGAGCAAGTCCGGAAAAATTGTACAGGAAATGCTGCGACGTTCATATCGATTATGAAAACATGAAACAAAAGCAACAACAAAATGAAATACGTGAAGAGAAGAAATAACAGCAACGGCAACAACAACAACAACAACAGCAGCAGCTCGCGCGCGCAACGTTCATTGACTTTTGTGCTCTTCTTCTTTCTATTATGGCGGCCATGTTGCTGTCGAAAACGAAAGTGGTTCATGCTGCTGTGTGCGCCAGAAAGAGAAAGAGATAGCCAGAGAGCTGCTGCTAAGTCGTCGCTGTGGCTGCTTTGTAGGCAGCACGCAGTCGCAGCCTGCTGTTGTTGTTGTTGCTGCTGTTGTTGTAATGCTACTTGAACATGTGCCGTAATTGATGGATTACAATTTGTTTTCTTTTCGTTTCATTTCTTTTTGTCATGATATAAACGAAAGTTGCATAACGTTAGATAAAGATTACTTCAAATCATGGCCCCAAAAATATGCATATTAACTAATCGCTGATCAGTGAGCAGCCAAGCATTAAGTAAATTACTATTTAGAAATTGGCAAATCCTTGAACTAGTTCTACACACCACTAATGCCAAAAAATCTCAATAAAAAACTAAAAACAAAAAAAAAAAAAAAAAAAAGGAAAGAAAATAAATAAATAAACTAAAATACGACCGCCATCCAAATAAACAGCAGCGAACTCGAGCGCGGCAAGAGCAACGAAAAAAATTCGAATTGTTTATAATAAAAATGACCGTGTGCTATTTAAGCGCAGCTGCCGCTGGCAGCGACGCTGGCGTTGACGTCGACAGCGCTGCCCTCGCTTGCCTTATCTTTCAAGGAAAATTAAATTTGTTCACACACACACACACACACACACACGCAGGCATGCATGCGAGCTGTTGTCGAAATATTTACAGTTACTTTTGTTCAACAACACGCTCTGACCTAGAAATTGATCATATTGTTTTTATTATTATTATTATTATTATCATTATTATTGTTATTGTTGTTGTGTGTATTTCGTTCATCTTCAACATGCATAATATGCAAGACTTTCACTTGGCCAGTTGCGCATTTCGAAACACTTTCTTTTACGGCTTTCATAATTTCTTTTTCGTGTGTAGTAATATTATTAGGCGCCATTTTGTTTATGTTTGCCTATTGCAAAGATACGAAAATAAACGCAAGACGCGCCGTCAAAATGAAAACGAAACCGAAATTTAGCGCACACACACACACACACACACAGAGGCAAGCAAACACTCTCCCATGGATAGAGCGGCCCCCAAAATAAAAAAGCAACAAACAAACGCGAGTTCCACTCCTCTCTCCCACTCTCTCTCTCTCTCTCTCTTTCTCCCCCACACACAAGACATTCAGCCTCGACAGCAGCGCTCAGTTCATTGACCGACGAAATTGGGTCACCCAAAGCAGCGACGTCGCAGCTGAGCAGCAACAGTGAAGGTGCTTGAGTGTGCGTACGTGTGTGTGTGCAAGTACGCTTGATAGTAAACACGGTGTTTTTTTTTTCACTCATTTTATGCGTTCATTTTGCATTTGCCTTTTTTTTTTGAATTGTTTAAATTTGTAGTTGTCGCGGAAAAGGCAGAGACATACATACACACACATATACATATATGTACATATATTTGCAGCTATTTATTTTATTCGAGTCTTTGAACAGTTTATTTTATTAGTTTTCATGTGGCGTTTAATTAAAATGAACTCAAATCAGCGCGAGGCTAATCGAATTGAAAGGCTCAAGATTCAGTGTAAGAGAGCCGAAGCTATGATACAGTTATGATTATGCTGAATGCTCTCTTGAACTAGAATGAGTTAGAGTCGAACATATGCATATGAGTGAATGCAAGTGTGCATGTGTGTGTGTGTGTGTGTGAGCAAATAGCTGTCAATTATCTTTGTATTTTGAGCGCAAATGAACAAAACAAAAAAGAGAGAAAAAAAAAAACTAATCAGACAATTGTCAATTATCGAAGGCACAACTTTATTTATTTTAGTTTTTTTTTTTTTTTTAGTTATGTATGAGTGAATGCATGTGTGTACGTGTGTGTGTATGTGTAAGCAGTGACGTTTTTGTTGTTGTCGCAATCATTATTTTTTGAGGCTACACACACACACACACATGGCTAGCATGTAGATTTCGCCTTGCCGTCATCGTTGTTGCCGCGGCGAGTGTTTTGAACTTTATTCAGGTCAATTACAAATACATTAAAATGCCAGTGCTACACACACACACACACAGATACAGACACGGGTGTTGACTAAAATAATATTGGAGGCTACCACACAAAGTGAACACAATATGACAATAAAAATGTTTGCCCCACGGCGGGGAATCGCCAATGGATTGAACTGAAGTTGGGATTTCGTAGCATTCAGCTTCGGTGCGCTGGTGGGGCACTGGCTGGGCGTGTGGGTCAAAGCGTCAAGTACAACTAGCTCATGATGATAATGAAGTCGATAATAATGCTGTTTGACGAGCGCATACCTATGTATGTATGTATGTATGTGGACATGTGGGCGAGCCTCGCGCTCAATGCAATGCAATGCGAACTCGCTGTGGGTTTTTAAGGTGTGTGAGGGAGGAAGGTTAGCCAAACGTTGCGCTATTGAAAATTTAATGCATAACAGATCGCACTTGCTCGTTATACAATTGACTTTGCTTTGCTTTGCTTTACTTTTGTTTCTTGTCATCAGTGAAATCATTTTTTTACGCGTGACACGCATCATCAACAGCCTTAAAAATGAGCTGCGACAAGTTTCCCGCTCTCTCTCTCTCTCGCTCGCTCGCTCGCTGTTACATAAAGCTGTGCGCTTCACCTGCCTTACGTTTGGCTTAACGGTGAAATTGCAAAGGAAAGAGTGCAAAACAAAGCCGTCAAAAGCAGCGACAGCACGAGCAAACGTAACAAACTTGTTTTACACTAGCCACCGCTGACGTCGACTGCGGCAGCGACGTCGGCGTTGCCTACTACGCAAGTTGAACCTTCAAAAGGTTCATTTACCTCGCGCACAAACGAACGTCCAACGAGAGACAAACACGAACAGCAGCCACAAACACGAGGCACACACACACACACACACACACACACAAGCATGCATACATGCACATACTTACATGAGCGACGACGGGCAGCAGAAAAATGTACTTTCGCTTTTTCAATGCCTCGACGTCAAACTAGTTTCAAGCTTCAAGTGGAGCCGAGCCACAGCCAACATTGCTGCAACGGCTGTGTGTGATGTTGGCGACGCCGGCGTCGCTGCCGTTTTGGGGCACAGTTAAACGACCGACACATGGCGAGTTCAACGACTCTTGTAAAATTTCTCGAAGGTTTCGCATTGCAACATCAGCGTCGCAACTTGCTCGACTGCAGCAGCAGCACTGCATTTGCATAGGCTCAGCCAGCTGCTGGCTGTTGCTCTCTTGAACGCGCGCTCGCACTCACTCGCTGTGCGCTCTCTCACGTGTATGAGTGCCTGTGTGTGTGTGTGTGTGTGTGCTGAATGCTGTTCATTGCACTCGGCCTCATTTTGAGTGCGCGCTGCGCTTTTTTTTATACCCTGAATCCATTGAAAATGGAAATTTCAGGGTATAATGTTTTTGTGCAAATGTATGTAACAGGCAGAAGGAGGCGTGCCACACCCCATAAAGTATATATATTCTTGATCAGCTCGATGAGCTGAGTTGAACTAGCCCTGTCCGTCTGTCCGTCCGTCCGTCCGTCCGTCCGTCCGTCCGTCCGTCCGTCCGTCCGTCCGTCCGTCCGTCCGTCCGTCCGTCCGTCCGTGTAAACACCTGGATTTCTGCAACCACAAAAGCTAGAGACTTCAAATAAAAAGCAAAATGCTCGATAATACCATACGCTGTACGAGTTTATTTTTTTTTTTCGATAACTCGTCCCATTTCTTTTTTATCGATAACTATCGAAAATATCGCTTTGTTTTTGAGGTCTGGCGTGCACACCGTTAAAGATAGAATCGTGCACTAAGTTGTGTTTGATTGCTATATTGAATCCGCACATTTTGTCATTTTTGGATTTTTGATGCCACGCCCCTTTCGCCCACAATTTAACAAAAACGATAACTCACGTATATCAAATACTAGAGACTTGAAATTTGGCAAATAGGTACATTTGGATGTCATAATCATTCCCCGAAAATTTCATTAAGAACATAGGTCGAGAAAAAAAGTTATTAAGCAATAAAGTTTGCATAGCACAGCCTCTTCTGCAGCCGCAAAACTGTGCATTGAGCATATTACGTGCATGCATATGTTTGTGTGTGTGTGTGTGTGCATGTGTTGGTTACTATTAATGAATAAATGAAGCTCTTAATGATTGGTATTACAGCTCAATGGATTCAGGGTATCTCTTAGTCGAGCAGTCTCGACTAGAGTTTCGTTACTTGTTTCATGCTGCAATTTTTGTTTTTGCACGACGTCAACGAGCGCATGTGTGTGTGTGTGTGTGAGAGAGTGAGTGAGCGAGCGAGCGCAGAGGCATTTGTCGCCTTTGTTGGCGAGTGCAGCGACTCTTATTTGGGTCAGGCACGGTCATTCGCCTCAGTCGCAGCGCAGCAATTGCAATTGGCAGTTGCCTTGGCGCGCATTTATTTGAAAATAATTATGAATGCGAATTGAATTCCCTTGATGCGAGCGCAAATAAAGGATTTACTAGATCTTCAATATTGATGCCAAGCAAAGAGAGGCACGAAAATGATTTCTTTTGTTTGTCTATTTGAGTGTGACTGTATGTGTGTGTGTGTCATTTATTCATGTGCCTGACCTTTTTTATAATTAATATTTGTTATATGGCACAGGGTCTCCCCATTGAACGCCATTTGTTATTGAGCGTCGCCCTCGCTGTCTGCTGCTGACCTCCTCGCCGCAGCTGGCAGTCGCTTGACCCACAAAATTAACTAAAATAAAAATATGTACACATGTATACATACATATTTATATATGCATATATATATATATATATGTATTTTTTTTTATATGTATATTTCTCCGATCTTTGCTTTCTTTGTCGCTGGAAGTTTCGGGAAAAATTCAACAATTTTTGTTTTGCTTTTCGTGTTTTGTTTTTATTACATTTCTATCTCGCTCGCTCTCCCTCTTTTGCACTGTGTTCATTTTGTAAACAACTTACGCAACAACAACAACAACAATTGTGTCGCTTATTTGATTTTACGTAAAGCTCTGAATCACCCAACTAACCCGAAAGTAGGCCTGCTGCCTGCTGCCCCATTGCCCATTTCCCATTCCACATTCCCCATTCCCCATGCCGCACGCACATGCCACATGCTTCTCGACACTTCGTCGCTGGTGCATTGAACCTTTCGCTTGCCTCATAAAACCAATTCAAAAGAAATGGGAAAAGCAACATAAACAACATTTTGTTGTTGCCTCACTTCAGCTTTGCTTCGCAATTAGCGCCTCGGTGTAATACGGGAAGCGGCCGCTGATCACAATGCTAATAGCAATGATAATAACAATGCTAACAATTGCCATTCAATTTGTCATTAGAGAAAGCCCCCGCACACAGGGGGGGTTGGGGGGAGGCAGATGGGCGGACTCTAGCCGAAGCTGAAGCTGAAGCCAAACTGGCGTCTTGGAGCAAGTGAAAGTGAATTTCATACGGCTCGCTGCGGAGTTGTTAATTGGCTTTTAATTGTTGAATTTATATACATACATATATATATGTTTACCGTTAAATATATGTATATAGACATACGCTACATTTCTGCGCGTTGTGTACACGATGAGGGCAATTATTGTGGAGCTGTAAAATCTTTTTTCGCTTTTATTTATTTTGTTGAAACTGCGAAATGAAATGAATAAACCAATTTACTTGCATAAAAAAAAAAATAAATACATATAAATATATACATATATTTATTTATACAACAAAATATATCTAAATTAAAAATCTTAGTTAAAAAAAGATTTTATTTAATATATAGATATATGCAATTTTTATTTCAAATATATAAACATCTAATTTTAATTAAATAAAAAGTATTTATACATTTTATGGAAATTTAAATAATCAAAAAATTGAAATGAATTAAAATAAAAAAAATTAATGATTTAAAAAAAATCGTACAAAAATTTAATGCATTTAAATAATTTTCAAAAAATAATTAAATTAAATCTAAATAAAATATAATTTAAATAATTAATTATTAACAAAATTTAATAATTATTAAAAATTCTATTATTACATTAAATATAAATAAAATTTAATAAAAAACATTTTGTTAAATAATTATAATTGCTTTAATTACACTTTTTATTTATTTAACGTTGATATATTGTATATATATATATATATATATAATATATATATATGCATTTTTTTTTTCCAAAAGAATATTTAACTCCTTAATTAATTAAACGGAACTCAGTTAAAGACAATATATTTTCAGTTTAATTTTAAATTAAATGATTAAAATTTAAAGGAAAATAAACTTAAATAAAATTTTAAATTTTGTATTAAAACAAATAAATTAAATTTTGTTAAAATAAATAAATATATGTATAAAATAAATGAAATAAATTAAATTAAATAAAATTAAATTGAAATAAATATGTTATTAAATTAATTTAATGTTATATGAATTTTAAATTAAATTAATTTAATGTTATATATAATTTAAATGAATTTAATCTTATTAAATAAATTTAAAATTCATTAAATAAATACATTTTAATTATATTGAATTTGATTTAATACATTTCAATTTAATTAATTTTTTTAAATGAAATATTAAATAGATGAATTTTTTACAAGTAAAATTATTTAAAAAAAACTAAAATTTTATTAAATAAATTTAAAATGTATTAAATAAATAAATTTATTGATTTGATACATTTCAATTTAATTAATTTTTTTAATGCAATTTTACTAAATATATAAATTTCTAACAAATTAATTTATTTTAAAAAAATTAAGTTTTTACAAGTTAAATTATTTAAAAAAAAACTAAAATTTTATTAAATAAATTTAAAATGTATTAAATAAATAAATTTATTGATTTGATACATTTCAATTTAATTAATTTTTTTTAATGCAATTTTACTAAATATATAAATTTCTTACAAATTAATTTATTTAAAAAAAAAAATAAATAAATTAAACCACCTTAAATTGATTCAAATCAAATTTCATTGACAATAAAAAGGCTTATCAAAAATGTTAAGACTCCGGAAAATTTTAACAGCTCCAAAAAATGAAACTTAAATTAAAAAAATATTAAACAATAGCTTAGATAACCTTATAAAATTCAAATTCAAATTCGAAATGAAACTTATCTATAACTATAACATTTATGTATCGATATTTAAGTTTATATATTTATTCGATTCGCCACATTTTGCTGGCGTATTCCAGTTTGTCTTCTTGTCTCTTGTCGCTTACACAATGTGAGTCGCTGGCCCCCCCTCCCCATTTAATAGGCCTAAGCGAGCGGCCAAGTTGCTCAATTTCGCTTTTGGCTGCTACAAAACACGTCGAAAATTTCTACCCCAAAAAACGAAACTTTCACTTTTACTTTCGTGGCTGAAAAAAAAAAAATACGAAATGAGGCAATGACGTTCGGGCAACAGCAACAACAACAACAACAACATTATAAAGCGACGCTTCGATTCGCACATATTATTAATTTATTTATTTTGTATATTTCTTTTGTCTTTGTTGTTGTTGCCTGTTTGTCTGGTTTTCAGTGTTTGTTTTTTTATTTTTTTTTTTGCTTGTTGGCCTCATTTTGTGGCTTCAGTTCAATGACCGTCGCTTATGACTCCTGCATCATCATCTGCTTCCTCTGCTGCTTCTGCTTCTGCTTCTTCTCCTTCCTATATTGGCTTAAAACGTGCGTTGACACATTGAAGCCGTTGGCTTCCGTCGCATTAGTTTGCATTCAATTTGAATAATCTGACGTGAGTCACCTCGCAGCATTTGACCTCAATAAAACAAAGATTTGATTTTGTTTCCAATTGAAATTAGTTCAGTGAGCAGCTTGCTACGTGACTACTCAATGCCTCTCGCTCGCACAGCGCAACCCTCAGACGGGGCCGGTCATAAATATGAAAATAAAAAAAACAAATAAGACGCGCGTCATTTAATGACAAAAATTGCAATTTTAACGGCTCGTCAAGTGTGAGCTAGGCGTATGCGTGATCCATTGGCCATTGTCGTTGCCGTTGCCGTTGCCGTTGCATGGCGCCAAGCACAAAAAGCTCGCCGAAAGCTTTGCGCTCTCTTAACTTGTCGCCAAACTCAACACGGTGTGTTGAAAAGCTTCATGCGCACTTAAGAGCATGCGCCAATGAGAGCGCACGCATAAGAGCGCGCGCAAAAATTCGCTGCGCTCTTAACTAAGCTTGGACTTAATTGTTATTTGTTTTTGGCGCCACGAGCATTGAACTTTCGTTTGTCGCAGATATTTAGATAACGATAAAGCGCTGCTTGCAGAGCTTGCTTGTGGCAGGCGAGCTTATCAGTGCTTGAACTTGCAACCAATTGCGACATAAGATGTTCAAGTCAAAATATTTTGATTCCTCACTAAATATTATTAAATAAATAAAATATATTTTATATAATGTAAAATATGAATAATTCGTGAATAATGTAAATCAACTAAATATTTTGTTATTACCATAAAAAAAAAAATTGCCCTCTATGACTAATTCGCTTATCACAAAACTTACGCTTGCAGCAGTTGTTGAGTTTTTGTTGTGGTTGTTGTTCATCTCTTGTGGTTTGTTGGCCCCTGCCGACTAATCAGTGAGCTTTGCTCGCTCTTGCGTACGCTCGCTCTCAGGCGCTCTGGCTAGCCAGCGCTCTCTTCTCTGCTACTTTGGTCGTTGGCTCTGCCGCCGCTGTTGTGCGCTGCGACGGTGGCGGCTTTTTCAGTTGCTTTTGCCGTTTCTGTTTCTGTTGTTGCTCGACTCAGTCTCGGTCTCAGTCTCGCAGCTACCTTTGGGTATATTCGTAACGTGCTTTGCTTTTTACAGTTAGTCGCGTTCGAGACCTTGTCGAGTTTTGTCATGTTAGCGAATTATTTCAATCAAATTACACTCAATCAACATTTCATGTGTGTTTTGTGCTTGAGTCAACGTTCTTCTTAACAATTAAAGCAAATGCAATTGAAAATAAATAAATAAATAAATATATATATTTAAATAAATATATATTTAACTCCCTCCTCTGTTAATGTGAAGAAAAGTCGACTTGTGTCAAATCTCTGAACCCGAAACGCATTTTTGGATTACGCGGTAAAAAATCAAACATAAAACAAAAAGTTCAACCCAAAAATTGCTGTAAAGTTCAGCAAAAGAAATTCCAAAAATTATTGTTACAACAAATAAAGTTGAAAAAGAAAAGCAAAGAAAGTTCCTGCAAAAATAAATACAAAAATAAAAATTAAATTAAATTTATATGTTTAAAGAAAGAATGAGTGAAAATATTTAAAGAAAATTTTACAAAAGAAAGAAAACAGAAATATTTTTGCAATTACCTGTGGAGTACCTGAAAACGAGAAGTAAAGAAAACAAAAGTCAAATTTAATAACAAATTTGTTATCCCAAAAGAAAAGAAGGAAAAGAAAATACTTAACCAAAAATTGTGTGTGCCAAAAGAAAGCAAAAGAAAATTTTAATGAATATTCCAAATAAAAATTAAATGCGCCCCAGTGTGCAGCAAAACAGAGAATCTCGAATCTCTCAGTGAGAATAACCAAAACAAATCCAGAGCAAAATCCAAACACACTCACACACACAAAATCACACACATTCGCACAAAAATGGGCGAAGAACTTCCTATATTGAAAGGCATACTCAAAGGCAACGTGAACTATCACAATGCGCGTAAGTTGAGCCACTAATACTAAGAAACAGACACACGGACTCTCACACACACACACACACAGTCATGCATACTGTAAAAGTCAACTCTAAATCATTTCGCCGCAACATGACACAAATTCGCTTTCAATTTCCAATCAAAGCTTTTACTTCGAAATGCAGATTTAGGCAGCCAGCATGGAACGTTAAATGCATGCTTAACCGATAAAATAAAATAAAAATAAAAAAACATTTGACTTTGATTTGCTTTTTCGTTTTGTTTACATTTTGTTTTTGTTTTTCTTCTTTTGCTGCTGTCAAACAACAACTAACTCTTTAAGCGCCATTGAAGTGTTGACCTCGTTTTTAAACGCACACAATAATGACTCTTTTTATTTGGTTGTTGTTGTTGTTGTTTTTGGTTTGTGCGGCCGCGGAAGAGCTTTAAACTTGAAATGAAACTTTAGCAGCGACGCAGTCGGCTCTGCCCACTTGTGCGACTTTTGCTATTTTCTAAAAAGCAACAACAACGAAAGCTGCTGCTGCTGCTGCTGCTTCTGCTGCTGTTGCTGTTGCTGTTGCTGTTGCTATTGCCTCTCTTCATGTTTGACCAACTTTGCAGCGTCGAAAGTTGGCGCAGACGTCGCTGCTGTTGCTGCTTTTGCTATTGGCGCAGGCGTGCGCGCTCGCTCGCTCTAATTTCTACGCGCAGTCGCAGCTGCGTTCATTTTCCATTTCGTTTGACCTGAATTTCGCTGCCTGCCAACTGGGTCATTCAGTCAGTCAAGCGATTTCTCGGCTGCTGGAAAAAGTAGTGAAAAATCTGCCAAGCACCCAGTTTGGTGTTTGTTTGCTGCTTCTTGTTGTTGCTGTTGCTATTTCACTTTTGTTACTGATTTTGTTTAGTGTGCCAGTTATTTGTGGCAATTGAGTGAAATTGTAGAAACTGCATTGACATTGAAAAGTTGGCCAAAATGAATGGCTAAAATGGCCAAAATGTGTTTGCTAATCAACTGAAAGCATTCAATTAATTTGATTAATGATTGCTTTAAGGCGTGTAGAAAAAGCGGACTGTGTGAATTTGCCTGCACTGTACTTTCCAAGAAGAATGAGCGCGATAAGTAAAGAGCGCTTGAGAGTAAGTAACGGTAGTCTAATGTGCGCTTGTGAAGTGAGCGAATCAAGGAATAGGGATAGAGAGCGTTTAGTGACTACTACACTAACGTCTAGGAATATTGAGCATGCATGAGCACTTAAGGAGTGTGAGCTGTATTTGTACAGTGAATGCTTGCATATTGTGCATGCCTTGCGAGTCTTCACTGTATTTTGCTCAATTAGCGTCGACAAAGTTTGACAACTTCTTGGCCTAAGGCCTGATCCGTTGATCTGTGAAACGTGACCAGAAACGTGTCTGCCGTCTCACTCTAGCCTGGTGAAATGTGAAAGTTCACCCACATACAAATTCGTTAGTGCAAATTAAAATACACAAAAAAAAAAAAATAAAATAAAATAAAATTTTATAAAAAAAAGCAACAAAAAAGAGAAAGTGTAGCAAGCGCGAAGAACGAGTACAAAAGAAGAAGAGGAGCGAAAAAAAAGAGTTGAACGACAGCTGAGAGCAGGCAATGACCCAGTTCGAAGGGCTGTCCATAAATTACAGTGAACGAACAAACAGACACACACACACACACACACACACACACTGACACTGACTTCCTGCGTGACAAACAGCGGCAACAGCTGCTCCTTGAACCTGCACCTGCTCACTGAAGTGTGAGACACTCACACACACACACACACACACATACACAACTCTTATGAATATATATGGTTAATTTGCAACTGTTTTTCTTGCTCTTTGCAGCTGTTCGCTTTGGTCGCGTGCCCAAGCGCGAGAAGGCGCGCATCTTGGCCGCCATGCAGCAGAGCACACAGAATCGCGGCCAGCAGCGAGCGCTGGCAACCGAACTGGACGATCAGCCACGCCTACTCGCCGCCGTGCTGCGCGCCCATCTGGAGACATGCGAATTCACCAAGGAGAAGGTCTCGGCGATGCGACAGCGCGCCAGAGACTGCCCCTCCTACTCAATGCCCACCCTGCTGGTAAGTGAAAGAATCAAAGCTTTAATCCAATTGGAATCCAATTCGAATTTAGTCTATGGCGTAGGCGAATGTCAAAGCACATTTCCGGGCACATTTTTTTTATTGGCATGCACAGATCACAGAGCAACAACAACAACAACAATAATAAAAGCAACAACAACAAACTTGTTGCTGGCTGCTCATACGTTACTCATACGCCAAGGTGAACCAGTTTGCATGATTCTAAACCAGGAAATCAAAAGCATCACACGTAGTCGCGTCTGTGTCTCAGTGTAAGACCTCCGGCTTGGCCAAACAGAGATAGGAAAAGAGAGAGAGAGAGAGAGAGAGAGAGAGAGTGAGCGAGAGCGCGCCATAGACATAGATTGGGGCATTGAAGCGTTGCCGCGCTTTGGGGTCAAGTTCTTAAAAACCATTTTTTTTTTTTGTTTGTGACTTTGGCCAAAAGCTGTCAATGTCAAAGTGACTGACAGACTGACAGACAAACTGAATGATAAATGGCCTGTAAATGCTGTCAACGACTCGGCCAGGTAAAAACTATTTACAAGTGACGTCATTGTTCAAGTGCTCAGCATAGATGCTTATCTATGCGCTGCGAAGGCAGCCAAAGAGGGAAGTGCAGAAATAGCTCAAGGGATATTGAATAAAGAAACTTATTTGATGATTACAGTTCTTTTTTGTGGGTCTTATATGTATATAGTATTATCAAAACTGAACGATAAGGAATCGAAACCGAAAGAGCAGCAACAACAGCAAGAGATCGAAACGTAACGTAAGTTAAGCCAGGCGAGAAACGTGTTCCGACAATAACAAAAATACATTTCCAAAGCTCAAGGTCAGGCGTAGCGTCATTATTAATGGAACAAAATAGCACACACACACACACACGCATACACATACACATACACATAGAGGCGCACAAATGCCTGGCACTAAGTGAGGGAGCGAGACGGTGAGCATAAAAGGGGCGAAAGTATTTAGACACATGTGGCGACTGTTCAAATAAAGGCGAATTAAGCATTCAAAAATAATCAAAAGAAGAGCAGCGCGTCTATTTCTATTTCGTTCTGTTTCTGTTTCTTTTCCTTTTTTTTTTTTTGCTTTCGATTATCAGACAGTTAGCGATAAGAGAGCGCGCGATAGTAAACAAAGTATTTCCATTGTCAAAGTCAAGTGCAAGGCTCTAGCAGCAACAACAAAGGCATTGTAAAAGCTTTTTACAAATGCAAAGAGAGCGCAAATGTGATCAATGGACGAGTGAGAGTAGCACGAGGGAGGGAGAGAGAGAGAGAGAAAGAGCGCGCGTCGTAAAGTGACGCTGCCAAAAGAATAATTTGCACATGTCTGCAGCGTAGAATAAACACAAACACACAGTTAGAATGCTCGCATGCGATTCGTGAGACGACCTTGTGGCGAGTTATTTTTTAACCTTGGAATAAATGAGATGGTTGTGCCTGTGTGTAGTGTGTTTTTTTTTCTTCTTTTTGCGCATGTAGTTGATACGGGTATTATATATAGAACTACTTGCGTATGTCTGTATGTGAGTAAGCAATAATACTTACATAATAATGTATAAAAATTATACAAATATGCATAGAACTAGGCATTAGCCAGGGCGTCGGGCGAGGGCCGAGAGCCGAGAGCACTCGTGCGCACTCGTAAATGTAAATGTAAATGTCATCAGTATGAGGAAGCGAATGCAAAAGCCAGACCAGAAACAAAAGTAGAAGCAACAACAACAATAACGGCACTTTTTACGACTAGCGCCGTCAAAGAGAGAACGCAAAACGAATGCCAGCAGCAACAATTACAGCAAGAAGCATTATTAGCAATTTGTAATGCGCGGGCGAGAGGGAGAGCGTGCGCTTCATGTGGCGCGAGTGGGATAGCAAGCAAAACGACGCAGTTCATTTGAATGCAGTCGTCAGGTGGTTGGTTTATTATTATTTTGAAATGCTTATAAGGAAGCGCCAGACACGGATTCTTATTGAGCTATGACACGGCGACAAGGCGGAAGCAAGTGCAAGATGTAAGGGTCTATATAACTGAATATAAATATATAAATATATACATATTTATTTTAGTGTACTGCTGATTAGACTTGAGCTCATATCGAATACAAGAATTCGGGGAATTAATTTGGCAGCCAAAAAAGAAAAATTAAATTGAAGGTCTTGTGATACGCATGAATGGCAGCTAACAAAAAGAGGGGGCTGAGTCAAGAAGGGGGCAAGCCATAAAGAAAGCAAACACACACACACACACACGCACAGACAAAGCTATTATATATTTTGCAAAACTATTTCCGCTTTTGCGCAAATAAAACTCAAATATACAGAAAAATATATTTTTTTTATAAAATGATACGACAACGTATTCCCGAATCCGAAGGCGACGTCCGCGTCAATGTGCCGGCAAAAAGGTGCAGAAAATAGAAAAGAAATTTCTTATCGTTGTTGTTGTGCCGGTTAGCCGGCATATTGTTGTTGCTTTTGCTTGCACTTGACGAAGGCCAGCGGCGCAGAAGACACAGAGAGAACGATTGAGAGAGGGAGCGGGAAAGGAGATGCTGTATGGCTGTATGGCTGTGCGTGTGCGTGTGCGTGTGCTTGTGTGTATGTGGATGAAGAGGAAAAGAATATGGATAGCCCGGCACTTTGAGAGGCGGCAAAATTGTTCAAGGTTAATCAGTAGCTTCGATGACTTTGTACAGTTATGTATGTATATGTGCATATGTATGGGCAGTGAAATGAAACATAATTTATAAATTAAGCATCAAGAGCAACAAAAAGGCTATTATCAAGGGGTTGGAGGTGGGCTGGTCGATCGTTGGGGGCTTTGTGCTTGGCACGTTCGCGTTTGTCTGGCGCGTGCATGTAATTCAAAACCCGGAAAGCCAAATGGCAAAATAACATGAACCAGGGTTCTCAATAGACAAAACAACGGCATCTAGTCATATATATGTATAGGTTCAGAGTCAGCCCCCGCGGCCAACAGAACCCGGCACACGCGCAGGAAAGCAAAAAAAAAAAAAAAAAAATTAAATAAAAAAGCAACGTCAACAACTAACCGGAACCTTGAACTCTGGTTCGTCGACCTTGGCGCTAATGTCAGCGACAGGCGACGAAAGCACAAAGCAACAGAAAAAAAAAAAAATCAACTACGAATAGAATTGTCATGGCAAGCGAGCGAGAGCAAGCGAGAGAGCGATAGATAGTGGGAGAGCGCAAAAAAAAAACCGCCCCTAGAAACTAAAAACTAAGCGGCGCTGACGTCGGCAGAGCTTTTGTAATGGAAAAGCTTTCAGTGTGTACGTATGAGGAAATGTGCCGTTTGACGAGAGTTGAGTCAGAGTGTTAGCTGCAAGGGGTAGGGTAAGCGTGTGTGTGTGTGTGTGTGAGTAGGAGGCGTGCGGAAGTACTAATAGTTATGATTATTGATTACAGCGGGTGGAAGGGAGATGGGAGATGGCAGATAGCAGTTGTAAGCTGGGAGGAGGTGCGCGGTTCGGTGACCTTCGCGTGAATAGCGCTTATAAAATGCCGATGACGTTGCTGTGGGAAATGCAACAGTTTGCCACATGCCAGGCACTTAAGTGGCGGCAGGTGTGGCAAGCCAAAGTGCATAGAGATTAGCGAATTATAATAAAAAATGGAAAATTGAATAAAAAAAAAAAGTAAAAAAAAAACAAAATTTCAGCAATATTAACAATGTAAGCAGAGCTAATAAGAATATCATATAAGAATGAATATGTGACATAGTCCAATTGGAAAATACGAATAGATAAATTAAAAAATAAATAACCGGAAATTTCAACATGATATATAATATTTGTGGGCAACTACAGTTTTATGATAAACCAAATCCAATAAGATTCGTATAGGTATCATTAAAATCCCAATTGGAATATGCACATTTTCCTCTAACAATTTGCAGCTCTTCCATCTCAACTCTAACTGGAATCCCATTTTTCTTGCTTTCCTTTTGCAGGCTTGTCCGCTGAATCCCGCGCCTGAACTGCAATCCGAGCAGGAGTTCTCACAGCGCTTCGCGCACGTCATACGCGGCGTCATCGACTTTGCGGGCATGATACCCGGCTTCCAGCTGCTCACACAGGACGACAAGTTCACGCTGCTGAAGGCGGGCTTGTTCGATGCGCTGTTCGTGCGGCTCATCTGCATGTTCGACTCGTCGATCAACTCGATAATTTGCCTGAACGGCCAGGTGATGCGGCGCGATGCCATCCAGAATGGGGCGAACGCACGCTTCCTGGTCGACTCCACGTTCAACTTTGCGGAGCGCATGAACTCGATGAATCTGACGGACGCGGAGATCGGACTCTTCTGCGCCATCGTGCTGATCACGCCGGATCGTCCGGGTCTGCGCAACCTCGAGCTGATCGAGAAGATGTACAGCCGCCTGAAGGGCTGTCTGCAGTGCATTGTCTCGCAGAATCGGCCCGATCAGCCGGACTTTCTGGCCAAGCTGCTCGACACCATGCCCGATCTGCGCACCCTGAGCACCCTGCACACCGAGAAGCTGGTCGTCTTTCGCACCGAGCACAAGGAGCTGCTGCGCCAGCAGATGTGGAGCATGGAGGAGGGCGACGGCGCCAGCAAGAGCCCCGCCGGCAGCTGGGATGCCATGGACGTGGAGGCGGCCAAGAGCCCGCTGGGCTCCGTCTCCAGCACCGAGTCGGCGGATCTGGACTATGGCACGCCCAGCAGCACGCAGCTGCAGCACCAGCACCAGCAGCAGCACCAGCCGCAGCAGCAGCAGGCGAGCACCCCAACCCAATCCTCCTCCTCCTCATCATCCTCGTTGTCGTCCAGCTCCTCCTCGCTGGCCAGCTCAGCGCCACTGCTAGCTGCCACGCTCTCCGGCGGCTGCCCGCTGCGCAATCGCGCCAACTCCGGCTCCAGCGGAGACTCGGGCGCTGCGGACATGGACATCGTTGGCTCGCACGCGCATCTCACCCAGAACGGTCTGACAATCACGCCCATTGTGCGCCACCAGCAACAGCAGCAGCAGCCACAACAGCAACAACAGCAACAACAGCAGCAGCAACAGGTGAATCATCACCAGCAGCAGCATCCGCAGCTGCATCATCATCTGACGTCGGGCGCCACGCGCTATCGCAAGCTGGACTCACCCACCGATTCGGGGATCGAGTCGGGCAACGAGAAGAACGAGTGCAAGGCCGTCAGCTCCGGGGGCAGCAGCTCCTGTTCGAGTCCGCGCTCCAGCGTCGACGATGCCCTCGACTGCAGCGATGCCGCTCAGGCGGCCGCTGCTGCCGGCGCCGTTTCCGTCTCCGTTTCCGTGTCCGTCTCGCCGGTGCGCTCGCCGCAGCCGTCGAGCAGCGCGAATCTCAAGCGCCAGATCGTCGAGGATATGCCCGTGCTGAAGCGCGTGCTGCAGGCGCCGCCGCTCTACGACACCAACTCGCTCATGGACGAGGCCTACAAGCCGCACAAGAAATTCCGCGCGCTCCGGCATCGCGAGTTCGAGTCCGCCGAGGCGGACGCCAGCAGCTCCACCAGCATGCCAGCGCACAGTCCGCGCCAGAGTCCGACGCCCACGCCGACGCCCATGCCACACATCAGCGTGGTGCAGACGCCGCCGCCGCCAGCCGCGGTCGGCGCGGCCAGCAGCCAGCTGCACATGCATCTGACGCGCAGTGCGCCCAGCCAGCAGCAGCAGCAGCAGCAGCAACAACACCAGCAGCAGCAGCAGCAGCAGCTGGGCTCGATGGCCAGCACGCACTCCGTCCTGGCCAAGTCGCTGATGGCCGAGCCGCGCATGACTCCGGAGCAGATGAAGCGCTCGGACATCATACAGAACTATTTGATGCGCGAGCCGGCGACGGCGGCCAGCAGCACGACGGGCGGACGCAGTCCGAGCAGCCACTGCCCCTCGCCCTCCACCAGCTCCCCGCCCCCAGCTGCACAGCAGCAACAGTTGCAGCACCACCAGCAACAGCAGCAGCAGCAGCAGCAGATGCGCTGGTCCACCACCAGCTGCCAGCAGCGGCAGCAGTCGGTGTCGCCGCACAGCAATGGCAGCAGCTCCAGCTCCTCCTCTAGCTCCTCATCCAGCTCCTCCTCCAGCAGCAGCACCAGCAGCAGCAGTTGTCAGTATTTCCAGTCGCCGCACTCCACCAGCAGCAGCAACGGCAACGGCAACGGCAGCGGCAACGGCAACGCCACCTCGGCCGCGGCCACCTCCACCTGCATTGTGAGTGCGCCGCCGCGCGCCTCGCCCCTGATTGAGCTGCAGGTGGACATCGCCGATGCTGCCCAGCCGCTGAATCTGTCCAAGAAGTCGCCGACGCCGCCGCCGAGCAAGCTGCATGCGCTGGTCGCTGCCGCCAATGCGGTGCAGCGTTATCCAACACTGTCCGCCGATGTCACCGTTACGGCGGCCAGCAGTGCGCCCGTTGCCGTCGCCACGCCCAGCAGCACGCCGCCCACCAGCAGCAGCCCCTCGACCGGCTTGGCAACGGTGCACAAGGTCATGTTGGAGGCGTAAGCAGAGCGAGACTGAAGCGCGGGGCGTGGTCGACATTTCCTTAAAGCAGCGCCACCAGCCACGCCTCCTCACCAAAAAGAAACCTCCCCCTCCAAAAAAAAAGAAAAAAAAAACACACACAAAGCCAGCAAAAAGAAAAATTAATATTTAATTAAACAAGAAGAAGAAAAACAAAAAGGAAAAAATTTACAAATTTAATTAAATTATTTTAACTTTAAACAAAATTCACAAAGAATAATTGAAGAAAAAACTGAAAAAAAAAAAACAATGAGCAAGTGTACAAAGTTTCAAAATGCATGCAATTTAAATATTTAAACTAAAAGTTATTAATTAATGACAAAAAAAAAAAAAAAAAAAAAAAAAAAAAAAAAAAAAACAAAACAAAAAGAGAAGCAAAAAAAAAAAACACAGAATTCGAGGTATTAAAACAACAAATAAAATAAATATATATTTTTAGCAGCTAAAGCAACAACAATAACACTTACAACAACAACAACAAACAGATTAAATTACGTGAAATTTCCTCGAGAGTTTTTCGCTTTTCCAATTTCCAATTTTTGATATGAAAGTTTTCTTTTTGTGTTTAGTTTTCCTTTTCACTTCTTTTCTTCGCTTTCGATTGTTTTTTAAGTTTTAAGCAAACAAAAATCTTGTAAATATTTACATTAAAATTAAACTATTTTTACAATTATTAATAACTATTATTATTATTATTACTATTACTATAACTATTACTATTATTATGTAGGCAAGCAAAGCGTTCAACTACTTGCTTTTTGAAAATGTTTTTTGAAAAAACTGCAAATTGAAAATTTTTTATATTTTTTTGTTGCTTCCCCCTCCAAAAAAAAAAAAACAAAGGAAAAAAAAAATGGTGTAAACTTTTTTTTGCGATCTCCGTTAACGAAAAAATTGTTTTTATTTTATTTTTTTTTTTTTTTTCAAACAAGAGAGAAATTTGAAAATTTAAATTTAAGTTGAAAGAATTCAGTTTTTATGAATTGCAAAACAAACATAAGATCGTAAGCGTTTAAACTTATTGTTTTCTAATTTTAAAAATAAATCATAAAAAAACACACACACACACACAGACATGAAATACATATAGAGCTAAAAATATATGTGAAAAGTGGAAATCAAATAATAAAAAAAAATGCTTAAAGAGTTTTAGCAGCAAAAACCCAACGTTAAATGAATATTTGTTGTGTACATAGTTAAATGTTAAATTAAAATTAAAAATAAAATTAAAATTACATGAAAAAAAACAACGTATTTAAAATATATGCTTAAACAATTCAATGTTTAATTGGCGTCAGAAAAAAATAAAATTAAAGAGATATAAAAAACTTAGCAGCTGAATAAAAGTTTAAAAAATCTGCAAAAAAAAAAAATACAAAAAAAGATGAAGAAGAGGAAAATGAAAATATGATATAAATATTATTTAAAAAGCGTAAAATATATACTTGCGGTAGCAAAAAACTATTACATTAATTATAAATATTATTATTATTATTATTATAATTATGCAGTACTATTATGATTATTCTAATTCTTATGATTAATTAATTACTATTTCTTGTGGTAAGCAACAACAAAATACAAAAAAAAAAAAACAACAAAAAAACAAAAACAAAACAAAGAAAAAACAACAACAACAACACCGGCGCAGAAATTTTTATGTCAAATCAATAAAAGAAAATTGTTTAAAAAAATATAAAAAAAAAAATCTTGAGTTCTTTTTATTTCCTTTTAAATTTTCAGTTACAAAAATATATTAAATTTTTATTTCAGTTTTACTTAAAAAAAATTGAATGACAAAATGGAATACAATAAGCATAAAAATATGAAATTAAAAAATACATACATATACATATGCATATACATACTTATATATATTTATATATATATATATATATATATATATATATATATATATATATATATATATATATATATATATATATATATATATATATATATACATATAAATATATGTGTATATATATAATAAAAATATATTCTTTTAAAATTTATGCAAGACGAGAAGCAGCAGTCAAATATTTGAGGAAAAACAAATTAAAAGTTAAATAAAATATCACACTTCAATAATAATATATAAATAAATATATATATATACATACATAAATAAATATATATATATATATATATATATACATATGTACATAGCTATGTGTCTAACAATTTTTTGAGCGCGCATGTGTGCGTGCTTGTGTATGTATGTGTGTGTGTAAAATTGTCCGTAAATTTTAGCAAAAAAAAAAAAACAAAAATTGAATTGTATTAAAAACTGAATATTTTATGTAATTAAAAGCTCACACACCCACACACACGCTTAGTAGAGTGTTAGTGTGTGTGTGTGTGCGTGTGTCTAAGGAAGCAGAATGCAGCGACAAACTGAAACAATGAAATTGCGACAATTAAGCGTATAATTAACAACAAATTTAAATGTTAAACATGAGAAAAGCAGAAGAAGAAGAAGAAGTAGAAGTAGAAGAAGAAGCAGAAAGACAGCCAACATAATTGAGCTGCAATTGATTCCAAGTGAACAGGCATATTTAGTCATATATGTACAGACATACATATATATTTTCATCAGTCACAATGGCAATTATGAATTGTGAATTGAGCCAATGACAGTTTTTAAAAGACAACAACAAACACACACAAAATATATGGTATTTGAATAGAGAGCTCCAGCTGGAAACTCCACAAACGACAAAAAACCAAAAAAAAAAACGAAAAAAAAAAAAAAATTTGTATTTGTGAAATAAAATAATATTGCAGTTTGTTTTTAAACCAGAATGGAATATGTGAATAAAATATATAAATAAGTATTTAAAATATATCAACAGAAATTACAAAAAAAAAAAAAATGTTTGTTTCATTTCACTGGAGAAGGCAAAGTGTATGAAATTTATTTATTTCAGAATGTGTCACGATTCTCTATATTAATGGGGCTGCGGCTGGCTGGGCATCATCTTCCTCTTCTTCTTCATCATACGTTGGGTTGTTGGCGATAATTTTCAATGTCGTCGTCGCCTGAGTTTGTTCGTTGGAATTTAGCCGGTGACCTTGAGCGATAAGTGTCGCGAAATGAATTTGCCAAAATAATGAAAAAACGCACGAGGCCCACGGGAGTAGGAGGAGGAGAGGCGCGAGAGAGTGCCTCGTGTAGATAACATTCATTAAGATAGAGCGACCAGGCCCAGCCTGGTTAGGCGTCAGCGGGGGTTCTTGGAAACACATACATACATACATATATATGCCTAAATACATATTCTAATTTTAAATAACGAGCAGAGAGCGCCACGAGAAATGCCGTCTTCAAAGTCAATGTCAAAGCCAAGGCGCAGAGTGATAAGGAGGCCTAACAATTTGTGAAATGTGGCGTATGAGTAATAAATAGGAAAAATATTATATTAGTAATAGTACAAAAATTGAAAAAAAAAAAAAAATAAAATAATAAATAGTTGAGAAAATAAGATATAAAAAGCCAAAGAAAATATCTGGAGAAACAGACGAGTGTGAGAAAAATGAACAATGATGGATAGGAGCAGTAGGTGGAAGAAAATAAGCGATAAGTCGATAAACGATAAAAATTATAAAAATTGATAAATAATAACACAAAAGAAGCTGGAATGTGACCTATGAGAAGAAAGCCGAAACATTGCTAAACAAAAGAAACTACAAAACAAGAAAACACATTTAACATATCGATCAAAAATTATTATGTAAAAATAAGTGTAGATATGCGACGAGGCAAACATACGGCAGCTCAAAGCTAATGACAATGAATGACAAATCGATAAACGATAAAAAAATTGCAGAAAATAGAATAATTAGCAAATAGTTGAGATAACGCTAAATGTTAAAGAGTCACTGATTAATAATATATATATAGTTTGAGTAATATTGGAAGAAAATTGTTAAAACAATAAACGATAAAGATGCAGCGATAAACGATAGGCAGAAGAAATAGATGGCACTTTAAGTCAAGAGCCAGAAGTAAATTAATAATAGGAGGGAAAGAGATATATAGCTTACGAGGGTTAAAGAGATTGAGAGAGATAGATAGAGATAGAGATAGAGATAGAGAGAGATAGGGATAGAGAGAGATATGGATAGAATGAAAGACATAGAATGAGAGACATACACAGGTACAGCTACATATAGAAATAGGAAGAGAGATAGAGAGAGGATGATGTAAGTGAGACATGTACAGTGAGAGAGATAAAGAGCGAGAGAAATAATGAATGAAACATATAAAGAATGAGATGTATAGAGTAGGAGAGAGATAGATAGAGATGCAGATAGACAGTAAGATTGGGAAAATCAGCAACTAGAGAAAGATAGAAATAGCGATAGAAAGCGAGAGAGATAGATGGAGATGGATAGAAAGACAAATAGTGAGATATTGAAAAGTATATATATATAGAGAGAGAGAGAGAGAGAGAAGCAGAGTGCTCTGATGACATACTATTCTTGTTTCATTTCAAATTTCCTGCGATATATACATATGTACATACATTCATACATATATAATATTTATTTGCCGATTCTTATATTTCTTTAATTTTAGTGTTTTTTTTTTGTTTTTTGCGTATTTCACCTTGAAATCAAACGAGCCTCAAATAAATTAATACACTCAACGCGCGCAAATTCCACGACACAAATAAAATAACAAATACAGTTACAAAGCCCATACGAAACGCTTGTGTGCCTGTATGTATGCACGTGTGTGTGTATTTCAAAGCAAGAACAAATATCGGGAACAAAAGCAACAACAAAATTTCAAGGTTAACTGATTAGACGAAATTAGCAAAGTTCTAGCAGATGATTGAACGAGCGAGCAGGAAGCATGGGAGTAGCGCAGCAGTGCGAGCGAGAGAGGTAGAGGGAGGCAGAGCGGCCGGACGATGAGAGCACGCGCTAAATAAAAGGCCCACGCAACACGTTTGCGTACACGGTGCGTGTGCGTAGCTCGGCAAGCCGAGCATGCGACCCGAACCACACAACATCAAAGCCGAAGTGAGGCCCGACAAGCGTACGCACACGCATGTTGAACTTCGCCGCGCCGCACCACGCCCCCCTCCCATAAGCAGCACGCGAAGCTATCCAAAGCGTCGGAAGCCGCACGGCATATTCTGCGTTCTACACTTGCTGTTGACTTTGAAAATAATATTTGGATACCATAAAAGATAGTTAGACTTAGCCACGATATTTCTATATTCAGACCACATTTCTAGTTAATTCAAATTTAAATTATTTTTAAAAATTCATTTCATTCATCAAGCCTACACATGTTTACGAAAATCAAAGGCTAATTTACAGCTCGACCATAAGGCAATGAAAAGAGTAAATTTGACTATAAACAAAAAAGTTTTACGTTTTTGGAATAAAGTAAATATATAGTCATACACAAACACACACACACACACATTCGCATACGTTCACAAATACAAAGCGAAATGCGCTTGACATTGAACTTGAACTGCACTGCAGTCGATGACGATGATGACAGCGACAGCAACAGCGCTGCTATCGTCAACGTTAACGTCAGCGTCTGTTATAGCAGAGCTGATAGCAGAATCAACGTGAGCGCCAACAGCTGTAGTTATTGTTGTTGTAGCTGCTTTGCTGTCGTCGCCGTTGATGATGAAGCGACAGCAGCTGCTATGATGAGCAGCTGCGAATGGTTAAAGCTCAAGTACAACTACTTCTGTAACTGTAACAACAACAGCAACAACATCGAAACTGACAATTAAAGGAGTTCAGTGCATAAAAAGCAACAGAGAGTAGACAAAAAATTACAGCTAGTTTTGCTGAGCGAAACACTGATGTCCATAATAATCATGCTGGTGATGTGCATAATGACAGCAAATGGCAGACTGTCTATATCTTTGTATCCAAGATATGTATATAGTCAAATGGATATTTAGTTATAGCTGCTATTCATGGCGTATGAGTAATGAATAATTCTTTTGTATAAGTCTATTGGGAATAAGCTGACTCACAGTAGAATAAATGTATATAGTAGAATAATATACATATAAATTATATACATATGTATGTATATAAACAGAAAGAGTGTATGTGAACAGTAGATGACCTTGACAAGGGAATTTAATTTTTTATAAACTTTTAAGTATTATGAATATTCTGGCATGAGAATAATAACTGAAAAAAGTTCAGCTTAGTATTAGATACATTTCCCTTAAGTCAGATTCGATATAAACAAAACACACATACACATTAAGCTTAATATTTATTGAGCAGAGTGTGGCATGTGTCCTTAACCCTTTATTGGCCCCAAACGAGAGGCTAATAAACAGCCGAGTCGTAAGTTTGATGAGCCGTAAAACGCAGCAGATGTGAGTTGATGGAAATGTAACCAAATAAGAAAGGCAAAACTGAGTTGAATATGACGAATATGAAATACACTAGCTAAGTTAGGTTGAATGCCGAAATAATGCTAAAAAAACAGTGAAATAATTAAAAGGTTTAACGAAGTATTTATTTGGCGAGAATATATAATATATATCTCATGTAGTGATTTTAAAATTATAGAGTATGAAACAGTCGCTGCTTAAATGAATGCTGAAATGCTGAGTCCAGCAAAAAGCACTGCGGCTAACCGTAAAGATGCTGTAAGAGCGGCAATTCGTCCAATGCACACTTACTCGTAAAGAGATTTCGTTCACTTTGTTCCGTTTTCTTCCCATTCTTTTTGCGTGTTTCGTTCTCACAGCACATCGCACTGATCAGCTAAGCCGGCGCCCGGGGTTGAACAGAAACAAACTAAAGCTTGACCTAAGCAGACGTACGTGCATTTATTTATTCAAATCTGTTTCGAAATAAGCAAAACAATAAAATATTGAAAGATATTAATTATTTATTGTGGAATATTTATATTTGAATATTAATATTAATATTAATATTAATATTTAAATTTATTGTTTCTATTATTAATTAACTGATTAGTTTTTAATATATTTTGAATTTTGTATGAGCATATATGATTTTTTTCTTTATTATGTATTATGTTTATTATTTATGATTTTATGTATGTATTATGTTTATTATTTAGGATATTTTTTTTATTTTTCTGATTGCTTATATTTAATAATTTGTTTTTTACGTATTATAAAATATTGGTTATTTTTTATTATGTCTTATGTACCATTTTTTTATTTATTTCATAATTTTTTTATTTGTTGATATTTATTATATGATTTTCTATATTACTTATTTTTTATGTTTTATATTTTTTAATATATTTATTTTGAATTATTTATTTATTTATTTTTTGTTTTTTTTTTTTTTTTTTTAATAATTTTTTTTTCTAATATTAAAATTATATTTAAGGTAATTATTTAATTTATTTGTAGCCTAAAATAAAAAAAAAAATAATAATTTTTCATAGTTTTTATTACACTTTAATTTTTTTTGTATCTTAAACTATTAAATATTATATTAATTATTATTTTGTCATAAATTCTTTATCTAATATTTATTTATAGAGCATTAAAAATTCGTTGATCTTTCGCTGGAAGTTGCGCTAAGGGCGCAAATTATGTGCGTTGAGGGATGTTTAGCTGTCTGCTGGCATTGGCAGCTCCCAAGGTCAGAAGTGACAAGTGTTGCACGCGCCTGCGATTGACGAAATTTTGTTGGGGAGGGAGGCCGGGTAGTGGAGCAGGCGGTGCTTTGCGTGGGTGCTTGTGTGGGTGGGTGGGCGAACTGGATGCGTGTGTTCAGCGCTTGCCACTTGTCGTTTGTATTGCTCTCGTTGTTGTTGTTGCTTGCCTTTACCTTCTTCCTTTTGGCTTTTCACTTGATTACTGACACGCGCCTGCCACACACACACATGCACACACACACATGCACACACACACATTGGCACACCCACACCCAGTGTTGGAGTCTGTTTGCTTGCTTGAAAAGGCGCCAAAGTGATTTTTGGTTTTTAAGCAGATTTATTTCGAGAAATTTCTCGATTTGTTTGTTGTCTTTGTCAAGAGGCCAAATATGCAAAATCTGGCTAAAATACGAATGTCATCAATATAAATCTGAGTTAAGACGCTGCTATAAATATAAATAAATAAGTCAGAGTCACAGCTATATTTTGTCTTCCTCTTCTGCTGCTGTCTTCTACTTCATCCGAATTGAATATTTATTTCGCTGCCGTGATCAGCTTTTATTAGCTGCATTCACACGTCGCCGGCCCTAAGTAAACTAAAATGCCAACAAGTAGCCCGAATTTCGCAGTTCAACAAATCTCCTTCAGAAAGGTCAAAAGCGAGTCACAGCAGCAGCAGCAGCAGCAGCAGCGGCAGCGGCAGCATCCAAGAGGCTGATGTGGGTGACGAGCTCGACGCGTGTGTTGTATTGAAATGTCCTTGACAATAACATTGGATGCCTTTAGCCAGGGCGGCTGTCGGCCTGAACGTGGGCGCACTCGATGATTGAGCTACACGTGTGGCCGCTGCTGCGGCTGGAGGCTGCCTCGGCGCTAATTGACAGGTGAACAAAGCCCCAAGGAGTCGCCTAAGTGAGCCCACTAATTTTACACTTATTTGGTAAATATGGGTGCAGCAGCCCAGAGCAGCCCAGACACGCCCCAGTCCCGGGGCAAACAACAACCGCGCCAAACCCCAACCTAGCCAATAGCCTGCAGACATTTTTTTCTTTCTATTTACACAATTATAATAACGCAATATTTACCCTGTTCGAGCTCTCTCCTAGACCAACACCATCACCAACAGCCCCAGCAGGCCCCAAGCCCACTCCGCACTCACGCAACGAAATTGCGTCGAAAATGTTTTTGGCGCATATTTCACGCAGGCAGCGTGGGGCAGGAAGCTTTTACCGAAATTATATTGTGTTTAATACCGCCGCAGCCCCATCCCCAGCTCCAGCTTCAGCTCCAGCCCCAGCCACGCGCTCCATCCATTACTTTGGTAAGTTAAACAAAGCTCCAAACCAACCCCAACATGCGTGTGCTGCTTCTTCTCCTTATTTTGGGTTAGCATTCAAGGTCAAAGTTGAGAATTGGCCGCAAAAACAAAAGTGAAAAAAGTAAATAGTAAAACGACTTAAGAATACTCTTTCAAAGAGGTTCCAATTATCATAAAAAGAGTTAAGATAAATTTTAATAATAAATGGAAATACTCCAGAAATTATTTGGGAAATAAATTTATTTAAAAAATGTATATTTATGGATATATTCAATATAATTTATAAACTTATATTTAAAGCGATTTGAAGTTTTATTTTTTTTATTTCTTATTGTTTAAATTATATTGATTAAATTTATTATTTTGCTCTCTCACTTGTATTATCTAGAACTTTCGCTCTATATGCCATTATCTTCTGCTCAGCTCGCCTTTTCATCAACTCCTTTCCTCCGTAGAGTAGCTTTTCTCAAAACGCGTGCTCAATGCGCCGAATCTGCCGGAATGAACACGGACAGCCAGTGGAGCCCGGGAGTATCTGCAGCTTATTTGAAAAGCAACCCCCAATCATAACATAAAATAATTTCTGGCTTAAAATTTATTTTTTGACCTAAATCACAGCGCAGCCCAACAAAAAAAAAGCTGACATTTTGTTTAATTGTCTAATTAAAATCAAGAAAAGTTGACATCGAGTGCCATTTGCAGCGCTGCAAATGACGAAGGATCTACTTAAAAGTTTCAATAACTTGGGATAAGGACTGCAAATATTGGTTATATATTTCAAAAGAATGCTAATAAAATTAGTTGCTAAGTCCCAACTCCAATCAGACTTGTAACTTTTGAATTTTAATTTGAGGAAATAAATAAATATTAAAAAAAAAATTATATTTATATATATATATATATATATATATATATATATATATATATATATTTTTTTTTTTTTTATTATTTATTTATTTTAAAAAATTAAAAAGTCAGAAGTTAAAAAGTCTGATTACAGTTGAGACTTTTTTAGAATATTTAGATAAAGCTATATTAATTACAGTTTTCTCATTAGGATTTTTTCATTAAAAAGAAATATTAGAGTACTTTGTTTGGCCATCTTTACCTAGATCCGTAGATCAAGCTATTTTAATGGAACTTCTTTCATTATAATTTCATAATATTATATATATTGTTTGAGTTTCTATTAGGATGTTTTTATTTATTAATTGAAATATTTATATCATTAAATGTTTTCCCTTAAAATTCCTTTATTACAACTTTACTTTCTATCATTAACCCCTTTCAGAGATTGCTTTCGCCCGCTTGGCTCAGCTCCTAGCATCACTTACACAATGATTGTGTTAAATTTATTGTAAATTAAATAGTAAAATTGTACATTTATTGTAAAATTAAGTTTTTCATAATGGTTGCCACAATGTGCGGCAGTAAGATGCGGTATCGTGCGGAGGGCTCTGCTGTCGAGAGCCTTGACTGATGCCATGAGCCGAGCCATAAATGCGCCTTAAGCGCATTTCAAGGGCTGTGGGCGTGGCCACATGCACAGCCGCCAATTTGAATGTCTGGCCAAAATCATCTTGAGTTTCAGTAGAGTCAGCAGATGTGGCAAGTGAGGCCATAGCTGACACTGTGTCTACGCTTTGTCGACTACGCAAATGGAGCAGAAAACTTCGCTCATAAACACTTTGAAGGCAATCGATTATGGCAAGTGGCAAACTGTCTCTATATAGTTTCATAATGCAATTGCCGATCGATATGTAAAGTGAATCAAATTACGCATGAAATGAAATTAAAATTTTATAAACAGAAACGAGCCGACTACGGCCGAGCAGCGTATGGGCTGCGGAATTACGTTTCATAAATATTTATTTATTTATGTTCTAGATATTTATGCGGAGCGAGGGCTCTGATTACGTCGAGAGCAAATGCTGATGTCGATGTCGATGTCAATATCGATGTGGATATTGAAGGCGAATCAAAATAATTGTGTAGGCGTCAGATTGTTTACCCTTCACTCCCGCCCTCTCATCAGCAGCACCGAGCACATGTAGTTCTCGAATTTTAAATACTGTCAAGGTTTCACTCAGTTCAAAAAGCCTCGAGAGCAACAAGTGGCAACGAGCTCGACGACTCTACATAGGTTATGTAATCTAGAATAGATTTGTAATCAGTGTATGTATGTCAAAGATGTCTTATATCGATAAGTATCGATTGTAAATTGAGTGTTCAATAATTTAGGAAAGTTTGCTTATTTCTTGTCAAATGCATAGCTAAAAATTTTATTTATTTCTTTATTCCCCTGTCTTGAGACGCAAATTGATTTTTGGGCTATTTATCATGTCGATAATTATCGATAGCTCATTTATTAATTGCAAAACTACGAAGAAGTTATAATAATTTATTATTAAAATGTAAACACATCTTTTTTAAATATATATTAATAAATAAGTTTATTTTATGTGATAAATGAGCTTATCAAATCGATTACTTATTTATTTATCATGTCGATGATTAATTTATTGATTGTTTATTGAAACTCTATAATATATTAAAACTCTATAATATATATGTGTATTCTTTCCTAATTATACTTTATGTATTCTATATAAAGAGAAATTTACTTTATGTATTTTATATTATATTATATTAATATAAGCCTTATTTATCATATCGATAATTATCGATGATTGGGCATTGGAGATATATCTTAGATATCACTTCACAATTTTGAGATTTTAAAATACAATTTTAATTATTTTCACCACAATCATTTAAATAGTTAACGAATTAATGAACTTGCCTATTTCTCTCTACTCTTCATATGAATTCAATTATAATTTTCTATGAATCAGAGCAATACTATAGTTAGTTTTTCATTTCAGTTTCACTTCTGAAATCAATACCTCTCTATATAATATTTATCCAATTATACCAGCTATACTGTTAAATATTTAGCAATAATTCCAATTTCTAGTATATTGAGCCATTTGAGTACTTTGTGAGCTATAACATTACATTGTTTGGACGTTGTTTTTGCGGCACATTTCTCCGAGCAGTAAGTATCCAATTTTCATAGTTAATTCAGGAGACCTTGGCGCTGGCAGAGAGTCATCGAGCCTTTTTTATGGTCTCCATGTGCGTGTCTAGGAACTGTCGCAATAGCGGCGCGAACCAACTGTTGCCATCGATAAATATCTTAGAAATGACGGCGACTGTCGACGGGGCGGCATTTTGTGTGCGCTGTGGGCTGGAGTCGGTGGGCGTTTCAGTGAAATTGCGGCGCCGCCTGTCTCCAGTCGCCGCCTGTCAAGGACATCGCTCGAAATGCGCATAAAATTTTCGTATGACTGCGGCTTTTGGCTCTCTTTTGTGTGCCTGTGAGTGTTTGAGCGCGTTTAGCATTGCAAACTATGGCAAACATTTGCTGCTTTCAATGTCAACCGATCGTTTCAGGAAGCGCTGCTCAATATGCCAAACTTTTGCCGGTCGGGCGGTGCATAAAATGAATAAGTTGTCGATTCGGCTATTGGGCGATCAGCACTTGATGTCTGGCTATGACTGGTGAGAGCGTCACACAGCTGGCAAAGGGTTTTTTTTTTTTTTTTTTTTTGTTGGGGTCGTGATGATCTGTGGAATGTTTAATGTGATACGGCTGGCGACAGGAAGCTGCCACGAGACTTCAGTTTAATGTATGCCCCCCCGAAATGTCAGCCATGAGAATAGTGGCATATTATGAATATCTTTAGCAATTGCTCTGCGAGTGAATTGAGAATTAACCTTGGCGTTCAGAATCTGGAAATGTACATTAAGAGAGCCAGCGGATGGAGCGCTAATGAGAAGCGCCGAGAAAGGTGCAGTGAATGAAATAAAAAGAAAAACTCGTGCAAATTTATTATAATTAAATTCAGAGCAACATTTTATCTTTTAAGAGTTTATTCCGAGTAGATTGTTTTGCCCAGCGGAACGATAAATGTTAATGGCCATAACTTATTATTAGCCCAGTTCTACGCGTAATCCCTCAGCCATGGCTCATCCCTCAACCCTCGTTTCATGCTGTCTATTGTGGCCTCAATTCATGCATGAATTCTGCAATCAAATGTGAATAGAAAGCTCATAAGCTCTATTTTATGGGCGCATAAAGCAAAGCTTTACAAAATTTAGGCCAACTCGCAGGACATCGACAGTTTATGCGCGTTGCTAGAATGTTACTCCATAAACTGGCTGCCTTTCATGTTCTCTCCTGCTTCGTTCGCTTGTTTTATTTTTCGGGGCATTTAACGGTGCCAAGGATGCGCCATGTTCAAGAAGCCGTCACGTATACGCCGCATACGCCAGCAATTATGTATTATGTATAGCCGAATGGTGGAAGCTCTCTTCCACATAAAGCTAACCAAAATAAGCCGAAGGTTATCTTATGATAATACGCAGTAACAACAACAACAACAACAACAACAACAACTTCAGCAAACGTTGCCCGCTACGCAATTCAATCAGTTTTGCCTGCGTATGACTTTTCGGGCCCGGCCTATCCCATGGCAACGTCGCTCGACTTCAGGCCTAATGACAGGCAAATGAATACCTTTCGACCTCGCCAATCAGCATATGCCTTAAACTCTTTGATCCTACGTATTCCTTTCCTCATATCCATATCCAGCCAGCAAACCCAGTCTGGCTGTCCCCCAGCTCCCCCCACGCGCACTTCGTTTATTTGTTCACATTTCAAGGTTGTATTTATTCTGATTAACAAATAACAACACAAATTATACATATATATATATATATATTATTGGTTCGGCTGTTTCCTTAGGCTACGTGTTTAGCCAACTGCGTCATTGGCGACAGAACAAATTTGGATGACTAAGTGGGAAAGATTTTATACCCTCGCTGACATTCATTTGAATACTGAATAGTTATATGGAGTAAGGTATGAAATTAGTTATAAAGTAACTTATACATATGTGTGATAGATATAGGTAAATATAGATATAGCTAAATAGATTCATGGATAGACATTTGGAGACACATTAAATGAAAACTTTATGGAGTGCTCTAACTGAATCAGTTCTAACCTTTCATAAATAAAATTAAATAAATTCTTATAAATTGCATAAATTAAAAAATTACATAAAATACTTCATCAACTGGTTATACTATTGCTATAGAGCTTTACCTATTTTTAAACCTATCCGAATCTCTTCTAATCTTTTCAAAAATAAAATAAAAATTTTTTAATAAATTTAATGCATTTTTTTAGTCAAATACTTCATATATTTTGTAGACTATTTTTCTCTATTGTTTGCGTAACTTTACCACTTTCTGAATCTTTTTTAATTTTTTCAAATCAAAAATTAGATACATTTTTTTTAAACTTTTTTAGTCAAATACTTCAATAACTTCTAACTGAATATTTTCTAATCTTTACGCAAATTAAATACATTTTTTTTTTAATTTATATGCTCAAATACTTCATTTATTTTGTTTAATATTTTTCTAGAGCTTCGCCTAACTGAAACCCAACTTTATTTAGCTGTAATTTACCGTAGCATCGATATGCCCATTACACGAAAATGAGTGAATAAAATAAAAACGGTTTGGGGATCCATTTACATTGGGTCCTCCGCCCAGGCTGGCTGGGACTTTATTGATAAACTGATATCATGTAATTAGTATTTACCGTAGGCGTTCACAATGTTTACTGCTTGCCAGCGATTGTTGCAGTAATTGCTATGATTAAGAAGCTCTGTGAAAACAATTCGTGGAATGCAATGGAAACATATGGAAATAATATTGAATTCTATTTGTATTAGAGCTCGTTAAAGAAGGCTGAATACATAAATTTAGGCAGATAGAATGTCAAGACGTTGAAGTTAGTAGTAGAGTGAGAATTACATGGAAGAGTGTTAAATAGTAGGGAGTGAGTTTCAAGTGAATTTTAGAGCAATTTAACAAAGTGAGAATTGCATAGAAGAGCCTTAACTTGATATGACTTGAAATAACTGTAGGAGACTGAATTGCAAAGAAGAGTGCTTAATGGTAGGAGTTAAAGTGAACTTTAGATCAACTTAAAGTGTGAATTGCAGAGAAGGGCATTTAAGTGATATGGCTTCAATTAACTATAAAAAGACTGAATTGCGAAGAAGAGACACTAGTAATGAGAGTAGTACTAAATGAGAGGGGAAGAGTTCTATTGAGGGGTTAAAGTAAACAAAAGTTTAAGAGTTATATATAGAGTGAAAAGAAGTTGAAGCTCAAATATATTTGATAGAAAATAATAGTAAGAAAATAGAAAAGAATTAGAAAATAGAGTGAGAATTGCAGAGAGAAGTGCTAACGAACAAGGAGTAAATTAAAGTAAACCAAATGAAATGACACGAAAACGATAATGTGGAGTGAGAGTCAAATGGGAGAGAAATTAAATAAAAATAAGGAAGAAGAGTGAGAATCAAATAGAAGGGCGCCAACGAGCCAGAAGTAACAATAAATTTGCAGAAAAAAAATATATTAAGGAATTTGAAATGTAGTTAGAAATGCATAGAAGAGAACAGAAATAGAGAAATTTTCTGTATAATAAATTATAGCATATCCATGTAAGAAAATTATGAGGGGAAAAACCTGAGATTCTAGAGAGCATAGGAATAGCATGAGACAACATTGAGTATGGTAAAGAAGCTGCTGCAGATCAAAGCTCGTATTTCTGCTAATTTTAGGACCTACTGCAAAAAACCTGTCAAAAGTCTGTTAAATATTCTATGATCAGAGCTCAAGTTATGTAGATTATGCACTTTGGTCATAGATACTGCAATACATTAGAAACATTAGCCTCTGTGAATCAGGCGCACTGTATTTGCTTTGGAAACGCACACGTTTAGCTTAATGATCATGAAAAGAAATGTTTTCACTTTTAGTTGGCCATACTTATTACCACCATCAAGCACTAACAACTGCAATAATAATAACAGCAGCAGCAACGGCAACGGCAACAAACAACACACAAAATATGAAGTTGTAGCCATCGAGTGACCCAATTTCGAAAATCACTTTCTTTGCCTTTGATACACATAGATGGGTGTATTTCAAAGTTTCTCTGTCTTGTGCTCCACAGTTCAGTCAACTTCGCTCGAAACATTCATATTTTATATTAGTTTTTTTTTGAGAGTCTCTAATAATTAAACACTCAAAATCAAATAACTGAAACTGTGTTGAAGTTAATCATTTCCATATGGGAGACAACAAGAAACACTTTCCACACAGAGAGTGTGTGAGAGAGAGAGAGAGAGAGAGAGAGGCAGAGGCAGAGGCAGAGGCAGAGAGAGACACAGAAACAGTTTTCGTTGACCCAGAAAACGGTCTGAAAACCCGTTTCAGTCGCTGACGGGTTAAAGAAATGCAACAAAACTACAAGAAAGTAAGACTGAAAAAAACTTTAAATTTTAAATAAATGGAGTACACTTTCGCTTATGAAAACGAAAGTCAACGGACTTTTGCAACAACAACAACAACAACAACAGCAAACACAACCGTGCGACGCATCGGTGAAATGGCGGAGAAATTTGTCAGTCTAATGGAGGGGGCCTGGTGGGGCGGTTGGGGAGGCAATGGAGTTGCCACAGCAAAGTAGGCTGTGCAACGGGCCGCAGCGACACACTCACAACAGCAGCAACCAACAACAACAACAACAAGAACATATTAGATTTGTAATCAACGAAATGCAAAATCAACGCGCGCCGTTCAAAAGTTCAAAGCGACCCAAAGACGCGCGCGTTTTCGACGCGACACTGACGCGTTTCTACATATGTCCGTGAGAAACGCGTCGAGCGCGCCAGCACGCGACTTTTTGCAAGTGACCCAATTTCAATAAACATTGAAAATAAAATGAAATAAAATTAAAAATAAAATAAAATACAATATGAGCTGGCTGGCTAGTTGGCTGGCTGGCTGGCTGGCTGGCTGGCTGGCTGGCTGGCCGGACGACTAGCAGCGGGCAACAATAAATTATTTGGAGGTTCCAACATTCAATCTGCCATTTTTAGTTTGGGTTTATGTAAAAAACAATAACACAACCACATATACAACAACAATAACAATAATATTATTACCTACTGAAACGAACTGAACGCCTTTTGTTTTGCACTGCGGCGACAGCGCCGAACAACCTTTAGCCAAGGCAATGTTTAAATAAATACTACAATACGATTTTCTGTATTACTTTTCATGTCAAGCGCACCCATTGCAATTTGCCAAAGGCGCGCAAAAAGGTCACAGCGACAGAAATTCTTGAGAGACACACATCATTTTCTGTTTACTTCTAATCTGTGCAATATGCAAACTTGGCAAATCATAAAAGAGCCTATGCAACAGACAGAGAAACTATAGTTAGGTTTTGTGTGAATTGTGATTAGAAATTACTACAAAGACTCGAGTGCATTAAGAATCTATTTAACTTCAGAAATCTTAGCTTGAATGCCGATCCATAGACATCTAATATTGATCAAATAATTGCCAAGCATTAGAGCTATACAAAAGTTCCAGAGAAATGGCTCAAGTGGCTCTATAGCTAATATATCATTGATAAGTTTTGCATGTCGATCTATACCCTAAAAAAAAAATATAATAAATATATATATATATATATATATATATATATATATATATATATATATATATATATATATATATATATATATATATATATATATATATATATATAAATATATATATATATATATTTTGCATGTCGATCGATACCCTAAAAAAAAAAAAATATAATAAATATATATAAAAAAAATAAAATAAAATAAAATAAATAAATAAATAAATATATATATATATATTCTTGTACATAAAACTCTATCATTTATCGGAATATTTATTTTATTTTTTTAAATGTTCACATATTTATAGTTTTGTTTTATTCAAAGTCGAATATATAATATATACTATATCACTTAAATGAGTCTGTTTTCTTAACTTCCTAATTCTTGTTGTATTTGTGTAAGGCTGAAAGCTGATATATTATCCAAGCTAATTTGAGTTAGATCTTTGTTTTCATAATTAATAAAATTTTAATTATTTTTCGTCATGAGGTTAAACATTTGCTGAGCCTAATCACGCGGTTGCTGAATTTAGGCCGTTCGGACAGACTCGTTGCCATTGTCAGTGAATTGTTATACAATTCTCATGCTGGAAAAGCACATTGCGGAAGTAAGTTTACCGGAAAAACTTTTATGTTTAAAGTTAGAATTGAAGGCAACTAAATTAGCATAGCACCGAAATATGTTTAAAATTGAGATAAATAATATATTATATAAAGTTCAAAAATGGTTTATTTGCAAATGTAAAAAATTTAGTATTTTTCTAGCAATTTTTATTAATTTTTTTTTTTTTAATTGTAAATTTTTTTGGGCACATAAAACGTTAAATAGCGTAAATGTTTATAAAATATGACTCCTTACTAAACCCAGAAGCAGATTCTTTACTTTAGGGACATTCAATTAATTATTATTTTAATGAATAAATCCGAAAAAAAAATTTAATTTGTTAGAACAGGCATGTTACGTTCCCCCCTCCACTCTCAACTTTCCCCTATCAACTCTCCACTTTTAAGTTTCAGCTTCCAACTCTTAATTACTCACTTAACGTTCTCAACTCTTCACTCTAACCTCGCTTCCCTCAACTCTCAACTCTCAACTCTCCTTACTCTTTTCCTACTTCTTCACTCACAATTCTAAATTAGTAACTCTCCTCTTTAAGCTCTCCACTCTAAATTCTCCTCTTTTAATTTTCAAATTTGCACTCTCCACCCTGAACTCCCCATTCTCAACTCTCCACTCTCAGCTCGCTTCTCTGAACTCTTCATGTTGAACTCTTCACTTTCCATTCTTTGCTCGTAACTCCCCACGCGTAATTCTACACTGTTAACTCTCCACTGTCACAATGCACCCAATTTATGCCGCAAGGAATAAGAATTCTTTGAAACTTAAGCTAATTGCGATCAGTTGAGTTTTATTTCTGCTGCCTGGCGAAGCCATGGAAGCCATAGAAGAGGCAATACTTTTACTTGAATATGAATTATAAATATTAATTTATAAAAAAAATATAAATAAAATGTTTACAGATAATATAAAAAGCCATGTACATGCTCTGCTTTAAAATAGTTTTTATTTTGTTTTTGAAAAACTCATATTAATTAAGTGCTGCACGTGAGCTGGGCAGGCCAAAATGATGTCAATAACCCAGCAATGTGTATGCATTTGCTATACATTTGGCTAATATATATATATAAAGTATAATAATATATATATAAATGTATATGTATGTAAAAGCCGTATAAAAATTTCACTTGGCTGGCTGCGCCGGCGCAGCTGCCGACAGCGAAAGTGAAACTCGCAGAGGTGTTTGAACTCAGCAAGTGCCCAAGCCGGCCGACAGCTGAACAGCCAGAGAGGGGAATGGGGGGTGGGTGCTGGGTGCTGCTTGCGCTGCTGCAGACAGAGAGTCAGGTGAGCGAGCGGGGAGGAGAGCAGGCGAAGCAGGGATACTGCACAGCCACGACGACAGCAACCGGCCTCGACGCCAGTAACTGGAGCGGAACCAACGACAGCGTCAACAAATTGTACAAATTTTACTTTCTTTTCCACATGCAGGGCTTTGTGTTGGCCAATGGCAACGGCTGCTAGACTTGGCTCAAATGTCAATGAACTAAGGCCACACACTCACACACACACACACAGCGAAAGGAAAGCGCCGCCGTGTAACCCAATTAAACAGCAAACATGCATGGCCCAAACTGGACTTGGCTTTAAGTTGGCTTAAAGTTGGCTTAAAGTTGGTTTAAAGACTGATTTTATTTATTTTTTTTTTTTTGGGCTAGTCGCTGATTTGGCGCCAATTTATGCGCTTGACGTGCACGACTACTGAAAAGCCTCGCCACTGAAATATGCCAAAAAAGGTCAGAGACAATTAGCAAGTGGCGTTTTAGTGACTGTGTGTGTGTGTGTGTTGTGTGTTGTGTGTGTGGATGTAAACACCCGCACCTGCCCCTGTATCTGAATTCATTCTGCCATGTGCTCTGTTCCAGTGCCATGAGCCAAGCTCAATGTTTTTGCGGCTGTTTAACAAGCGCGACAACAACAGCAACAATAACAACAACAATAACAGCAACACAACCTTAGCTCAGTACGACAGTTAACACTACAACAACAACAACAACAACGACAAGTATAAAACGGCAGCAGAGGAGGCCGACGACGACATATAAATAACCTCATAATTGCCGCTGAGGGTCTTTGCAATGAATTATGCGAATTAACCTCAAACATTGAAACGTTTTTCATGAACATGCAACAAATTTTTGTTTTTTTGTTTGTTTGCTTTGCTTTGCCATTGTTTTCTCTACTTTGTTGACAAGTTTAATAAACCTTAAATTGAGGCATTCATAGGTGAGTGTCAAGCCAGGCACAGTAGGAAATATTTGTGTCCAATTCCAATTTGAAAACTAATTAAAAATGAATTTTGCCTTGCTCTGTTGGGTTCATTGACCCGCGTCGTACCGTTTCACAATTAAATGTGATTTACTCCAAAGGCATAATCCAAGCCATCCCGTTCCGTTCCGTTCCGTTCCGTTCCAAATTGCAAGCTCGTGCTGCGCATGCGCAACCCGAGAGTGAGAGAGAGAGAGAGAGAGAGAGCAGTAAAAGCGGCAAAACGGTTAAGCACATTTGAAATGAAATTGAAAGCAAAAGCGAAAGTGTATTTCTTTCTTCTTCTTTTCATTGTGATAGCGTTGTTGTTGCTGTTGTTTTATTTTTGCCTTTGTATTGCCAACAATTCTTCAAATTTCTTTTGCCATTCAATTTCGTTTGACAACGTTTTCACTTTTAGCCATAATAGCTTTATGTTTGCTTGTTGCTTCTCATTCTCTTGTTTTTGTATTAATTTTTTTTTTTTTTTTTTGTTGCCCGCTCAGAAGCTCGGCCCGTGCGCTGCACAAAGCCAAGCATTTGGCGTATTATTCAGCTGTCATTACATATTTTATAGCTCATTAGATAATTACAAAAGGCCTCATAAAGAGAGTGAAATTGACGGCTATAAATTGACCCAGATAAGAAACTTTAGCTGAGACACTCCTTACAAAAGAATACAAAGGAACAGCGAACAGTTCATAAGATTTAAATTAACATAGATAAATATGATTCTTATTTTGACAATTTTTGTTTTTTAATTGTAAGGAATGAAAGTGACGTGAAGTGAAATGAAGAATATATTATAATTTGTTGAAGATATTTAATATATATATGTATAAGTCCACTTAGGATATTTGTCATTTTTCATTCATTTTATATTTCTTAATCGTTGTATCTTACAGCATTATCTAACAAATTAACAAATATTTTAATAATAAGTATACTCAATATACTTATGTATATTTAAATATTAATACATAGTATTTTAATATTTATTTAAATATTTTATATTATAATATTATTCCTTCATACATCTAGTAATTTCTTTTGCGTTTTTTTCAAACTCTTTATAAATGTTTAGTTTATTCTAATAAGTTTTTCGTAAGTTTAAAAAAAATGGAATTATATAAAATTATATAAATTATAACATGGAGATTATAAAGTTTTATTATTTTCTATTTTCATTTTTATTACGATTCTTAAAAATATTCATTTTGTTTTTTATAAAATATATATTAAAATGTAAAAAAAAATATAAATGCAAATGTAAAAAATATAATTTAAATTTTTTATACAATTTTAAAATATGTTAAATTAAAAATATATATTTTATAATCTTAAAGTAATTTTTAATACATTTGCAACTCTTAAATAAAAAATATAATTGAGTAAAATTGAAACATAATTTATATTTATGTGTACCATATAATATATATAAATATTTATATTATTATATGGTACAAAGTATATATGAAGTTTATGAATGTGTTAAGTTTGGGACTAAAGTTAGATATACAATACAGTCATCAAAAATCTCTAACAGAATTTTAGTTATTTAAAATTGAGGTAAAAGAGCTATTTTTTGGCTCATTAAGGTATAGTTTCGGGCTTATTGATATAAAATTAAAGGACTTATTTTATAATAAAAAAATATTACAGTAAATATATATGCATAAATTTAAAGCTCTTCAAATACTGACCCATTGAAAAAATACAAGAATATTTGAATTTCTTATAAATAAATGTATTTATGTGTAGAGCGAGCTGCAGTTTGCATTCGAAATGAATGAGAGAACAGAGAACAGCTGGCTTATTCATATCACTTTAGAATTATTCGCTTATAAGTCGTAGAGCATATGCTCGCAGCTATAATAAATACATGTATTTAATAATATTGGCGGCAAGAGCATGCAAAGCATTGCACCTTGTGTCTCGACTTTCACTGCCAACCGCTGTTGACCCAGAAACTCCAATGACACATCAACCTGGCCCAGTGAAGTGTTTAAAAAAGTTTTATGCAAGCGCATAAAAAAAAAGAAGCTGCAACTGTTCGACTACCCGACCGAGCGGCAAAGAGATCGCACCGCAAACAGGCCTATAAAATCTGCAGACGTTGCGGAAATGAAGACGTCGACATCCTGTTTGCCCATTGTACCTCGCCCGGCTGCCCACTGGTTTTGCAGCCGGCGACTTTCTTAATGGGCTCGAGCTGGCCCTGAAGGCTCCAGATTGCAGCTCCCAGGGTCTGCGACTCAATTCAGTCGGTCAGCGCTGCTAAATATATTTAAGTTGACATTAATATTGCGAGACGATGCGGCTGAGGGCCTGCTCTGTTAACTGTTTTGGAGTTGGAGAACCCGCAGCATCGAGGCGAGACCTCATCAATTCGAATAGACGATTTGCGGCGCTTTCGTTTTTGTACACACCCCAAAAATAGATACGATATATATATATATATATATCTGCTGATCTACCACACTTTTCCAATTAAAAGCAATTTAATGTACGCTACGATAAATACAAATTTCAAAATTAAGACACAGACAAAGAGCACGAAAGTTCAACACTTTCTTTTCGGTAGTTGAAGTTCAACTCAAGCGTCGGGTAGGTGGGCATCAATTACCCTACTCAAAAAACTATACCACGAAGCGAGAGATTTATGGGCAAAGAGAGAGAGATAGAGAGGGAGAGGCAGGGAGTTGCTTGATAACTAATCAGAAAAAGAAAGTGAAAAACAATAACAAAAACAACTCCAGTTGATAATCAAGTTGTCATATTCGACTGTTTCATTTCGAAAAGAAAGTGATGCACACAATTTGACAATGCATCGACATGGGCTTAGGGTGTCATTGCTCTCGATTGAGTTCAGGCGCGTTTGTTGAACCCAAGAAACTTTGAATTATTTTCACTCGAAACGAACCCCTGCGCGTCAAGCCCTCGGCGATTGGCAAAAGTGAGAGTTAGGCCCAGAGAGCCGAAGATTTGAATGTTGTTTGCTGCCTATTGAGGTCAGCCGAGCGCTGGAGTTGGAGTTGAAGTTGGAGTTCGAGTCGTTGGGCTTTAATGATCGTTATCGAGCACATATTATATATATAAGTGTCTCTCTGTGCCTCTGAGTGTGTGTGTGTGTGTGTTTTCTATTAAACACTTTTCATAGTTTCAGCTATTTTGGCCATGACGCATGCCCACAGCAACTTTCTTTGGGCGCCGCTTTCAAAGAGGTCGCTGAACGAAAGCAGATACTCAGCCTTACCCAAGATGCAAAAGAGGCAAAATCATCGAAGCAGTGATAGGGCATATTAAATATCATCTGATTATAAGCCAGCAGCGACAACAGCTGGAGCGACAGTTTCAGCAGGGTTCAAGGATATCTGCTGCGTCAAGTGTAATGTACCGTTAGAGTTCAAATCAAGGTCAGACTAGGGACTGTCAGCCTTGAGTGAATGAGCACGGTAAGAAATGCCAAGTGATTATTTATATATGATTTACATTTGAAACCGAGATACAAAATATTTAATTAAATGTGTCCCCAGACGAACCTAAAAGTCAAGTCAATAATAATTATTTATAATATATGTATATATGTATATGTATGTCAGCAATGCCAATTATTATTGTGTACCTAGAAATTAGAAAGTATTTTTAAATGTTATTTTAAATTGAAACCTGGATACAATATACATAATTAAATTATTTAATTAAAAGGTGTCTTGACAAAAATAAGTGAATCAGCCAACTAAAGCCAATTATAATCAGATAGAAATTAGAAAATATTTATAAATAGTGCTTAAGCTGAAAACCGAGATAAAAACTGTGTAATTAAAATGTATCCAGACGAAACTGAAAGTCAAGTCAATAATAATTATATGTAATATATACTTAAATGTAAGCAAAGACAATAAAAAATATATAAAATAATAAAAAAATGAAATAAATAATTAAATACAATAATATTTAATTAAAATGTGTCTAGACAACACTGAGTTAATCAGTCTGCTTGGATTTTAAAGTAAAGCTAATTTTAATTTGATAATAAATGGAAAATATTTATAAATATTGCTTCAAACATAGGTAAAGATATTTTATTAAAATGTTTTCAGACAAAACTAAGTAAATCTCAGTGAAAAAGTCTCCTTAGAATATAAAGTTAGGCCAATTATCATTATATATAAGCCGAGCAAATCATAATTATATAGAAATTAGAAAATCTTCAACCTAAATGGATTTTGGCTTACTTAACTGCAAATTGTTCTTAAATTAGCCTGAGCTTTTTATAGCCACTTCAAGCAACTCTCAGCAGCTGCTGATTCGTAGTCGCCTTAAATGATAAAATATATTATATATAACCATTTTACTTGATTTGCAGATTGGTAAATCTCTTTCTATTGCCAAACAACGACAGAAGCTAGTTTTGGTTATTGTTTTTTTTTTTTTTTTACCACAATTGTCTGCCTATTTCTAGCTCTCTCTACTCTCTGTTGATTTTGTAGCAGATTTCAGAAATTGCACGTCTATCTACGCCGTGTTTAGCTCAATTTCGTGTCAATTCATAATTAAATTAAGATTATTAAATTCTGTATAAATATAAATATAATTATTGAAAATGTAATGAAAATGTATGATTTTAGTTTTATAGCTGCACTTATTAAATTTGCATCACAGGAAAGCTTTTTGCATATAAAATAAAATTCTAGCTTAGTTTCTTTAGATAAATTAAGAGGACATCATTGTAAAGAGCTGCAACTGTTGTAGGAGATGTGTGAGCGCGAGTTTCGCTCTCCTTTTGATCTCAGTACATTTGCTAGCTGCTGTGGCATTCGTATGATAAAATTAGTACACAATTTTATCTAGAGCAATGAAGAAGTATTTGCCTTGGTGTGCCAAAGTAGATATTATTCTGATATTGAAATGGACTAAATAGAGTAAAATTTTTTACTGATAAATGCCTCATTTGTCCCCAAATGTGTAAAAAGTTCTGCTGCATTCAGTTCTTTTGGTGCTTATACTTTTTATATATTCTACTGAAACTTACCTGCCACACTTAAATAATTCAAATCACAATCAAAATAATTATAAATAAATTAAACTTAATAATTTAGAAAGAATACATTTAAAATGATTTATATATTAATATGCATATATATATTTATATGCATAAAAAACTCTTCTTTTATAAATATAAAAAATATAAAAATATAAAAAAAAACAATAATATAATTTATAAATTTAATATTATATGATTTAATTAATATTTAATATGTATATATATGCATTAAAAATATTTTTTTCTTATAAAAAAATGTATTATATAATAATTTAATAATTAAATTCAAAATAAAATTCTTTAAAAATAACAGAGCATACGTAAATGTATTTAAATGATATAAAAATCAGCTTACTCGCTGACCTTTTTCGATTACAAAGAACAAACCATAAAATGCGATAAGCGAAGTAAAACTTTGAACATAAATATGAAGGCAATGGGCCCTAATTGGCGCGCACTCTCATGTGGACTTAAATATTTGTCAAGTCTATCTCGGAGGTTGAACAACAAAGGTAAAATTAAACGTTCAATGCCAGCCAGAGGCTGGCAGGAGGAACCCCCACGAGTGGGGCAAACGATGTGACAAATTTCCATTTCATTTATGGGCTGCCTAGAATAATCTTTGTTAAATATTTACAGAAAAGTGCTGACATCAGTGGTGGCAGGCGGCTGGTGGTGAGCTGTTGGCATGGCGTCAATTACCACCTGCCCGACGCCCCTACAATACTAGTTTAATTGTGTTAAGACCTGCGCTTTAGTTTGGGGCACCCCTCCGCTCACCACTCGGTCACGTTGGGTCATTCACGCTGCCCGCGTGTGCCCAAGTGCGAGTCTCAGCAGTTTTGAGTGCGTCATCAACGTCGCAATTGTCTCGACCAGCGGACATTGGTCATTGGCCGAGAACCTAGCGACTGCCCGCTGCCCGCCACCCGCTACCCCTTAACCGACTCCAGCTACAGTTGGCATTTCGCTGAACTTGAAACGTCGTCATGCAACGCAAGCGTGAAAATTTTGCGCTATAATTTCTGTAGTTCTGTTTACAATTCAGCTGCGGCTCATTCCAGGAAACATCAACGACACCGAAAGCAAAAAATAAAAAAAAAAAGCCCCGTTGCTATTGGCACATTTTCGAGTTAGAACTGGGATCTGGATCCCTATCCATTTACTCTGTTTATATAATATTGAATAATCGCTGAAACCTTGAATTTGACAACTCAACTCAACAAACGCTGACAGCAAATTACAAACGAATCATTTTCTTCGCCTTCTGTGACAATTATAATAAATCTTGCTTATAGAGCAGAGATTTTGTACATACCAAAAAAAAAAACATGCGCTGCATGTTTGGCGATTTTCCAGGAATTATGCATGAGCTTTACGTAGATGTCATATCTTTGTGAAGCGTGAGAAATCTTAGCTGTGGCTCACTCGATTTTCATTTCATTAGAAGAAACTCAGCTGAAAGGAGGTAGATTGTAGATGAAAGATTAAGCTGCCCTTAAGTGAGCTAGCTAGATTCATTTTATTTTTAATATGCATAAATTAATTACAGTGGCCAGAATAAATAGGCGTACAAGCTCAATGCAAAATTTTGACTGTAAAAAAAATGACTTGTAGGTATGCTATTGACAAATTAAGTCCATAATTGACTACGAGGCTTATCAACAAATTAATAAAAAAAAATTTAAAAACATTAGGGCTTGGCGAGGACTTTTAGCTTGAGCAGGATAATGATCCCACGCATACATCCCATATTAAGAAGTGCTTTAAAATGAAAAAAAAAAGTTTAGTTCATTACTCTTTCACTAAATTTAAATATTATTGATTATTTTTGGTATTTTAAGGAACACGGGATACGCCTGCGAGCTATAAATTCTAAGAATATGGAGGAAACGTATTGATGGAGGGGTTGCTTCAAATTCGGCATAATTTAACTTGAAAATGGATCACACCAATGCCAAAATGATTGGAAGAAGACCAGTAAAAGGAAACGAAGTCCGACTTGATCAAAAAGTATTTTTTTTTTTTTGAATAAAAATGCGACTTTTCTGTGGATATCTTATTTTGTACACATACTTTTTCTTGTCCAAAATCCGATGTGTCTTTGATTTTTTAAATATGACAGATTAACCATAAAATATATTTTAAAAAAATTATTAAAAATGATTCAAAATGTATGTGTTAATTATTAAAAATGAAGATTATTAATATATATTCAAAATAATAGTAATATATATTAACAATAATAGTATACCTACAAGGCAAAATATTGCATTGAGCTAGTACGCATATTTATTGTGGCCAGTGTATATTAATTAGTTTAATTAGAATATTTAATTTATTTCATTTGATAGGGAATGAAAATCGACTTTCATTAAAAGGGCCTAAACTAAGTTGTTGAGTTTTATCTGGGATCTGCGCTTAACTATATAATTTACTAAGCTTGATATTGGAGTGCGGCAAAGGTCATGACCGTGGAAATGTATATTTAGGAGTGCTTAAGGTCAGCGCACGAATGAATTATCTATTTACCCACACAGCGAAACTCTAGCCCAAATCCAAACACTAATTCATCAATTTAATGGCTAAACAGAAAAAAAAAAAACAAAAACAAAAAGCAAACAACAACAAAATACAATATCTGATTGGGGGAGGGGCGAAAAGAAACCACAAACTTGGCAAGAAAAGTAATCCTAATCGTCAGCGAAATTATACGTGGAATCGAGTCGAGTTGAGCTGAGCTGAGCTGGGTGAACGACGAGCGGAAGTGAGGACAGCCAAGACATTGACCTCAAACATATCACGCATAGCAATCGTACAATGACCCGCTAGGGGGCAGAGGGGCCGATTGGGTGGAGAGCGCGTAGTCCTGGGTGTGAGGCTGGGCTTGGCAAGATTAATAGCTGCAGCAAGTTGAACGAACCCGCGAAGCGAAAACGCCTACGCGGCACTTGGAAAGCAAAGACAACAATCGCACTAGCATTACATAATCCATGCAGAGGCAATATGGCGGCCGAGATGGTATATTGGGGCTGCGGCAGGAGTGGGAGTCAGAGCCAGAGCGGGATGGGGATGTTTTTGTCCGCCCGCGCAAGTTGCTGAATGTTGCGCAAGGGAGCCAAGTGACAACCGGAAGCTAACCTTGAAGTATGCCCAGTAAGGGCAGGAGAAGCAGAAATCGAAACGACACAACAATAACAAAAGGCAAAGCTCCAACTGCGCAGCCAAGCCAAGCCAAGCCAAGCCAATGCCCCGGACAGCCAATGGCCCCAGCTCCAGCAATATTCCAACCATTCCACAGCCAAACAACACCTCCACCTCCAGCTGAAACACGTGTTGGAAGCGAGTGAACTCGTAGGGCGAGGGATGCAAAGCTGCGAGGGGGTTAACGCTTGACTACCGGAAGCTTTTCGCATTTTGTTGCCGCATGGAACCGGAAGCTGGCAAGCCGAAGCCGAAGCCGCAACCAAAGCCAAAGTCAGAGACAAAATTGCGCCCCCAAATAACATTTCAAGGGTGACTTTTTGCTCGCTCTCGAGCAGCAGAAGACGCCAGCCAGCAGCTAGAACCGTGATAAGTTCAGGGCAAACACTTGACATTGAATCAATAACAAGTTCAAATTTCCTAAAAATAATACTTGCAACTTGGCTTTGCTCTACAGATGCGGTAGCTCAAGCAGAAGATGAGCTAACTTGACACAACTGTTGAGGTAATTTTGATAAATTATTATGGGTGACAGGAATACTGCAGATTTTCCAAGATTTTCAAAAATAAATCAAATGACAATAATAATTTTTCCGGTTGGCGGAGTGTTAGAGATTTTATAATATTTTTAAAGAGAAATAAAATGTCAATAAATAATTGCATCCTGTTGGTAGAATATTGAAGATTTTTTAAAAAGAAATTAAATGCCAAAAATAAAGTTATCAAAGTTACCAAAATGGAGCATTGGAAATAATCTAGAAAAATGGAAAGAAATAAAATCTAAAAAAAAATAAAATTAGCCTGTTGGAGATTTTCTAGAATTTTTTCCAATGAAAGAAAATGTTAAATTGAAGAAATCATTATATCTTGAAGAATCAAAATAAAAATAGAAAATATTTAATTTACTTAATTTGAAATTTTTTTATTTTAGTGTTTTCTATCTTAAATCTACGCAAAATGTAAATACAAACAATTAATTAGGCTCATTGTAAATTTAATTCTATGCTCTATAAAAAATTAAATGCCAAAAATAAAGTTATCAATACCAAAATGGAGCATTGGAAATAATCTAGAAAAATGGAAAGAAATAAAATCTAAACAAGTAACTAAACTCTAGTCGAGACTGCTCGACTAAGAGATACCCTGAATCCATTGAGCTGTAATACCAATCATAAAAAGTTTCATTTATTCATTAATAGTAAACAACACATGCACACACACACACACACACATATATGCATGCACGTAATATGCTCACTGCACAGTTTTGCGGCTGCAGCAGAGGCTGTGCTATGCAAACTTTATTGTTTAATAACTTTTTTTCTCGATCTATGTTCTTAATGAAATTTTCGGGGCATGATTATGACATCTAAATGTACCTATTTGCCAAATTTTAAGTCTCTAGTATTTGATATACGTGAGTTATCGATTTTGTTGAATTGTGGGCGAAAGGGGCGTGGCATCAAAAATCCAAAAATGACAAAATGTGCGGATTCAATATAGCTATCAACCACAACTTAGTGCACGATTCTATCTTTAACGGTGTGCACGCCAGACCTAAAAAACAAAGCGATATTTTCGATAGTTATCGATAAAAAGGGAATGGGACGAGTTATCGAAAAAAAAAAATAAACTCGTACAGCGTATGGTATTATCGAGCATTTTGCTTTTTATTTGAAGTCTCTAGCTTTTGTGGTTGCAGAAATCCAGGTGTTTACACGGACGGACGGACGGACGGACGGACGGACGGACGGACAGACGGACAGGGCTAGTTCAACTCAGCTCGTCGAGCTGATCAAGAATATATATACTTTATGGGGTGTGGCACGCCTCCTTCTGCCTGTTACATACATTTGCACAAAAACATTATACCCTGAAATTTCCATTTTCAATGGATTCAGGGTATAAAAAAAAATAAATGTAGCCTGTTGGGGGAGTATAAAAGATATTCCAGAATTTTGTTCAACGAAACTAAATGTTAAATTACCTCTGAAGAAATCATTATATTTTGAAAAATCAAAATACAAATAGAAAATATTTAATTTTTTTAATTTAAAATTTTTTTTATTTCAGTTTTTACTATTTTAAATCTACGCAAAATATAAATGCAAAACATTTTATTAGCCTCATTGTAAATATAATTCTAAGCTCTATAAAAAGTTAAATGCCAAAAATAAAGTTATCAATACAGAAAATACAATTCTAGAAAAATAGAAAGAAATAAAATGAATAAAAATAATTTTAGATTTTCTAGAATTTTTTCCAACGAAACAATATGTTAAATTCACAAAAAATGCAAATAGAAAATATTTCATTTTTTTAATTTAAAATTTTTTTTTTAATTTTCTCTATTTTAAATCTACGCAAAATATAAATACAAAACAGTTTATTAGTCTCATTGTGAATTTAATTCTATGCTCTATAAAAATTCTTCCCCTTTTTTAGCCTCATGCTAAATAGCTAATTAAGTCTCGTCGAGTTTTGTCAGCTACTTTTTCTGCATTCTCACACTTAAGCCACACACTTAGCTGTTGGTATATCAATAGTATTTCAGAAATTATTATACATTTTCTATTATTTTTAAAAGCAAACTCAATTTTAAATTAGCTCCGCAGAAAACTACACAAAAAATGTATAGAGAAAATAATTAATTAACCTCATGAAAAATATCTCAATTTTTTAGTGTTAAGCTAATTCTCACAACAAACCTCAAGCTAACTAGTTTAGTATCGTCCACGCTTGTTAGGTACTTTTAATATTTGGCAGCCTCACATTAAACCTCATGGCAAGCCCAACGGCCAAGTGTGCCAAGAATTTTTGAGGAATTATTATTTTTCTGCTGCATTTGCATGTTTTATTGCCTCCTGCTAGATCTCTTGGCCAATTCCCATGCCTATGCTTAGCAGTCTATTTGGTCAAGGCTTGTCGTAAAGTTCTCTTCTCGTATTGTTTATACATGTTTTGACTGGCAATAGGTGCGTTTTAGTACAATAATAAAATAAAACTAACTCAGATACAACAGCAAGGACAGCAAGGACAACTGGTGGCGTGGGGAGGGGGGGCTGTCATAAATAGCAACGCTTCATAAACAAGCCCCAACTGACGGCTAGCTCTGACCTACGCAGCACAGAGTTGATTAGCCGAGGCGCCGCAGGGGTGCCAGGGTGCCAGGGTACAAGGAGCAAAATTCTTGTACATTCTCGGCGACATGAACAGCATTTTTAACGCCGCGGAAACGAGCTACGAACTTCATTCACAAAAGTGTTTCACATAAATTTTTGAGGTCCATGTTTCGGGGGGAGGGGGCCTTGGGTCGACTGGAAGGTATTTTTACGAGGCGGCTAACAAATTGCGTATTAGGCGAGCCAGGCCAAAGGACGGCGTACACGGCACGTAGCCATTTCCAGAAATTGTGCTCCAGAAAAAGCCCGCGCCTTTTTGACGCACGTGGAGTTGAGTTTCAGGCTCTTGGAGTATTTCCTGGAAAACGCTCTCATTATTTCGAATGCAAATTGAATTTACTTGGCGGGAATCGTGGGCTCATTAGGGACCAACAGAGGGAGAGAGAGAGAGATAGAGAGAGAGGCAGAGACAACAATAGAGATGACGCACTTGGGCGGGTGTACGGGCAAATGTAACAGGCGCCAAAGCAAACAAAATGCGCAACAGGGAGAGCGAGAGGGCAATGAGCTTTTTGCCCCACCCCCCACACGTACGCGAAATGGCAACAAACTTGCGGCTTTTGCGTGGCCTTGCCAGAGAGCACGGCGAGCTTCAAGAGCGCAAAGTTGAAGCGCGTGCAATGCCAAGGCGAAAGTTCGAGCAATGTCACAGAAGTACAGTCAACCAAAAGCTGGCGCTAGACCCGCCCCTATACGGGCACAGAGAGCGGCTGAGCTTTGAGCTTTCTGTGAAATGCCGTTATTATTTAGCGTCAATCAACGTTAAATGCCCTTCAACTTTGTTGCGCGAGCGAGACAGCAAGTGCAGGCAGCGAAAATTTCCATAGCCAGCGCGTAGGCGCGCACTCACATATTCAAGGACTCGGCCACTACTACATGTCGCTGGCAAGGTTAACGTAAAAGCACAGTGCGAAAGAGATGGCACGACTGCTGGCAGCAGCAGCTCAGCAGCAGCAGCAGCAGCAGCAGCAGCAAAAGTTGCCACCTCGCCTTGCCTTAGCAACGGTGAAGTTCAAGGTTAAAGCTGAAGGATTTCTCGCTGTGACATTGCCAATGCCTCCACACGTGGCCGTTGCGTGTGACTGAGGAGCAGCAGCAGCAGCACCAGTCCACACTCGCGCTCTCCCTCTCTCTCCCTCTCTCTCTCAGTTATTCTTTGCATACTTAGCGGAGCATGGAGCTGCTTATTGTTTGACTGGACCTGGGCCTTTTTGCTACACCTGCAGCCTGGCAGCCTTGAGCTGCTATACGCCATTTGCCACATGCCACACGCCACGCGCCACACGCCAGTCCCCGACTCTGAGTCGACTGTTGATTACATTGCGGCGCGTGACTTTGATTTGATTTTTAAATGTTTCTTTTTGCTTCTCCACCTCTCTGTGCACGCTCTCACTTCTTCTTCTTCTTTTCCCAGCCAACCATGGAAATTGGAGGCTGTTCGCCCACGCCCCAAATTTGTCGAACGGTGCGAATCGCTAAAGGTCAACAAAAGGACGATTCCTCGAGGTGGCTTTTTATCACCATTTCGGGTGCCATCCCACAGTTGTTGCATTGAGTCCACGTGTCGCCATTGAAGTTTGTTTTATTAACTTATCTTTCACTTCGCAGGGCTCGAGCAGGTGTAGCATCCATTTGACGACAGCTTTACCAAATTTTCTGCCTGAGCAGCAAAGTTCTTAATAGATCTGCTTGGCATTACAAGTTTCATTTTGTTTTTCCTTGAAAAGCGAAGCAACTTAACTGCCTGTTAACTCATAATTAACTACATAGTTTTTAATTTCTAATATATATAAATCTCTTAATTATCTGCTCTTCAATGAGGGTATTCTAATTATTCAGAGCACTCTATATTCACTTAAGCTCTGGTTAAGGCGTAGAATTTTAACTGCCTGTTAACTTGATGTTAACAAAATTGTAACATATGTTAACTATATATATATGAACAATTTAACAACTCTTCTCTTAAGTAATACCAATAAATTACTTGCCAAATTCAGCTTTAATAGCACCAAAAGTTTCAACATGTATGTAAGCTTCATGTTAACAACATATATTATAATATATAGATATATTTAATATATGCTTTGATATACTCTAAAAATGCTCAATTATTTATCAGACTCGAATTAATGTAACCAAACTTTAACTAGCTGTTAACTCGCTGTTATAAATATTTTGAGTATGTTAACTATTTCCGTATATGTATTCCAAATTACTCTTCTCATAAGTAATGCCAAAAATATTATTCTGCTTGAAAGCACCCAGAAATGTCAAGAGTTTCAAAGTGCCTGTCAATTTGCTGTTAACAAAAAATATGATTATTTGTGGATATATTTTGGATTGTTGTGATATACTTATTATTTATGGACATATTTTTGATTGTTGTGATATACTCTGAGAACGTGCTAAATTATTTCCTTGACTGGAGTTTAGGTAGCAGAATTTTTATAGGCTGTCAGCTTGTTATAATATATGAATGTTAACTGAAGGTAACAAATTTTAACTGCGTGTCAACTTGTTGTCAACAAAATTTATAATGTGATAACTATATTTATATATATATATATATATATTTATATAATCTGGCAACTTTTCCATAAAGGCCGTGCCATGTCAACTGCCTGTCAACTTCCGGTTAACAAAATATAAAAATATTCTCTTCAATTTGTCAACTCTCCATAAATATTACCTTGACAAGAATTTACGCAATATAAATTTAATTACCTGCCAACTTCCGGTTAACAGAATATTAATTAATATATGTAAATTTCTGTTATTTGTTAGCTCTTCAATGCCTGCCCATTTATATGCTTGACTAGAGCCATAGAATTGTTGTCAATTGGCATTTAATGAGAGCGAATTGGTCGCTCAGGTGTCGGTTCAGGTGTTGCAGCTTTGTTTAGCCACAAGTGTGACGCATTGCGAACTCAAGACACAATTAAAAGTAAATAAATTTGCGGAAAGTTCGAGCTGGACAGGATGCTAAAAATAGCCAAAAGTGGCAGCAAAGAGCGGCCACCGGCCGGTGGCATCGAATGTTATGAAAATGCCAAAGCTGCCGGGTGCAAACACCCACTCAGGGTCGCTACGTCAATGCGCAGGGGCATGCAACAAGGCCAATGCCGCGTGAGCCGTGGGTGCAATGGCAACCCTTGCACTTGAACTTGCGCACGCGGCAGTTGCATGTGCCTCATTGAGCGGCGCTAATACCGCCGCTGCTGCTTCTGCTGTTGGCTGTTCTATGCGACCTTCAGCATGAGCTTTTCATACACTGAGAGCTTATTTTTAGTTGCAGGCGAGCGAACGAGCGAGCGAGCGAGCGATATAGCTTTTCGGTTGCATTGAAAAGGTCATTCGTTTAGGGGTGTGTACCTAGCTGAGGGTTTTGCCCAGCCTCGTTCAAGGTCATTGCTGCAGTCACCACTGTTAGCGCAACAGCAAATGAACTGTAATTACCTAACCCAAACACTTGGCCAGCCCAGCTGGAGGAGGGGTAGCCACGATTGTCGCATTGACATTGACGCAAATTGCCGAGGGTCAAGTGCATGGTCGAGGCATTGTTGCCATTCAAAGAGTGAATCAAATTAGTTGGGCAGCCACGACGCCCACCTACACAAGAAAGGGAGAGAGAGAGAGAGAGAGTGAGAGAGAGAGAGAGAGAGAGAGAGAGAGAGAGAGAGAGAGACAGAGAGCGAAACACTCGGCTTATTTAAATGAATTGGTTTCGCTTTCAGTATTTATTCTTAATGATCTCTGTCTGAATTGAAATCAGTTTTTGTTATTTACATTCATAGCTGAGGCGAACAATGAAAAAACTTTGGACATTCTCCGCCGTTTAATCATCGCTTTAATGCAAAAGGGCGAAATAAAGGCAGAAATTAATACACTTCGCACAGAAGTCAACAAAAGTGATTTATTCACTGATTTTATACGCTTACATGGGGTGAGGGCATCATGGGCACGCAGTTAAATGTGTGACGTCGATATATATATATATATCAATATATTTATATATAATTGAGCAAGTGTTGAAAACAATTGTTGATAATTTAAAAACAATTTGAAACGCAACTCGGGTTTAACAAATTGTTTCTTATCATATTTATATTTAAGTCACATTTTCACAGTTACTTATAAAGCTTTTAATGCATTGCATTTAAATTTCTCAATTTCCTTTAATCATTTCACATTGATACACTTCACACTTAAAAGTAAAGAGCTAATACAAGCTGATAGAAAACATGACTTAGCACGTTCATAGATTAATTAGGCTTAAAGAAAAGTTATGGCTTCATGTGAATGAAGAGATTTACAACTATGCTTAACAGAAGATTAAATATATATTCTCTAAATAAGTAAAATAAAAGTGTATATAAGTGGTTCAAGTTGCAATGATGGATACGGATTTTGAATTTGAAACAGTTTTCCGTAAAATAATATTTATTAATTATTCTTAAAACAATTATTTATCCCAAAAATAATTTTTTCAATATTTTTTTATGAAAATATTATTATAAAAATTATTACAATTTTTTTCCCCAATTGTTAAATTAATTTTGTATATTATTATAAATACTTTTTTAAATAATATTTTATCTTATGTAATTATCTGTTTATCTGTTTTTTCCTTTTGCAAATAACTATTTATAATTAAAATCACAATAATTTTTTTTCATTCTATAAATAATTCTTAAGCAAATTTACTATATTATAAATACTTTTAAATAACTATTAATAATTAAAAAAAAATAAATTTAATCTTGATATGGATATTTAAAAAAGATTCATTATTTTATAAATAATAGTACTTCAAACAATTTCATATATTTTTTAACTTGGAAAAAAATGTATATATGATTAATAATTTTTTAAACAATTTGTATATTTATTCTTAATATTTTTTAAAAGAATTTATATACAACTAAATTTTCTAAATTTTGAAAAAAATTTGAAAACTTTATAGAAATCCTATATATAATTATCAATAGTTTTTTGGCAATTCTTTTTATCTTATTAACATTTACACTTTTCTATCTGATTCACATTTTATCTAAAATTGGCTCAATATGTAGTTCGTCGAAACGAACAGCTAATGCAGAGCTAAATTTAATGCCGTCTGATATCTGAGTCTATATATTATACATCTATTTTTATTAACATATTTTATATTTTCCATAGAATTAAAATCCATTATCAGATAGATATAAATATATGCTCCATAAGATAAATACGTTGGCCAGAGTATACAAAGCGTTGATAGCAGACAGAACTTTGTTGTTATTAAATGGGAATATAGACGCGGCTCCATTGTACGTTATTGTGATATATGTACAAGCAGCATATGCACATATATATAAATATATATGTATTTTTATATATATATATATATTTGTATATATGTATATATATGCTTATTTAATATCAAATGATATGCAGCGCACAATTAAAAATGTTGACGCGCGTGGCAGGCAGGCCATAGACCGAGCGATCAGACGGCTGGGCATTGTACTTACTTTAGGGGTTTCGGAGCGGTTCGACGACTGGCGCATACAAAGCAGAATGTCGACCATGTTGGAAAGAAGTGCTTACACGCCCTAATTAAGCGGTCAATGTGCAGTTCAAGGGTGCCAAGAAGCCCGGGTCCTTGTGCGCTTCATGCATTAGGAGCATTATGCAGACCCCGATACAAAGGCCAGCTGGCATGGGCATGGGCATGGGCAGGGGTAGGGGATGGAGACAGGGAGCAGAGTACAGGAAATGCGTTTAATCATTGGTTCACTCACTCAATTCAAGGCAAGCCAAAGGCTACAGAAAGAGCACTCAAGTGCTGTGCAAGTGCCGCCGCAGCACAAAGAATTGAAATTGGAACTGACATCAGAATTGGAATCGGAATCTCAATCTCGGCGGCTCCACTGACTCTGCGCGCGCAGCGTGTCGAGGCGACAAAGTTCAGGGTCTGCAGCTGATCTTTTCTTTTGTCTGCATTTCTCTGCAAAAGGAAGCAGCTAATAAGTGCAGTGCGCGACCAAGACAAAAGACAACGAACCAAAAAAAAAATGTACAGACCAAATATTGACGCCGGAAATATGTTGGCGATGCGAACCGGCGACGATCTTTCGCTGGCCTCTGGTCAATCAAGTTGTCCTTGGCTGCATTAATGCTCTTTGATGATGAGATTTGTGTGGTCAGCATTGGCTTGGCTCTGTGTGGGCCTGCCGGATGCTTAACCATATAAGATATGTATATATTACATAAATATATCGTATCTTATATATATATATTTTATATTTTTATTATTTGCCAATAAAATAAAAATAAAAAAAAAATATAAAATATAAAATGTAAAATATAAAATATAAAATATAAATAATAAAATATAAAATATAAAATATGAAATATAAAATATAAAATATTAAATATAAAATATAAAATATAAAATATAAAATATAAAATATAAAATATAAAATATAAAATATAAAATATAAAATATAAAATATAAAATATAAAATATAAAATATAAAATATAAAATATAAAATATAAAATATAAAATATAAAATATAAAATATAAAATATAAAATATAAAATATAAAATATAAAATATAAAATATAAAATATAAAATATAAAATATAAAATATAAAATATAAAATATAAAATATAAAATATAAAATATAAAATATAAAATATAAAATATAAAATATAAAATATAAAATATAAAATATAAAATATAAAATATAAAATATAAAATATAAAATATAAAATATAAAATATAAAATATAAAATATAAAATATAAAATGTAAAATATAAAATATATTTTTTATTTTTTATTTTACAATTTATATTTTATATTCTATATTTTATGTGTGGAGATCGAATTCTTTTTATCTCAAACTCAGTGAGAAGGGCTCAAGAGAGAAGATCTAACATTTGAGTTAGACTTTGAGTGGGAGTTGCACCACCTATATAAAAGCAAGCATGCCAGCAAGCAAGCTGCAGTCGCCTAGCTGATTTCCAAGTGATCAGTTGTGCCACAAAGTGCTCCTCTTTTGTTATGTGTGATGAATATTTAAATAATTAATTATATTAACTATGATAAGCAAATCTGTTAGTTTTATTTAATATTTAATATGATTACAGCCATTAAGCAATTAGTCATTAGGATAGTACGCATTGAGTGTAAAGTCATTTTCATAATGATAATTGTGCTAATGATTATACTCTGCAGTATATATTTTCAATAAGATTATTCATCTAATATTAATGCTAATTACGAAATTATTATATCAAATGTACATAAATACATATATAATACAGTCTTTAAAAAATTTTATATTATAATTGTATATTATAATAGTATTATATATATATATATATATGTATATATATGTAAATATATACATATATAAATATATATGAAATGTATTAATGATAATTTAAGTAATGCAAATATATATATTAATATATTTGCAATACTCTTATTATCTTATTTTATTCTTATTCAAAACATGGCGATAAAATTGTTTATAACATTTTCAAATCGTATTTCAAAATAATAATAAATAATAATTAAATAAAAGCCATTAATTAAATATAAAATTAGCTATAAATCACAAAGTTGTCACCCATTCCATTTCTCCATGTAGATATTCCCTGCCGAGTGCTTGGCGTTTATTTCTTAATAAAAGACTTCTTGTTCTTCGCCTTAATGTATTTTTTATAGCTTAGCCTTGACATAAATATTCGTATATTTAAAGAGAGAAAAAAAGTGAAAATAATTTTGTAATTCTTTAGCGAAGGCTTTGCTTTGGCGTTTTGTGCCTGGGCCTGGGTCTGGGTCTGGGACTTGGTTTGGGTGTGATTTACGGAGATTTTTTTATGAATTATGCAAAAACTGCGAAGTGAATTGTTATGCGAGGCACGTTACCTGCAGAATCCCAGGATATGTAATATTCGGGCAATTACCAGAGGGCGGGGGATATTTTTGCAATTGCGTATGGTAATTTCGCCATATGGCGGCTCGGTGACAGTCTCCATTGGAATGTGGGCGTAATCGAGCCCCAGCGAGCCATTGAACTCAATTCCAGAGTTTATTAATATAGAGGCGTAGGGTTACAGGAGAACAAAGACAAGCGTGTAAATCTGCTGGTGTCCATTATCCATATTCCCGGAGAAAGACAGACCTAGAGAGAGAGAACGAGAGAGAGAGAGAGAGAGCTATTGTTTATTATTGCAGTGAGTGTGTATGCTTTAAGATCCCTTATCGGACACTTGCCAGGTCGCTGTTTATAAGAACTTGAGCAAGAAACGCGAGTTGTCAACGCATGTTTACAGCTTACAAAAGCGAACAGACGCATAGTTTGTTGATCTTGATCTGGGGTCGGAATTGTCTGCATTGGGCCAGAGCTAAACAGGAAATGAGCCGAAACGTGAGACGCCTTGGGCTGAAACAACAACAAAAACAGCAAAAGCAACAACAACAACAACAATAAGCGACTTGCTACAATAAAGATCTGAGTCACTGGCAACCGCAGACCACCATCGCCGCGACAGGAGCCCCAAAGCTAGTCAGGGTCAGGGGCCGGCGCGTCAGCCAAACATTATTATGGCTAAATTTGGGCCAGACAACACACAACACACAACACACAGCACAACAAAGACAACAGCAAACAGAGTCAAGCAACAAACTTACAAGAGCGACAGGCCATGCGGCATATTTTCCACGCTCGAAATTGGGTCAAGTTTTGGTTGCCGAGCGAACTCTGCGGCAGCAGCTCCTCTGCTTCAGAGTCGATGAATTGGAGTCAAGGTGTCGACAGCAACTAGCAATAAGCGACGAGCGACGAGCGAGATAGCTTGGTAGTGAAGGTTTTTCCGCGATACGCTCTGCTCAGCTCTGCTCAGCTAAGCTCAGTGTAGATCTGTGGGCTATTTAGAGCGACAGCGTCAATATTTGGATCTGGGCGTTGCCAAACAGTCGAAACAATTTCAACGCCGCGGACTGACCTTAGCTAACTATGCTTTTTAGTCGCCGAAGGCGAAGAGCTGAGCTCAGCTGATCTTTGTTGGGTTGGGCTTTGAACTTGAACAGCCAAACAACCAAACAGACAGTCAGCTAGCCAGTAAGCGCAAGTTCACACAAATAAAGAAACAAATAGAGGTGTAAACAAATTGGAAAATCGAAACCGAATGCCAACAGCAGCACTTACGCGTTTAACACTCGCCCGCGCAAACTTTGGAACTATAAAGATATAAAGATACAGATACAGATACAGATACAGATACAGATACAGATACAGATACAGATACAGATACAGATACAGATACAGATACAGATACAGATACAGATACAGATACAGATACAGATACAGATACAGATACAGATACAGATACAGATACAGATACAGATACAGATACAGATACAGATACAGATACAGATACAGATACAGATACAGATACAGATACAGATACAGATACAGATACAGATACAGATACAGATACAGATACAGATACAGATACAGATACAGATACAGATACAGATACAGATACAGATACAGATACAGATACAGATACAGATACAGATACAGATACAGATACAGATACAGATACAGATACAGATACAGATACAGATACAGATACAGATACAGATACAGATACAGATACAGATACAGATACAGATACAGATACAGATACAGATACAGATACAGATACAGATACAGATACAGATACAGATACAGATACAGATACAGATACAGATACAGATACAGATACAGATACAGATACAGATACAGATACAGATACAGATACAGATACAGATACAGATACAGATACAGATACAGATACAGATACAGATACAGATACAGATACAGATACAGATACAGATACAGATACAGATACAGATACAGATACAGATACAGATACAGATACAGATACAGATACAGATACAGATACAGATACAGATACAGATACAGATACAGATACAGATACAGATACAGATACAGATACAGATACAGATACAGATACAGATACAGATACAGATACAGATACAGATACAGATACAGATACAGATACAGATACAGATACAGATACAGATACAGATACAGATACAGATACAGATACAGATACAGATACAGATACAGATACAGATACAGATACAGATACAGATACAGATACAGATACAGATACAGATACAGATACAGATACAGATACAGATACAGATACAGATACAGATACAGATACAGATACAGATACAGATACAGATACAGATACAGATACAGCCTCGCAACCTCATGGTCCATAGAATGCCAAACCCGTTTTCCTTCATTCATGATCGTGGCTCTAATGTATGCACGAAACACCGTTAGGCGTGAATAAACTATATCCACTTCCGAGACGCACATCGATCGATTGTTTTATCTTTTCTATTCCGTTTTAATATGCAACACCCAATGACAACGCGCAGCAAGCGTAGCTTAGAGTGGGGCCAACATCTACCTTTGGCGAACTTCCTCAAGAAATGAATCAAAGTTTATAGCGAAATCGAACGCGAAGCACAAATCCCATAAATAAACCGTTAATCAACGCTGATGGGTAATTATCGAATGTGGATCGATTCCGAATCAATTTCAAGCAACTCAAATGCGAGATACACCCACTCGAAGCAAGGTAACCTTGACCAGTTTCACTCAATTACCGAATATATGGCACTTGATACATGAACATGATTGCAATTATTATTATTATTGGATGTCAAGGATGCAAGCATTGTGAAATGCTTTGGCCTTTCAGTAGAGAGTATATGCCATGATATGCACTATTCCTTGTATATTTTATTTGAATATTGAATATGAATTTATATAGAGAAAAAATCTGTTAAATTTGTATATCCACGATTTATTCAATAAGAAAATGGAGCAAGTATCTGTTCCCGAATAAATGTACATAAATATATTGTATATTATATTTTTATATATAAGACATTACCATAAATCCCAAGCATTTAAATGGCAAAATTGTATATAGGTATAGACATGCACACACACACACACACACACACACGCACACACATGCATAATTGTCTGCTAAGCCAGTTCTCAAAAGCTTTGCACGTCCGCGCACCGTTCGACGATCTGTCTGGCGCAGTATAGCACACACAGATACATACACACACACACACACACAGCACATACATACGCCTAACGACTGACAAATGTCTGTCGCTATAACAACAGCTTTAGTAGTCATATAGCCTTGATCTTGGCAATATGATAACCCTAACCTTGAACAACGTTTTGTGTTTGATTTTTGTTGTTGTCTGTATGTGCGAATGTGTGTGTTCACGTGTGTGTGTATGTGCGCGTCTGTGTGTATTTGTTGTGTGTATATTTTAATGATTTTTTTACTTTGGTCGCGACGCGTTTATTAGAATTCGCTTTAGTCGAAAATAAAAAGTGAAAAAGAATTTAGCATTTACTTTGGCCAGTCTGCGATTTCAATTAAGCTGCCCCGCCCCCCTTTACGCCCACCACACCCGCTCTCACACTCCACTGATGGACAGCTGACAGCGTCTGAGCATCGCGATAAGAGCAACATGCATTGCGGCTTTAACTTCCGCTTTGCAACGACTTTGGAAACAGAAACTAGTCGGCGGAGTGTCCGATCCGTCCAAGTTCAGATCATTAATTAAAAGCACGAGCCCCCACGGCTCATTAAATATACAATATATATGTGTGCATACATGTGTATGCATGTATGTGTGGAGTATGTGTTTAAGTATTTGATTCGATTCGATTTGATTTGCGTTTAAATGAGACGACGTCTTCACGCTGCTCTTCCCCTGAAGGTGCGGCAATGGACTCAACTCAAGTTCGAATGATTGGTTCTTGAAAGATGCGTTAAATGTTTTCATGATTGATTTTAATGGGCGTTATACGATGCACGATATACCCTGTATGATGTAGATAGATAGAAATTATATATACTATGATATATACAATATATGAAATACTACATATGATATGATGTATACTAAAATATGTCATACGATATAAGATAAGATTAACGATCAACTATAAACGAATTATTTAACTTAATTATATTTAATTATTTTATTTAATTATATATATTATAAGAAGTCATATACTATATATAAATTATATATATTATAGAATAAGCTATAAGTTCCATCATACGATGTACGATATATTATATTATATATATATATATATATATATATATATAGATTATATAGTATATATGAAGTATTATAAACCACACTTTATATTTATAACTACGATACACAATATATACATATATATATATATATATATATATATATATATATATATATATATATATATATATATATATATATATATATATTCAATACAATATATAATATAAACTACGATATAGAAATTAATTATATGAAATTTAATTAACGATATGCAAATATGTATGCTCATGTACATATATCCATTTCGAGAAAGGGCATTTGCCATTCGAGTTTGCTAACAGCTTTTCACCTAACGTCCTTGACCATAAACCTGAATATTATTTTTGTTTAGTATTTGCTATTTTTTTTTTTTTTGCTTTGCTTTTGTTTTTAGTGTTAAGTTCTGTTTTCTTTCAAAAGCTGTTTTTTGCGTGCAATACGGCTGACGCTTGTTTTTTGTTTTGCTAAATTATCGCTTATTATTCTGTGCGGCATTTACGGAGTTTAATTTGTTAATTAGATAAATAGAAATTTTATTTATGTCAGCCATCTCCCATCGCTCCCCATTGCCTGCCACTCGAAATCTTAACCTTGACTGTTCAAAAGGCGAATTTAATTTTTTTTTTCAGCAGGGCCATAAAATATGCCCCGAAAAAGGCGTTAAAATTCTAAATAAACAAAGCGAAAATAAAGCGGCGACAAAAGCTAAATAAATGCAAAGTTCGAGTACATTTCACAAAATAAAAAACAACAATACAAGAAAAAAAAAATAAATAAAAATAAAAAATAAAAATAAATAAATAAATATACACACACATATTAAAAATTCCATTGCTTGATTCCAAATTCTGATTGTGATTTCAATGCACTTTTTGTTGTTTCAAAAGCAATCGCTGCAGCAGCGTTACTTATGCGGGCGAGTGAGAGAGAGAGTGAAAGGCGATGCGGCGACAGCGACAACGAGAGCGAGAGTCCAGACAATAACAAAACAAAGCGGCACGTCCTTGAAACAGCGCGACAGGGCCGGTAAACTCAAGCGACGACGCAAATAACTCACAACAGCAGTTGTAAGGGTCAAGGGGAGGGAGTGAGACAGGCAGACAGCTGAGCTAAAGAGAAAGACTGAGGAATGGACGAAAGAGAAACAGCCCGCCGTCTGACGTATGTACGTAAAAATATGACGTATGAAGTGGGCACATGGAACATGGGACGCGGAACGCAGAACGTAGAACGTAGAACGTGCGACTGCGTTTTGTGAATAACTGTCGCTAAATGCTGAACAATGCAATCGAATGACGGCGACGGCGACGGCGCTCAATGCACGCCCAAAAAATAAATAAATAAATACCAATTATATAAATATGTAGATAGCCAATTTTTTTTTTTTTTTTTTTTTTTTTCAATTGGCTTTTTCTATACAATTGTCAAGTAATTGCAAATTATACAAAATAACGGAGTTGTTTCAACTCGACTAGAGGATACCCAGGATGCGAGCATGCTCTAATTGAAGGGTTACCCCTTGAAAAATAAACAGTGCTTCCTCTCCATATAAATGCTGTCAGTCTCGAAGTCTTTCAACTTGTTGACAGTAGATAGATATGTATATAGATCTCTGAGTGAACTGTGACTTCATGAAGATAACTCTGTATATCGTATATATATGCACACATTTATATCTCTTATTCCATGGACATACAATATGTAAACTCTTTTAAAAAAAAATTAAAAATATATAATCTATATATCGTATGTATTTACGTTGTTTATTCCACGTAAGCACTTGTAAAAATGCGGACTCTGAGAATTGAAAACCCTTGACAAAATTATAAAGTGCCTGACATTCCGTTCTTGATATATATACATTTATATATATGCATATGCAGTATAGGCATATCGATTCAGGGTTACGACAGAAGGGTGGAACGACACACACACTATATTAAAACTTGAAAAAATAAGAAATGTCTTGGAGCGACAGTTTATATTATATATGATATGATAATATAGTTAATAAAAACTTTGTGTTATCATTAACTTAATCAATAAGTTACAGGGTATGTTATAGTCGCACTTATCTTTCATCTTCCATTGCTACGCTTGAATTTCACAATGGGCTACGTTTTCGTGTAAAGTGCACAGCATTACGAATGCAGTGAGGTTCAAGGACAGTTCTTGTACCCAAATCACAAGTAGTAGGGTATATCATATATTGTACTGAATATATACTGAATATCATATATCGTATATTGAATATCAAATATAGCATATTGATTGTTATTATTATATCTTTTTTTGAATATCGTATATTCTAAATAATTGAATATCTTATATCGTATATCATATTTATTATTATTATTCTATTTTATTTTGAATATCGTATATTCTACGTTTAATATTTTGTATCGTATAATGAATATCGATTGTGGTATATTGAATATTATATATACCTATATTCTAGGTTGAATATTACCTATATATATACCTATATTCTAGGTTGAATATTATGTATCGGATATCATATTTGAATATCAAATATGGTTTATTGGCTATCGTATATTGTATTTTGATGATCGTATATTCTAAGTCTAATATTGTATATCGGATATTTTTTATCGTATATTTATATAGTTTGTGTGTATATATATATATATTTGAAATTCGTTTATTCTAGGTTGAATATGGTTTATCGTACATTGAATATCGTATATCAAACATTGAATATCACATATCGTAAGTTCAATATCGTATATTGTGCATGTATCGTTACGTAAACATATATATTCCGTCGTGTAATCGGGCATTACAGAGACCTTCTTGAGCTCTTGCTGTTCGCTCGTTTTACGCTCCATTTAAATCTAGAGAAGATGACGGCAAGTGCTCGAATGTTTTTGTTTTTCTTCGCATTTAGAATCGAACATAAATTACAAAGAACATTTTTATGGATCGAGTGAGGCAGCAAAATTGATGTTGCAAATCGCACGTTTTGCGGTTTTTCATCATTCCAGATCCAGATGCGTCTTTTGCGACTTTTTTTTACTTTTTGATTTACAGATCGTTAAAATATAAAATATAATGTACAAAGTATCGACACGTGTGCGTCGCAAATTGATTAATACTCAATGATGTTTATAAACAAATACGTATAAATATATATTTATATATAGTATACATAATAATTTATATATATACATCAGTTGTTATTGTTGCTAGGCGAGAACAAGTTGTTGTTTTTTTTTTTTTTGGAATAGGTCTTGCCGTACGCCGGCTGACTGGAAACCCGAAACTAACAACAAAATCTAAGTAGACTCTACGAGTCGTCTAGAAGATACGCTATAAATTTAAAGAAACAAATGCTGGTTTTAATCTGATATTTAATTGATTTTTTATAGTCAAAAGTAAACATTTTTTTTTATTGGTCAACTTTGAATCTTCTATTTATAGAGCCTGCATATAAAAGCTTTAACCTTCAGTTCTAATAGAGTGTAATGCATGGAGAAAATATATATTTTATTTTCTGTTTAGATCTTATGGGTATGTATTAATTTTTATATTATATCTTAAAAATTCTTTTTTTTAGAGCTGCTTCAGTTACAGGGTATCAAGAGAAAGGTCATTAAAGTATTGAATTTTATTTACTTCCTGATAAATCCTAAGTCTAGACATACATCTAATACCACCTTGCTGACTTATTTGCTACAGTTACAGGGTACGCAAAGCGGGAATAATACATAAAACTTGATTAAAAAATACAGATATATATGTATATATATATATATATATATATATATACATATAAATACATATATATATATTTAACTGTGCAACAACAAAAATATTAATAAACAACAATTGTTCAAGGTTAAGATGCGAATATTGTGCTTAGAACAAAACAAATGTGAAATATCAACAAGTTGAAATTATTAACTAGAAATTGTGTTAGACTAACCAATGCCCTGTAAGTACAGTTGAGAGTGTATCTATGTTGAGAAATATATGCTTATACAGAATACTCAGCTTAGACAATGGGAATTTTATATTGATTTCATATACCCGTATGATTGCCAGTTGATTGGCAATCGTATAACAAGTTTTGAGCTATGGAGCTTTGGCAAAGGGGGCTTGGCAGAAGATTCTTCAGCACAAATATTTGTTCGCAGGTGCAAATTTAATGTGAGTGTGAAATTTCATAGTTAATCGGAAGTCACAAGCAAGAAACTTGAATGAAAATAAACATCAAATATAATATAGATGTGTAGATATAGAAATGCTGATTTAAGGACTTATATAAGCCGTTCATGTAGAGCAGAGCCAACTGACTATAATTTGATCCCATGGCACGTGATGTCACTCCTCGGAGAGTCCAGAACTTAGCAGCAGCTCTATTCCAAAATGAAACTGCGCACTTTGTGCAACTATTTTGTTTTGCTATTTATTCAAAACAAGAACTATTTTTGAAAACTGTTTGAATATACAGAAAGACATAAACAATGCATAAACACATACATACGTATATACGTATATACGTATATGTATGTACATATATATTATATAAGCTATAAATCTGTTGTTTCTGGGTAATACGAGTAGATGTATGTCCGAGCATTTCGAATTTATGATCATATTTTGGCATTTGCTTTCTGCCGCTCAACGCGTTATTTGATCGTCAACGTAAGCAGCGACTGAAGCAGCGGCAGCGGCAGCGACAGAGGCAGAGGCGTAGCCAAAACGGCTCAAGGTCAGCTTCGGCTCCTCTGCTGCTCGGCTTCCCTTACTACTATGACCCGTCTCTTACGCTCTTCCGCTCTTTAGCTCCTCTGGCGCGTTGAGCATTTGAATAATTAAGTGCGAAATGAATTAATTTCAATAGAACTTTTTAGCATGCGCTGCCCATATTTAGACGCATTTAGGCAATTGAGCGTACAGCATATCAGAGATGCGATTAATTCCGTTTGATTGCGAACCATTATCGTTAAGACCTTTGAGGGCGAGTGTCGTAAAAGTTAAAAGAACTTGCATGTCAAGCCAAGCAAACGTAATTTCTAGTCAATACCTGTTCAATTTTAGGCATTTGCCTAGTCAAAGAAAATTTTATATCAATATATGCTCTAAGCTAAGAGCCTTTGCTCGTATTGTTTTTTTTTTTTTAATTTTTTCTTTTATTTGTAGTTTTTTTTAGGAAATTTTTTAGGAATTCTTTAATTTTTTCTTTTATTTGTAGTTTTTTTTTAGGAAATTTATCAAAGTCTATTTGCCTGCTCGTTAAAAAAAAAGAAGTGGGGAGCATATTAAATGCAATTTGGGCTATTTTTCCTTCGAGAGATCTGAAATCGTTTTTCCTCGTGAATAACCCTCCTCTTACATTTTTCACTGTATTAAAAAAAAATACTAACTACAAAAATATACAATATTTCTTATATTTTCTTTAGCTTCTTAACTCCTAAAATTCACATTTACATTCACAGCTATTAAAATATTGTATTTATAATTATCGTATATAACTATCATGTATATACATATATCGTAACTTGATATTGCTACAATTTAACTAGAGTTTTCAGCATATGCTCAATTTTTATATTCCAAGTATTTCCTATATAATATGCATATTTTATTGCTTATCGCTCAGATTTTCTCTCTAATTCATCTGCACACAAATTCTACCAATACCAACTGGGCGAACTCAGAAATTTACTCAACGCTTTTCCTGCCAAACTTTATATAATATCTAAGCAAACTTAGAGGCTGCTTAGACTCATTACTTTATATTATTTTATTATCAGAATAATTTTTATTTAATTAATATATATGAATTATATTATTATATTAAATCTATATAGTTTTCCAATTTATGTATATTTGTTCTAATTAATGTTTTTGGTGCTCATTTAGCGAAAATGAAAATGAAACCGAAAATCGAATTGTGACGCCTCAGCGTGTGGAATGTGTTGCAAAGCTGGCAAATGGGAAAGGAGGCGAGTGGCTCAGCTGTGAAAGTTGCGGCCTGTGAAAGTGAAAATGGAAATGCAGCCGCTGCTGCTGCTGCTGCTGATGCTGCTGCTGCTGCTGCTTCTGCTTCTGCTGACATCAATTTAGCTCTTCGATGCGGGGCTTGGGGAAAAGTGGCCTGGAAAAATGTGAGAGTGATGCGACGGCGCAGAAAAACGCCAATAAAAAGTTAATATACATATACAAATATATATATATATTTATTTATATATAAATTTAACAGGTGTTGCAAATAACTGGCGACTGGCTGCTTCGCCGTTTGTCTCAGCAATTAAATGAGTTATTAAAATTATATTTATTTGTACATTTATTGCTTAAGTGACCTTGAGAAAAAAAGAAACACTAATATATATATTTGTTCATATATAAATACAATATATATTATGATATGTGAAATGTGAGTCAGTTAATGCTTGAAATGAATTATCAAACTGGTTTCTCTTAGCCAAATAATTATTATAAATTATAATTTTCAATTTAAACAAGATACAAATTAGGAAGTTAACAAAAGAAAAAAAAAAAACAAATAAATAAACAAGATCAAATTTTGGTTAATTTAAAAAATTAATATTTCATTTTTAACAAACGTTAATTGAAAGAAAAAATATCAATTATAAATCATTTAATAATGAGTTTTTTCACTTAAGTCTGAATATTTGTACAAAAATATAAAAATAGGAAATATTAATCAAATACAATAAATAAAATATTCATTTCTAAAATTCAAATTTTATTAATCATTTAAAAATGATGCATAATATAATAATAAAATGATATAAATAAATGTATATATTAAAATTAAAAAGTAAAAAATAAGCTATTGAAAGTTAAACTTAAATAAATATTATATATTTGTTTATTATGAAATAAATAATACGTTATTAATATATTTTTTAAATATTTATACATATATATAATACTAATTTATATATTATATATTTCAAAAAAATATATTTTTTAATTATTAATAAATAAAAACATTTTGAAATATATTATTATTAAATAGGTAAACCATTATAAGCTTTTCTCGAATAAATTATTTATCTTTTATAAATACAATATTATATAATCAAATCATACAAATTTGTTAATTTATAGTTATTTAAATATTTATTAACTTATAAGCTATAATTATATAGAAAAAAAAAAAAAAAACATTTTAAACATACAAGCCAAATGGTTTTAAAATAAATAAATTAATTTTTTTAAGTTAATAATCAGTTATTATTGTCAATTAATTAATTACCACTAATATAAAATTTGTAAATTAAATAGTTAAACACATAACAAATGTTTTAGTGAAAACTCCCATATCAACATATATAAAAGTAAAATGCAATCAAATTAACATTATTTTATTGTTATTAATAATGATAATAATAATAATAATAACTAAATCCATTTCATTCGATATAAACATTATTTGTAAACTTATTAAAATTCGAATCGCCCTAATTAATTCACTTGTAATTGAAACACGAAAATACATCAATTATACTACTTTGGGTTAAAAATAAATTACATTCTTTCATATATTATACTATTTCTATAAAATTTGTCATTTCATGCTTATAAATAATATGAGTCAGCTGCATAGACGCACATGCAAAATAAATTTGCATATCTATTTACATATACACGCTCACGCACACAGGCACACAGATAGACATTCATGTATATTTTTATTGGAGCAACAGCTGCAGCTTAAGTTTGGGTCGTCGTCCACGCTGAAGCCAAGTGTCGCTGACGCAGCCAAACTTCAGTTGCATGCGTCGATGTGGTGTTAGCGTGAGCACTTGCAGCCGGCGTGCAACAGCAACAGCAGCAGCAGCAGTAGTAGCAATTGGTGGGCGCAATGATAAGAGCCGCCGGCAAAAGTAAAACAAATGATACAGAGAGAGGAGCAGAGGGAGAGCGAGCGTGAGCGAATGGTTAAAGAGCGACCAAGCACAAATACAGAGCAGAGCGCTTAAGCCGCGCAAGCTAAAGCTTCAACCAAACAAAGAGCGACATAAAGAGCACATATGATAAAGCTCAGCAGCTGTGGTGAATTAATTAATTTGAATTTTGATTGCATGCAACAGCATTACGAAATCCGTTTAAATACAACCGTCTAAGTTAATGTACATCATAAATTTATTAATAAAAATCATAGATTTAAATGGAATTTTGAAAAATATTTATTTGTAATTAAAACAAACGACAAAATTTTCCATAGCTCACAATTGTGCTTTATCTCTGGATATAATGTATTTCGGCTCATCGCTTACCGACGCGACGTGTCGTCGCGACGACGTCAACTGCTACGTCGGCAGCGGGTGCAAATGCGACCTTGACCGTGAAATTTAAATTTAGAAGCTACGGCCGGCTACGACGTAAAAAAATTGCAAAAAGCTTTTTAGCTTTCTTTCCCATGCACATTAAAATGTACATATGTATGTGTGTGTTTATACATATCTGTATGTAAGTTAAGGGAATTATAATTGCAATTAAGCTACAGGTATACCCTGCCTCTTTCTCTCTCTCTCTCTGTGGTGTATATGTGCATATATGTATACATATATACCAACTATATATGCAATTTACACATACATACATACATATGTCCCATGTGCCTTTTGGGATATTTGCGAAATCCGAAATTTTATTTTTATCAGCGGCAGACGCCGCCAGACGGTTTAATTGAAATGTGAACTTGCATGCAATTATGCAAAATGTCTAAGAATACGATAAGCGCATGAACATTTATAAATAAACGTCTGTTAGCATATTGGGATATGAAATAAATGTACACCAAATACAAATACTCTACAATCGAACAATTTGTGTTAGACGATAAGCAATCGAATAGCTTTCGTTAAGTAATATAAACACATCGATATTTAAATAGCAAAAACATTATCATTCAATGTGTCTGCTACAAAAACGGCACAAAGCTGTTATATCACTGACTTTCCAGATAAAGTCTTGAATCGTGCTTAGCGACACGTAGCAAGTCGTATGAAGATTACAAATATAAAATAAGAAATAAAACAAAACAAATATTGTATTGTATATATTAAGTGAATTTTAATAAATTAAAATATGTATAATCTTATTTTCCAATCTTTTAAATAATGTTAAATGACGGCTAAATTTCAAAATTAAATCAATTTAAGGCGGCAGTATCACAGTGTGCCCAGTGTTAAGTAAATGAGTCAAAATACCAAAATACCGAAAATAATAATGCATAAAATATAATATGAACTATAAAATATAATAAATTAAGTATAAAGATAATAATACATAAAAGGGAAGCTAGATGGCTTTAAGCCAATCAACATTCATTATATTTAAATACTTATAGTTTGATTATATATTTCGATTACTTTTCACAAATCTACCAGCCGCCACTTAATTGCCGACAACCGAAAGCTATCGATAGGCATATATTAGTGCAATTGGCGGATTTACCATTTAGTTGGTGTTTTAATTTGTGCTATTTATTTAAGTCAATCAACTGTCACTTTCTGAAGCATAACTGTTGCGACTTTGAATTGCTGTTTGAATTCAAGTTTGTGTCAACATCCACCAGTTGGTAGCAGCAGCGACTTAGTCGGCGAAACGTTGACACGCACGTGGGACGCTAAATTATTGCACAGCGATCACATTCCACGATAAAATGCTGGAGGAAACGTTTAGCGAACATTTTCTGTGCAATTTTAATGATGCACTGCAAGTTGAGAGTAAGAAATAAAAATAAATAAATACGTTAGTGTATATTAAAGCTGAAAACTCTTTGCAGCTTTGCCGGCTGATGAGTGCCTGAGAAAGCTCTGGAGCAGCCAAGAGTTGTGGACAGTGGATGAGCTGCAGACAATAGTAAAACGCTGGCTAGATAATGGCCAGCCGGAGCTGCAGGGAATTGAGCAGGCAACACAATTGCTAAATGACTTTTTACTCCTGATTTTTGCCTTTGTGCAGAATAATTTCACTGGGCCATTTGATAAGTTGGCAGCCAGCGCAGAAATGCTGAGAGACCTGAAGCTGGAGCCGAATGAGGCACAGGAGCAGCTGAAGGCCAGCGGCGAGGAACTGAATCCCAATGTAAAGAATCCACAACTGCTGCTTATAGCAAGGCGAATGCTTAAAGCCTTGAGCGCTGCGCATCCCACGTCAAAGGTAGCCCCACTTGGTCTATGCGCTTAATCCTTGCTAATCCATTCAATTCCGCTGCAGGTGCTTTGCTGGTGGCGCTTGCGTCTGATCTGCCTGCATCAGCACATTCTGGACGACCTGGCGAATGCTCTGTACGAGGACTTCAAGCTGGCGGCTGCGGAGCTGCGTCCGCATTTATCGGCCTTCGGTCAGCTGGAGCTGCAGGCTCTGCTGCTGCTTGAGTTAGCCAATGGCTATTTGCAATTCCATCGCTCCGATTTGGCAGCGCAGGCTCTGGATGAGCTCTGTGCGCATCTGCAGGTGGAGCTCAAAGTTGAGGGTCTGCTCGGTGTGCGCACCAAGTTCCAGCAGAAGGCACTGCCCCAACTCTGCTTGAAGGTGGAGCAACAGTCGACGGAGCTGGCCTTGCCTACAGCTGAGCAGAGCAATGCAGAAACCAGTTTGCCACAGTTGCTGCTGCTCGAGGATGACACGCGCCTGGAGCGCATACGTTTCACAGAGCCAAAGGACAACGAGGTGATGACGCTGCCCAGCGTGCTGCAAGCCCTTGTGCTGGCCAAGGTGTGAGTACGAACTGAAGCTCTCCATGCTTACGCCAAGTTTTACTCACATATTTCTCTCGCTTTCAGCAAGCAACTGAAGCGCTCGCAGCCCAAGGATCGCCTGGCGGATGAGCAGCTGGAGCCCTATACGCAAACGTTGCTCTACCAGGAACACGGACCGCTGCAGGTGCGCCAAGCAGCGCTGCTGTTGAACTGCCATCAGGAATCCGGCCAGCGACGCACTGTGGAGCGCAGCTGGAAGCAATGCGAGGAGTGTGTGAAGCTGCTGGACAACGCGTCGAAGCATACGCTGCGTGCGCGTCTCTCGTATGGCTTCGCCTCGTTCCTGCAGCCCAAGTGGCAGGTGCAGCTGCAGTTGGTTGATCTGTTGCGCTCGCTGGGCATGACGAAGACTGCGCTGGACGTTTGCCTGCAGATTCATGCCTGGCAACAGGTCATCGAGTGCTACACTAGCCTGGAGCTGCGCCACAAAGCAGCCGAGATCATACGCCAGGAGCTGGCGAAGCAACCCACGGTGCTCCTCTACTGTTTGCTGGGCGACGCCGTCGATGATCCGCTGTGCTACGAACAGGCCTGGCAGCACTCGAAGCAGACCAGCGGCAAGGCGCAGGCCTATTGGGGCAACTATTTCTATAGACGCGCCGACTACGCACAGGCCATCGGCCACTACGAGCTGTCGCTGGAGATCAATGCGCTGCAGGAATCGATTCTGCTGCGCTGCGGCTACTGTGCCATTCAGCTGGAGCGCTGGGAGTCGGCTGTCAAATGGTATTTGGGCTACACGCACCTCGAGCCGAACGGCTTCGAGTCGTGGAACAATCTCGCCAAGGCGCTCATTAAGCTGGGCGACAAGCAGCGCGCCCACCGGCTGCTAGGCGAGGCGCTCAAGTGCAACTACAACAACTGGAAGGTGTGGGAGAACTATATGCTCGTCTCGGTGGACACCAGCCACTGGGAGGACGCTATGCGCGCGTACCAGCGGCTCGGCGAACTCAAGCAGCACTTCCTGGACGAAGAGGTGCTCACGCGCATTGTCTACGGCATTGCGCGGCAAATGCAGTCGGATTGCTCGTCGGAGGCCATGTCCAGTTCGCTGCAACGGCGCATCACCCAGCTGCTGGGCCAGCAGTGTGTTCAGCATGGCAACGAGCCCATGGTCTGGGAGCTGTCCGCCTTGGTGGCGGCGACGCCGCTGAAGAAGGCCGAGCGCCTGGTCAAATCGTATCGTGCCTACACCGCAAAGCAGCTCAACTGGGAGACGAAATCGGCGCACGCGAAGAAGGCGCTCGGCCTGTGTCTGGAGGTCGTCGAGCTGTCGGTGGCTGCCATCAAGGAGCATGCCGAGGACGAGAGCGAGGTGATGATAACATCGCAGCTCAACTCCAGTCGCCTGGCGGCCACCGCCTGCATCAATGCACTGAAGCGAGCCAGCCTCGTGGAGGTGCCCAGAGAGCAGGCGGACCAAATGCAGCAGCTGGAGCAGCAGCTCACAGAGCTCACCAGCATCGTGCAGCAGCGCATGCAGCGCACCTGAATGAGTCCTCGTAATTGTACATATGTGAAACGTTTATTAAAGCATCTTTACTATATTCTAAAAATATAAATCTAAAGCGTATTCAGCTTTGTGGTGATGAGGACGCGCACGCTCTGATCGAAGGCGCCGGCCACGGCCAGGCCCAGTTTGTCCGGGTGCCAGTCGAAGCTGTGCACTGGCTGCGAGCTGAGTGTCACAGCGCTGACCATTTGCAGTCGACCGGCGACGCCTTCTTTGTTGCCATCGGCATCCTCGATGACGCGACGATCTGGATACTCGTACTTCCAGAGGCGTATGGAGCCGGTGCCGCCGCCCGTCAAGAACACGTCACGATTCTGGGGCACATGGCGCACAGTCCAGACGGTGGCCTTGGGGCCAGTGATGACACCGTTGGTGCCCACGCTGCGACCCGCATTGCGCTCCTCCACGCAACTAAAGCCCTTCGTGGGATGCTGTGTGCGCATATCGTAGACCAGGAGGCCGCCCTCCAGCGTGGTCACCGCCAGCTTGTTCATGGGTATGTCACGGCGATCAAACTCCAGGCCGCAGATGCCATTCCTAATGGTGGCCTCCCAGCGCACGCCCATGGCCCGCAGATCGAACAGCTTCACGTCCCCATTGTCGTAGCCAGCTGCGATGAGGCGTTCTTCCTCGTTGTATGTGTTGCCAAACGCAACCGCCCAGCAGTCGCGTCGTAGATTGCTATTGTTGATGCCATCGCCCATCTGTGCGGGCGGCGATATGTCCACAACGGGTTCCTGGCCCTGGCGTATGTCCCACACCTTGACAGATCCATCCCGACTGCCTGTGACGATCTCCGGCGCACCACACTCCAGCTGGGTGCCGCCAATAGCATCGATGCAGTTTATGATGCCGCTGTGTGCCTTTACATTGTATACCGCCAGCTCGGGGTGCTCCAGATCGCTGTGTGAATAAGGATTATAATTATATCTGTCACAGACCAGAAATTTCCGTGGACTCACAGCACTTGCAGCCGTCCCTCAAAGTCGCCGATGGCCAGGTGACGATTGCGGAGTGAGGAGGCACCGAAGGTGCCACACTTGAAGGCTGCCTTCTTCTCCACCGACTTGACCTTCTCTAGCTTCGCTTCGTTCAGTTCGTAAATGTCCATAATGCCATGGCTATTGGGCTTGGAGCCAAGTACCACAAATTTGGCTGATAGGGGAATCCATTTGGTATCATACACCGTGTAGTTCACGGATTCGTGTAAATGTTCAATCATCTGTGGCTTGTCCATGTTATTAGCTTTTATTTCAATCTGTTCAATTCGGTTTTTAAATGTTCAGTTTTGTATTGAGAGAAAATTCAAAATCAACTTGTTTTCGGAATGTTGCCATAGTTCCTTTGATGACATTAAATCGATAACTAATCGCCATGTGCGATAGTTTTTAAATTGAAGTGAAATTAAATGTGTCAAAAGAGTTCTTGAACATACCCTGTTGCCAGAAGAAAACACATGTAATTAGTTAATATATTCTTTATTTAATTTAAAATGTAATAAATATTAATATTTGAATGAAATAAAATTATTTTATTTTTGTCCTATAAATATTTTTAAATTGTTATACATTATTTCCATTAATAGCAATGAGAGCACATTATACCCGTCGCTCAGCTGTTTGAATTAGTATTGAGTATGCGTGCATTATCCGAACTATCGATAGCCATTTCAGACTATCGAACGTGATTTGATGCCGTAACAACGCAGAACTATAAAAAGTTTGATTTCTAAAAGAAAACATGCTGCGCGCAGGCTGCCAACTATTTAGTCAGTCAACTGTGGCGGCTGCCAAAACTGGCAGCAATAACTTTGCTTTGGAGTTCGTCAGATGGCGCCGCAAGCCGCGCTGGCTACCGGTGGCCAAGAGCAAGCTCTTCCGCGTGCCAGAGCGCAAGAAGCAGAGCGAAGAAGAGCGCGCAGAGCTAATGCGGCTACACAATCACTACAAGTGAGTAAAGAAAAACAGAAGTAAATTATTTGTACTCATAACTCTATCAACATACAGAACCCAGTTGCGCTCAGTGCGCCAATATTTGCGGGAAGAGGTAGTGCGACATGAAGAGACGTCGACAGCGGATCACATAGTGCTCACGCCCGAGCAGGAGGAGGAAGAGTTCCAGCACTGCGTTGCGGTGAATGCCGCATGGAATGCCAAGATTGCCAGCGAGCGCGAAGCCCGTTTGGCCAAGGAGCGCGAAGAGAAAGTTGCCTACGTGCAGGAGCGCCTCGATGCGGGCCGATTGCGTGAGGAGGAGCGACGAGAGCGAGCCGACGAGCGCGTACGCTACGAAATCGAGCAGTCCAAGTCATTTATTACACGCGAAAATCTGGACGTGGCCATCGAAACGGCCCTGGCCAATCCCGTGGACCACAACTTTGCCATCGATTTGTCTGGCGATATGATCAAGGGGCGTGCCACGCAACCGCAAAGCAACTAGGACTAAATATCACTTTCGTTAAATATAAAAAAATAGAGTTTACTCGGTAATCAATTTGCAGTTAAATAACTTACGACTTACGTCCACTATATACAATTATAACATGCTCCTAAACTACAATACTAAATCTAAAAGGGATTTTGCCGTTGAGTTTAGCGAGTGCTACGTAGCAGCGGGTCCAGTGGCTGCCGTGGGTAAGGTAGAAATAGTCGATTTTGGTTGCCTGGCAGCGATATCCATTTGACTGAATAGATGCTCCCAGTCGGGCGTTGCCTTCAGCTTGGCCTGAATGGGACCTAGATTAATCATGTTGCCGCTCCTTTGCTCTCGATTGCTGCTAATGGACATGAGCTCCTGCAAGAGGCACATTTAGTATAAAAAACCTTTTCTATTTGCTCTTCGACTTGCCTGCAAGAAACCTGAGTCCAAGCCGAGATCCAAGTCGAAATGCGTGTCGCCCAGCAACAGCTTAACGCGTCCGGAACGGTAACGTAATATCTTGCCTATTTGACCCTCCTCCAGTTGTGCCAGCAGACTGGGCTTGGGCGCACCGCCAGCACCCGCCACAGGCAGTGGACTGATCGGCTGATCCGTGACAGTGCTTGCCGCCGGCTGCTCTGTGGCTGCTGGCGGTGCATCTTCGGCTTCGTCTGCCACGCAGGGCAGAACGTTGGGCAGTTGCATGATGAACAGCTGCGATTGAGGCGCTTCGAGAAAGGCGGCAATACTGCGTGGATAGCGACCATATTGTGGTGGTGGATCCTCCGGCCTAGCCTGCATGCCCACGTGCAGACTCTGCAAATGCTGCGCCACAGCCACAGAGTCTACAAAAGGAAATTTGAACCTTTGCAGCAATTCTTTGAATGTGTCTACTCACCCGTTGCTTCCGAATTCTCCTTTGGTATTGCTGCCGGCTCCTTTTTTATGTTCAGTTTCTGGGTGCTCCAGAGGCCTGTAATGAGAAGGCTTAACAACTCAATAGATGCCTTGGTATCTCTTGTGCACTCACCCTCTCTTAGCATCACCGGTTTGAAGTTCAATTCAGTCTTATCAAGCTCGGCTTCCTCTTCTGTGGATAGGTCGGCTTCACTGGTATCGCTGCCTATAAGCTCTCGCGTTCGCTGATCTTGCGTTTTATCGTCCCTCAATCGCTTGCGCGATATAGTCATTTCCTCACTGTCTGCCGCATAGGAAGAGCCACCACCGCCGCTCGAGGATTTTCGTATGTGCACGGCGCCAGCGCCCTCTGAGAAAACGCCGGTCGTTTGAATGAGTGTGGAGGTGCCGTTGCCAGCGCCACGCCCACGAGTTGCACCACCGGCGCCACGGGCACCACGGCGACCTCCACGAGGCTGGGTAAAGTCCTTGGATGTCTTCACATTGCTGTCGAAGCATTTATTCCATAAGCTTAAATCCAAAAAGTTTTTTTTTTTTTTTTGACTATCAGCTACTCACATATTTTTATTGCGAACCGCATTTAAATTGGGCGCAAACACTTTCTTATTAGTCGCACTGGCGCCTCGTCCGCCCAGTGTCAGATCTCTAGCTGGCGTTAGCCGCGACATTCCGTTGGACATTTTGCTCAGTGGCGCTGTCGTCGTTGTGCTGGCTGTGGCAGCTGGTTGCATTGTTGTTGACGCTCTCTTGGCTGGCATCGTTAACTGCCAATTGGCACTGCCGCTGGCCAAATACGGCCGCAGAAATCAATTACAGAATTAATGTTGGTTATTAACAAATTCAACAATTCCAGAATTGACGATGATTTGAGGTTAATTGTGGCAGTGCTGCAAAACGTATTCCATACGCACATGCCGATAAACGTGCCAAGCATATCGATATATCGCTTCTTTTCTCAGTGTTACCGTGTGCATAATCAGCTTGTGTAGCCGGCTCTGCAATATGCGCGGCAATTTGGCTCATAGTCAATAAATATTGGCTTATATTTTGTTTTTTTATTGGTGCATTAAGAGTGTTTTTAAGCATATAAGGAAATGCTAAGTGTTTTGGAGTTGCTCACGTCAAACAGCCTGCGAGTAAAAAAATTTCGCGTAGCGTCCTCATGCTGAAATGCCGATCAGCTGTTTGTGTAATTATAGGAAATTATGCGGGATATATCGATAATGATTTAATATAAGAATCGGTTTGGCAGCTTGCCAATTGGAGTGTTTTATTATTATTACATGCTGAAATGCCGATCAGATGCTTGTGTAATTATAATAAATTGAGTGGAATATATCGATAAATATTTGATGTGAGAATCTTTTTCGCGGTTTGCCAATCGATTTTTTTTTTTTTAAATGTGATCATTAAATTTAATTGGAGTTTTAATGGGTTTTTGAGTACGGAATCATGCAAGTTCGTGTTTAAAATTACCGTGTAAATAATAATCGCAGTTGCGAGCAGAGTTTGTGAATATTCTATAACAGTAAGTACACTCTTATATACATATATTTATATATTCAAACATATATTTATACACACATTTATAAACTGTCACTTATAAAATATGAAATATTTTTAAGTCATATTCATACACATATACTCATGTATATATGCATATAATTTCATATATAGACCATGGCATAACTAATTTTGCATACAGGGTATTCCGTCACTAATTCTTTTTCTATTGTATTTACAAGCGTTACGTGAAGCCAAGCCCCATGTTTATAATTTGATACAAATGCTTTCTGTGTCTCAGTTTTTATTAATTGGAAAACGAATTAGCATGAGGGCAAGCTTAATTGATCTAAATTAATCAAGCTTACTGATTACTTTTTGCTTTTTTATTATCTTATTTAAATATTAAATATCAGAGTACAATAGCAAATGCCTGATAATTAAATACATCATGTCTGTGCTGTGTCTGGTCGGGTATCTAAGCTACGAGCTCGAAATCTAACACTTCTATCATGTTGGCAAAGTTCAAGGGAAATATGTGAACCTGTTAATAATACTAGGCATACATGCGCTAATATATCATTGTCAATAACGACTTATGTGTTCCGCTTTGGGGAGCATTGTCTATTTGAACCTTGATCGAGCCAACCCTTAACTGATTGAGTTCGATAAAAAGATTTGTGTGAAGTAACCATTAGTTGCATTTACTCTTATCATCAATACTGTTTTATTTGTTGCTGTTATCGATGGACAGCGAGTGTTGCTCTCGCGGAGAGAGTTTTTTTTTTTTATAAATGTTATATGTGTGTTAAAACAACTAATGGCGTAAGTGATAAGCGTGGGTAAGCTCAGGTTGCTCAATTGAATGGAAATGGAAATGGGAATGGGAAGAAGTGAATTTCATAATGCTTGAAAAGTTTGCGCGCTAGTATTTCGGAAACACTCGACGTGGACGGACGCATACGAGGGCAGCTGTAGAACAAAAACATGGATCCAACTGGGGAAGCGGCTACCAAAACAAATCACGATGTCGACTATATCACTAAAGCTTTGGCGTTCGCTTACAACAGCGAAAGCTTGCGCGTTGAGAGCTTTCACAGCGAGCCAATTATACAGCGTGGCGAAAACTTTTGCAGCGTCATCTATCGGATAAAAGTCGAATATCGCAAGTGCGAAAATGCGCCGCTGGAGCAAGGCAATTACGTGTTGAAGGATTTGCTGCCCATCGTGGCCGAGGTCGGCTCCAATGAGAAACTAATGTTCCAGGACATATTGCCCGCCATGGCCCAGATCTTGGAAAGGACGTCGCTGGAGGAGCACAAACTGAGCGCTGAGTAAGTCAGCTCTATAATTAAAACTATGAATACGTTAATTTTATATTTATTTCAGGTGTCTTTTCGCGGAACGTGAAACAGCCAAAGAGATCTATTTGCTGGAGGATCTTTGTGCACTGGGATATGAGTCAATGAATCGCCAAAAGGGCTTAAATTTGGAGGATGCCTTGGTTTGTGTGCAGAAATTGGCACAGTTTCATGCTGCTTCGATGGTGCTGCTGCAGGAGCAGCCGGAGCTGGTGGCTAAGCTGTCACCGTCGCACTATGACGGCGGCCTGGATGATCCCTTCGCCCAGGTTATTGTCATAAATGGCACGGCCTTTGGCGCTGACGTGGTGGCCGAGCTGCCTGGCATGGCGTCTATAGCAGCCAAAATGCGCGCTCAGCTGCCCTCGGAGTATGAGAAGCGGATCAAGACTGTGGTAAATGCCAAGAATACGGCAATGCCAGTCATAGTGCATGGCGACCTCTGGCTGAACAATCTGATGATCAATTCCGAAACGAAGAAGGCGATAATTGTAACCATTTGAGATTATGCTAGGAATTCTTGGATTCCAATTGACTATGCTTGCCTTTCAGGTGGATTTCCAAAACTGTTTCATTGGCAGCGCCGCAATCGATGTGCAATTCTTTCTCTACACCAGCTTGCAGTTGGATGTGCTGCAACAGCATCGAGAGCAGCTGCTGCAGCATTATTACCAAAGCCTCTGCCAGACGCTGAGTGCCCTAAATTATACTGGCAACACGTTGAGCTATGAGCAACTGGTCGAAGAAATGCAGCAATGCCTGTTCTATGCCTACTACGCCGTCGTCTGCGAGCTGCCCATTTGCGCCGCGTCCAAGGATGCGGGCGAGGACTTCACCGTCAACACTTTTCTCAGCTCGGAGGCCATACTGGCCAAGCGGCGGCAGCTGTTCGACAATGAGCGCGTCATAGAGACGCTGAAAGCCACCTTGACTTACTTCGATGAGCAGGGCATATTAGATCCGCTGTAGTAGGCAAAATATTCAAATGTTTTTCCATTGTATTAATAATATTTATTTGCATGTGTTGAGCAAGCAGTATTGTTGCAGCTAGATATTTGATCAGTCGAGTCGAGTCGAGTCGAGTCGAGTCGAGTCTCTGTGTTCGCGCGTCTCTCATTGTCTGAGCAATTGATGAATCAGTTTCATATCATATTATAAATATCATGATATATATCATATTATAAAAGGCTACACTGAAAAGTAGAGAGTTCGCACAAGCTTATCGAAACTAATAAAATTTGTTATTTATTCAAGTTGATAAACAAAGACTTCTTGGGGCGTCAGCGGGCGTTGCTCAAAGTAAAGAGGGCATGACATGTGCTGCTGGGCTTGGGTAGCTTTTGCCATTGCCATTGCCAGTGCCTGTGCCAGTGCCTGTGCTATGACAGCTATACAAGTTGCATTACTCAAGTGCTTCGACTTGTTGTGTTTATAAATAAATGTTCGTGTCTGCCAAAGTTTCTGGCCAAGATTTACGAGTGAGAGTTGGCTGCATTGAGTGCGATAAAGTTGGCAACGCTTACGTCACGTTACGTTCTCCGCACCGCCGTCGAGGTGCAAAATATGCAAATCGCTTTGCAGCTATTCTTAGAAAGTTGTCAGTTCTCAAGCGAGGCTAAGCCAAGCGTGCAGCAGAGGCAGCAGCGGCAGCGGCAGCGGCGTGGCCAAAATGCACTTGACACCCTGCAACTTGTAAGTTGTAAGTGTTTAAAAAGCAATTTATTGTTTTGCCCAAACGCAGGCGCCCAGGCCCAGTCCCAGTCCCAGTCCACACTCTGCTTGGCATAGCATTTTCTAAGCAGTCCATGGATTTCTTCGACTCTGTGCAGATGTGTTTCCATTTGGCAATGCTCAGCTAGGCAATTGAAGTCGTATTTGCTTAGCTCCTGCACTGAGTTTGTCTTTCAATATTATTTTTATTTTTTTCTTTCTGCATCTCGTCATGGAATGGCAATACAAATCAAAGGCAGCAACTCATGTCTCCATCTGCCGCTTGCAGGCATTAATTGCATTCTGCAGCGTCACATTGCACTTTCAATTAGTTGCAAATGCCTTGACTCTGAGCCAAACTCTCTCTGTCCCATGCCCCATGCCCCATGCCCCATGCATCGCCGTTGGCAAAGTAACAGGAAACGGAAGTTAAGTGCTGAGGCGAGGCGTTAAGTAAAACCAACCCCAAACTCAAGCTGCAGCGGGCTACAGATGAAAGCAACAACAAAGCAGCATCCCAGCCATGACATTGGAGAATTATGCATTAATTGAAAGGCGATTCTCGGCTCTGATGGGGGCGGTGCCTTGACTTACGCATAGGTGCAACGACTTTGACAGCAAGTAGATTTGTTTTGGCCAGCCCGAAAGTTGACCCTCGGCTACTGTCTGCAGCTACAGTGACGACTGATGCAACTTAAGCCCCCCCTCCCCCAAAGTCGCACATTTGCATGCACTTTGCTGCCGGGCATTCGCTCGTCTCTCCCAATGCAAACAGCAAAACTGTCTGATGGACCTGTCTCCGCCCCTGTTCCTGCCTCCGCATCCGCCTCCGCCTCCGCCCCTGTCTCCGCCTCTGCCTCTTGCATTTCAAAATAGATTTATGGTTTTCTTTCGTCTTGCATTTAGAGGTGTTTGCCAGGCCTCTCATTGGGGTTGGCTCGTGGCTTTTGTTGGCTTTGGCCGCACACACATTTGTTTATTTTGAATGTTAATTAAGGCTTACGATTACCAAAATTGGCTCAAGGGGTTTGCTTCTCTCACATGTGTCTATCAACTTAAATATGCGTAGCTGAGAAATGTAATTCTGTAAATGGATTTATAAGTGCAGCTCAATAAGTTATTGCAACAGTTTGAAAGGCAATGCATTATTGTGAAAAATATGAATAAATCATATATATATATATATAAAAAAAAAATAATTTACATTTTATTAAACAGGCTTTCTGCTGCCCAATTAATTAGAATAGAATATATATATATATAAAATATAGTATACTTTTTTTTATTTTTTTTTTATATAAAACAATATGTTATAAAATATAATTTAATATATATATATAAATAAACGAATTATATATTAAATTATATTTAATAGAATACTCTTATACAATAAAATATTCCTATAATTTAAAAAAAAAAAAAAAAAAACATGATATATTATATTTTACCTTTTTGAATTTTATTTGGAATATTTTTAGATTTTGCTAAATTTATTTAAGAATCCTCTTTCTATTCTTTAATGAATAGGTAGAATTAACAACTGTTGATTTAAATTAAGCTTACATTTAGTAGGAATTTAGATATGAAAATATGTAAACGGGCTTCTATTGGAATATTTCTGATGACTATTTATATTTATTATTAAATAAAATAAAATTTATTTATAACTTCCTATGCTCCTTATCCTTTCTATTAGTTTTGCATGCTTTGCGCCTGTTTTAACATATTGTGTGTAAATATTTTATAAAATGTTAAAAAAATTGTAGAGCATTTAATTTATGTTTTTAGCTACTGTTAAAAATTAAAAATAAAACTGATCTGTGAGTAGTTCACATTGACCTAATTCTGTTATATAACCAGCTATATAGCTGATAGTAAATCAGGATTCGGCGTAACAAAAAGTGCACAACATATTTAAATCTAAGTTTAATACTAATTCTAATTGGTTTCTATATCCAGCTTGACTCTTTTATTAGCAACCGTATGTTGAGTAGCTGAATTTTTAAATATTTAAGTGTAACCATTTCTCATAGCTAAGAATGTATAAATTAAGTTGCTACCAAAGCCTACCAAAGCTTGCGTTTATTTTCTTATCATAGTTTTTTTCAATTAGCTAACACCACTTCAGCGAGAGCATGTGTGGACGATAGAGATAGAGAGTGAGTGTGAGAGTGAGAGTGAGAGTAGAGGAAGAGTGAGACACAGCGACGCGCACACAATTAAAGGCAATAAATTTGCACATAAGACCATAAATCAAAGTCCGATCATAATCGCAGAGCGCCAAGCAAAGCACAAACAGAAACTGAAACACAAACAAAACCAAACACAAAACGGGAAAAAAGAGCAAGCGAAAACTGAACTTCCTGAATATAGTATATGTGTACCCAAACATATAGTCAACCCCCAATTGACCACAGCGAGCTTTGGCTGCGAGCTCCTCGGCGGCGTTTATTAATTGTACAACTGTCTCCAATCATAATTAATGAACTTTCGGCACATCCTCCATGCTCGTCCGGAATTCAAATAAAACTAAAATCTTTGTAACAGAAATGTATTTTGGCACACCATAAATCTTCTGTTTTGGCAAATCTGTTCGGGGTTCGCGCTGCTTAAAGGCTGACAGTTTCAATTAGGCACATTAAAGGATTTTCTAAGGCTTATTCCTTCTTGTTATATGAGTTACTAATACAATGTGAGCTTAGCTGTAAGAGATTAGGTTTATAATCATTTTCTTAAATGATATGAATTTATTTCTATATTTTTGTATTTAATGTAAATTTGTAAAAATTTGCAATTCTAATTGTGAGCTGTAAAAAAATTATAGAATTTATTTAACACACTAATAAATTTCATATTTATGCTGAGAGCATGTTTGTTTTTGTAGCAGACATAACAATGCCTGGAATACCCCATAAATTATATTTATGTACATACAAATTTTTTATCAGGGCTAACATAATAATCGATTTGATTCATAAAAATTGCAGGTCATAGACTATACGCACTGGTAATTGATTTAATATTTAGCTTGAAACAGTTGAAAACAAAATATATATATATATATAAAATATATATACTAAAATTATATACAAAAATAATTTAAAATAGTTATATATAAATTATGTAAAATATAATAATAATAATTATATACAAAATATAAAATTAATAATAATAATAATCTTTAATGTATTATTTAAAAAAATTGTTTTTTTTTTTTAACATTTTACTAAAGCTGTTTATATGTATATAGCATATGTTAGCCTACAACTTGCCTTAATGTTAACTCCTTAAAGTGTTTGACCTTTTGAAATTGTACTCATGTCTCTGAAGTAGATTTTTGTATTTATTATGTTTTCTATTGTTGATAGCTTATTTTATGAAATTTATTTAAAACAATATAAAACCAGATTTATATGACAATATATTGAATTCATTAATAGCTCGAGGTATATTTTTTAGTGTTGCAACGTAGATGACAGTTTCTTTTTATTTTCTAACTTTGAAATACCTTTTCATTACCCCGAAAGTAGATAAAAAAGGATTTATTTTAGATAGTCCAAATTATGCCTTTAGATATGTAAATTGGAATATTAGGTCCGAATTCTGGGTATAATCTTTTCGATGGCACTTGACGAGAAAACTCTTATTTGCTAATCAATTTAATGACTGGGATGTGATCGGCTATAGAACAAACATTACCCAATATTTAGAAGCAATTCAGAGCTTGGTCACACAAAGCGACATTTTGAGTGTAACGAAAGGATAGATCTATTAAGCTAAGCTGTACTTGTGCGTCAGTGGCTAAAGCTAATGACTTGCAATAAATAATTTTCAGTTAACAAAAGAAGCCACAGAATTAGCATATGAATGCCTGGTATCTTATGGCTGGAAAATGTTGTCGGCTTTTCCTCCCTTTCAACCCCTCAGCCGATTGTAAGTGAAAAATTGGACGACTATAGCACACAGCAAGCACACATGATTACCATTTGAGAGTCGAGCATTGTGTGTGGGGAGTTGGGAATAGACCTTTTCATATACAAACGGCTAATGACTAATGATGCCACGATTTATCTTGACTGATTTGTAAGCAAGTGTTAATGTTTTTTAATCTACGTTACGTCTTCTGCACTGCGCAACACCTACCAGTTCCCAGTTCCCATCGCCCAGGCCCCCCCCCCCCCACACACACACACACATGTGTGCATAATTACTTAGAACGAAAAGAGCTTTTGTCATCGTTTTGAAATTATATTCAAATTCTGCCAACTCTGACTTACTGACAACGCTGATAAATGAGCCACTGAACGAAAACTCAGCTCGCCTCGCATCTGCGTGAAAAATTAACGCAATTTTCTTGTTTGCTCTTAAGCTCGGCGAGCAAGTGGCTGTATCACAGGAGCTACTCCTGATAATTATGTGGGATTTGCATATGTAATTTTCCACATTAATGCCTGCGACTGCAAAGTCATTAAGATTTTGAATTACGCTAGGTTTACTCTAGTAAAAAGAGTCTATCTATCTCACTCGCTCTCTTTCTGTCTTTCTGTGTCACTTTCTCACTCTGGCTTGCTCTTTCTCTCTCTCTATCTCGTTACACTTAGACTGAATATTTGGAAAATTTAACTCATAAAATAAATCAGTTTTGTGTTTATGCAATTTATTGAAAACTCAAATTTCAAGTTTCGGTACTCTTCACATTTTATTTTAGTTTTGGGCATTAAAGAAAAGTTATTACTATCAACAAAATATTCGATTTAATTCAATTAATTCATTTATAATATTAATTAATTAATTATTATTGCATATATATTTCTTTAACTATGAAAAAAATTTTTACTACTTGAAATTTTGACTTTGAAATTTGACTCATGTCTTTCTGACGTAGATTAAATATATTTAAGAAATATATTTAAATAAAACCATAATTACAAAAAATATTTTAATTTTTTTAACTATTGAATTTGGCTCTCGGCATTTTCTATTCGATCATCTCCTGCTGGAATTATTTTATTCGATTAATGTATAAATAGGCTGAGTCTATAATTATATTTCGAAATATATTATCTTTTTCTCTTTATCCATCTCTCTTTCTCCCTCCCTCTTTCCCAGCATACTCGTAGTATTGTGAAACATGTACGTGAAAATGATGGAATATTTAGTTCTGGAACATTTCACTGCATTTGTCACATAAAAGTATACATACGCCCTATTTATATATTATTTATTTAAAGAACTTTTATTTTATTTTGAATGCTCTGCATCATGCATAGCCCAACTCCATCCACTGCCTCTTTCATTCGTCCAAAAACTAAACTTTGTTAATGTAAAATATCATCAAGTACGCAAATAAATCTAATGCAATTACCTTAAAAGCGCTAAACCATAAAAACATATATGTGCTGGCTGCATTTTACAAGACAAAAAAAAAAAAAGAAAGAAGTAGAATATAAGAAGATTTTTATGACATTTACGCGCGGTAATAAAAACTAAACAAATTCCCATTTTTATACGAAATGCGAATGGCGCCAAGTCGAAGCCGCTGGTAACTGATTGATGAATTGCTCGACTGGTTGCGGATTTTAATGGCTTACAAGAGGCGGCTGGGCTGGGCTGGGCGTGGCTGTAACGAGACATCTTTTATGTGGCCCACAGACATGGGCCAAAAAACTAATTACCTCTCTTGGACCTAGAGTATACAGCTCGTCAGCTTTTTAACGGCGTGCGCTTTATGGACACGGCCATAGACGCTGCGGCTTGGCACTTGCATTTATATAGTCGGGCACGGCACATACACATACATATATAGTTTTAATGGCATTTTGCATACGATTTCAAATTTCTGCTGCACTGCATCGATAAAGGGACGACCCTTCGAATGAAGCACATTTACGACTTGCTGTGTGGCAGACCAGCCGGCAAATTTGTCGCATAAAAACGCATCGTCGCCAACATAAAAGTAACTTAAAAGTTTTTCGGGAATGTGTAACAAATATAAATGTTATTCATGCTGCCAGCAGCAGCTCCTGTCTGGAGCGAGGGCTACAGCTCCACTCTGCTTGATAATTCAAAATGTGTGAAAAGGTTTTTCACATTTGTGGGCAACAATGCAGAATTTATGGCTAGATGCCAGCTAGATAACTGTTAATATTCTATATTCTATGTTCTATATTTTATATTTTATTTTTTATATTTTATATTTCATATATATTATAAATTCTATATTCTATATTCTGTTTTATATTTTATACTTTATAATTTATATTTCATATTTTATGTTCTATATTTTATATTTTATATATTATATATTATATTTTATATTATTTATTTTATATTTCATATTCTATATTCTATAATTTATATTTTATAATTTATATTTCATATTTTATGTTCTATATTTTATATTTTCCAGTATATATTTAATAATTTTTCATTTAATATTTAATATTTTATATTTAATATTTTATATTTTATATATTTATATATTTTATTTTATATATTTTTTATATTCTATATTTTATTTTCACTTTTATGTTTTATCTTCTTTTTATCTTCTCTATTGTATCATTTATCTTCAATCTATTTATAATCTACATTCTATTTAATTAAGAAACGCCGATGCTGAGGCTTTCACCTAGAATTTAGGTTTATTTCGTTTGTCTATGTTTCGAAATCCTCAGGTAGAGAAATGCATAAAAATGAATAAAATAATCAGAGCTGCTTGGTGTACTGAACGCCCTCAGAGGGCATGTCCTTCTCTTGCCAGTTGTAGTCCAATGAGGAGTCTAGCGAACTGGCGTGCTCATAGGTAACATTGAGCTCATGGGGATTATTTAAGTCGTTCTCTGGATAATGGATGTTCCTTATGTTGGAGTCGATAACTTGGGGATCGACTGCAACAGTTGGAATTGCAGTGGTCTTGGCCTTGGACGACAGCAGCTGAGCCTTCAATAGTTGCAATTGTTTCAGTTGCTTGTTGATGGTCTTCTTCTTCCACATGTATAGCTTGGGCAAGGTGAAGAGTAGCAAGAAAGCTGAAAGAGATTGAGTCAAAAGAACTTTCAGTGGGGTCTCTTCACGTTCACTTACCCACAATGATAAGAGTCATTCCTGTGATATAGTCGCCCACAATGTTGAGACAGCAAAAAAATAACAGCAACTTCAGGGAATCAAGCATGTCCTCAACCAGGAGCAGCGAGCGCAAGCGCAAGAGCAAGGGATTCAGGTGCGAGACCAAGAGATGAGCCAGCTGCTCCATGCTCTTCGGTGAAATGGTGACATCCATGTCCAGATAGCGCTTCAGCGGATGCTCCACAATGCAGCTCTTGCGCAGCTTACGCACGCCCCACACATACGAGGTGTAGACTATGGTGAGTGATATGGTCAACGCACCGGCCACGCTCAGCACGCTGATCACCGGATTGGTGGCCATGTCCAGCAGCAGTGTAAGCATGAGAATGAACAGCAACGCCGTCTTGCGCCAATTGTGCCATAGCAACAGCGCCTGCCACGCCCCCAGCGGGCCAGGACTAATCTGCTGCACGCCCTCATTTGAATTCATCTTCAAATACTTAGCTCGAATGGAAAATCAAATTGATTGGAATATTCAAATCTAGTTTAGGCAGCAAGTGAGTTAATGTATTTCGATAAATACAATATGCGCCGCCGACTGTGATTCCAAATTTATTTAGAGATTTGAAAACGGCAAGTAAAAATTGAAAGTTAAATCAAATATTAAAAAATATTTATAAAGATCTGAAATCGGAGACAGCTTGACAGGCAGTCAAATTTGCATAGGTAACATATGTGACCAGGTGTTGTTAGCTGCCTGTGAGAGTTACCTCTGACAATTCTTAACCAAAATAAAAACATTTTTCTGTGTGTTTAGCTTAGGCAATTCCCCTGTCATGTGCAGTCCCTTGTGGCTTAGCCTGCAGACTAGAGTCAGTTGAAATGGAATTTATAATTTATTTAAAACTGATTGTATTTCTTATAAATAAATACATATATATATATATATATATATATATATATATATATATATATATATATATATATATATATATATATATATATATATATATATTATAAAGATATATATATATATATATCTTTAAAATATAGCAAATAATTGCATTCGCACACAACTTGGTCGCTTTTGATCTGTTGCGCCAACAAGTGTTAAGTTTAACACTCGGCCAGAGCCTATTGAGACTCAAAGAGTTGTGCAAACAGCTCTTGTAGCGAGGTGTCACGGAAAGAACTCTTAGCCTTCTGTGGCACCATATCGAGTGGCATTTGCCAATTGATTTGTCAAAGGAATTACGCTGATATTTTGGGCAAATAATATAAATCAGTGGCGTTAAAATGACATCAAGTGCGCGGCAACCACCCCCAAAATATACCCACCAATGAAAAAAATACCAAAATTGTTGTAAGTTCAGCCCTTGAGCCCATTCGACCGAGCAAAGCAAATACAGAGTAAGCAGTTTTCTTGGAAAAGTACAAAAACAAAAAATCAAACTACACGCAAGAATATAAACTTCAAATTGAGCACAAATTTATTATACTTTCGATATATTTGAAAAACTTAAATGGGCTGTGTAGCATAAAAAACTATTGTAGGTATACCAGCTATGAATATTATGTAAGATTAACTTTTCTTTTGTATAAAAGCTTAGTAGAGGGATATATGTGGGTCAGAAATAAGGCTGAGAAGCCAAAAGATTGATGAGTTATCGTAAAAGATGAAAATAATGCAATGAAATAAATAGGTATTATACAGAGGAGTATGCTGCATTAAATTTAATATAACTCTTTTAATAATAATAATAAATTTAATAAACAAATCTTTAAACTATAACTATAAATACCCGGATGGTTTGAACTCCAACAAGATCAATAACAATATGACTCAAAAAAAAAAATTTATAAAAAAAAAACCTTGAGATATATATATATATATTATTATTTTCTATTCTATATTGTTATATATTATATATATTTAGCAAAATATGCTTAGTATCACTACTCAACTACACGATATTCAGATTATTTTCCAGTTAAGCTATCTTAACTGATTACAACCATATAAGTTAACCATACATATTAAGATTATAAATCTATTTGAACTTCTCAAGGTTTTTTTTTATATATATATATAAATATTCAGTAGCTCAGACTATCTTAGACTTTTGAAATTTTTATAAAATTATAACATGATAATAGGACATGGATATTAATATAAATATTTTTTAAATATAATATATGTATAAATATTTATATATTAAAATTTAAAAGTTATATATAAATATTTTTTAAATATTTATATATTAACATTTAAAAGTTATATATAAATATTTTATAAATATTTATATATTAACATTTAAAAGTTATATATAAATATTTTTGAAATATAATTTAAATATATATAAATATTTATAAGTTCCAAAAGAAAGGATGTCGAAGATATCGTTTTAGTTCACATATATTTCACCATTTCCAGTTGCTTCCATATATATGGGTTTAACATGTATCACAATGTGCTTCTATTATCAACTGCCTTGCAAATCAAATAAGCCTCAGTCAGAGCACACATGCCTACACACACACACACACACACACACGTGAGCAACATGGTCAACCATAAATTTAACTAATATACAACTGTGGCTCACATGCCTGTGCCCAACCTGCTATGCGCAACCCCAATCCAATTGCTGGCCAAGCCGATAGGAATGTGGTGCAATAATCAAGCCAAGACTTGGGCCAAGACTCGAATTACAGTTACAGTTAAGGTAACGCATGGCAATGGCCATAAAATGACACTGAGTGTCAGTTTCAATTAAACATGTTGACAGCTGTAAGGGCAGCATAGTCAAATATTCAGCAGCCGACACGGGTCTACAGAGTAACGGAGCTATGTCTGAGGGGTTGTTCAAGCCATTTCGATTTTAATACAAGAAATTCCAAGCATTGTTTGGCCATGTATTGTATCGACTCTAAGTATGTGTGTGTGTGTGTGTGTAGATATGTTCATCGAGCTTAACATTTAAATGACAACTTTATTCCATAGTTTCGCCCAGTTTTTTCTTCGCAAGACGTCTTTGATTTCTGACAGTCAATTGCCAGAAAACATTCATGGCTATTACAATTTTAAGTAATTTCATGTGTTTCGGCCTTCATTTGCATTCATTCATTTATTTGCATTGCATGTTTGCATTTGTTTGTCGCCAAAGATTAGGGGCCTTAAGTTGATTTTCTTGAGATTCTTCGCACATACACTTTGCGCCTGGCTCGTTCATTGGCCAATTGACAAGTTGTCAAATGTTTTATTGTGCTCTGTGGATGTATTGTTGTCCATGCTCGAGGGAATTTAGTTTAATTAAACTGCCGACTTAGGTAAATACGAGTATTTCATGTCCAGCACACATGACGTTTGCATATTAATTTCCTGTAATTTTGATTGAGTTTTGCATAAATTTGCAAATGACCAAAAATCAGAGTCAGAGTCAGAGTCAGAGACAGAGAGCGAAAAGAAAGTCTGGCCCGAGACTTACCCTCGAATCGAGTAGCCGTAATGCTTATTGCCAGCTCCAAAGCACCTTCCAGTCGCAGTTGATTGCCGCCTGGCAAATACTAAGAATTTTTGTGCCTTTTTTGTTGCTCAGGCTGGGGCTGGGGCTGGGGCTGGGGCTAGAACTGGGGCGCTTTGTTTTCGTCACGGCCGAGTGGCGAAAAGCAATCACAGAGCAGTTGCAGCGCCAACACAAATATCTGGCCGCATTTTCCTTGCTGTCGAGGGTCTTTTGTATTATTGGCGAAATTAGAATTTCTCATTAAAATAAGTGTTGCTGCTGCCGGACCCGGTTGACTTGACTTGAGACGTAGTCGCTGCGAGCAAGGTGCTCGGCCATGGCATTGGACTTAAGTTCCCAGATTTGCTCACTTCCACTCTTGCCGCTCATTAGTTGCGCCTCAAAACTGACAGCCAGACGAGTGTCTCAGTTCTCTCAGCTCTGCTCTGTGCCTTTCTGCATTTGTATCTTCATTTTTTTTTCTTACTTCTTTCCCTATTGTGCTGCTGCCACTTGAGCTTCGTTGCCCATTGGGGAAGCTGGGCATAGCACCTTAGACTGGCATTTTCAATTTTTAATGGATTTTGCAGCCAAGTAATTAAAACTGCAACTCTTTTTCTATTTTGCTTCTAGGTTTGTAAATTCCTATGATCTGTCATCTGTTCAGCGTCTAATAGGCTTAAAAACTGAAACACTTAGCATTAATGCATTAAAAAATGTTTCTAATTTGCACTTTGATTGCGGTGGCAGCTGCTGATTTATCAAGTCAAACCCTTTTGCTACTCTCTAGCTCTAATTGTTGTTGGAGTAATCCAATTTGCGGCTTTTAAGCCCCTGCCAGGAGCATATTTTGCGGGGAGTCTAGTAATTGAATAGGTCTGCAACTATCAGGATGTTGTTGGGGGGAGAGAGAACTGGTAGAAGGAAGAGTCTAAAAATCCCTTTACGGCTAGTCTAATTATTTTGGCTTAGAGTATTAAAAGAAACTGAGGATTGCAGAAATTGATTATTTTACTTTCTCTAATATAATATAAATAATTTTTTAGTTTAATTTTTAAGAAATTAAGTAATGGAGAAGCTCTAAGCAAGCTGCATGAGGCTGAGCGTGGACTGCAGCTGCGACTTTACTATGTCAGCTTAATTATAATATATTATAAATAATTAATGTGTACATAATATATCATATATTATATATTATATATAAAATATAATTATATTATAATTTTTATTACAGCTGTAAATATATTATTATAATTATAACTCTTATTATAATCATATAATTATTATTATAATTATATAATTGTCTACAGCTGAGACTACTATGTCATATATAATTAATGTTCTAATATTATTATTATTATTATAAAATATATTTATATAATAATATAATATATTATAATATAAATGTTACATATAATAATAATAATAATAAGAATTAATTATATATAATTAATAACTTTACTTTTATTGACATCGACATGTGTCTATTTTGCAGATCACAATTCTCTATTATTTTAAATATAACATAAATTCTTGAATTCCCTTTTTCAATATTTCCTGAGTATAAATAATCAAGCAGAGAATTCTGATTCATTATGTGAAATCTTTACTACTGCTCTCGTTGCTAGCTTACAAAACTGCAACCGCTTGAGAATTATATGATAGCTGAGCAAATATGAGTAGTTCACCCAATGTTTGACAATCAGAATCAGGTGACGTCAGCAGACAGATGAGTTATAGAAATATCAAAGTGGCAAGGCAGCTCGTATGAGTCTCACTTGACTACCTCAACTGTTGCCATCTGAAAATTAATAAAATCCTGTTTAATTATCTAAATACTCAAATACCAAAAACTTTAGAAATTGTCAGCGATCTCTATCCACTTGTCAGTGGTGTTATGACGATATGCCAATGCTGCTCTTCGCCCTAAATCGATCTAGTTTTTGGACAATTTCATAAATGCCAAAGCGAAAACACAAAACGCATTCAGCTTAAACTTTCGCCTCGACTTTGGCCATTTTGGTCATTCAGTGGCGTGCAACAGTGTTGCAAGTGTGGCAAAGTTAACGTGTGCTGCGGCCAGATACGATATGTGCACCAGCTACATTGTAGATTGTTGAGTAGGCAAAAGTTTTGAATTTTGAACTTTTGCTTGTTGCATTCAAGTGGCGGCAGCGGCTGCCATGTAAAACAAAACTTTATGCCAAAAGCCACAAAAACGCAACGGGAAACTGTTGCTGTTGCAGTCAGTGGCTGTGGCAGTTGCAATTGTTTGCTTTCTGCTCAGCTGTGTTGTTATTGTTCTGTGGCTTTGCCATTGAGTAGCTGCTGAGCTGTCAACTTCGATTCCCAGTTGCTTTCACATGAAATACAATTTTTGTTTTTAATTAATTCTGCTTTATTTTTCCTTTTATTTTTAGCCTGAAACGTGTTTGGCATTCGTGTCTGTTTAACGTCTTAACTGCTTCATGCAGGTCCTGCATCTCTCGCCCTCTCCCTCGCTTTCAATCTCTTCTATTTGCTTTGCGGAGGGAGATCTTTACTTGCATTTGTTTATATTAAGTATTTTTTTCCATCTCTAGCTACACATTTTTTCTCTTCTGTTATTTGCTGTGCACTGTAATTAGCCACGCCCCCAGACAGCAGTGTGCAGAAGACAGCTGGCGTCTGCTCTGACTGCTGTGTCTGTTTGCTGGCCAAAATTGCTGTGCATAAAGAGTTTAAGTTGACATTTTTAGCAACAGTTTGTAATTTGGTCGTCGCGTAACCCTTTTCCCGGATATTTGCTAATTTTTTCCCCTCTGCTTACATTTTACTTGCAGACTGCTTAATTGCATTTGCCAAAAGGCTCGCCCGCTGCTCGCTGCTGTTTTGCATTTAGATTTCCATTGGCAGCAGACCAGAAAACGGTAAGTAAGAATATAAGAATTTTATATCTTTAAGTTTTTTATTTAATTCTTAAATTTTTTATTTTCTTTGTTCTATCAGAACTAAGTTGTAAATTAATAAAAAATAAAAATATATATGTATATTTAAACAAATTGTGCATTAATTTGCATGGTCCAGTATTTTTATGGGTCGCTTTCAAAGACGAAGTAAGAATTTAAGAATTTTATATCATTAAGCTTTTCATTCACATATTAAACTTTTTTTTAACTAAAAGGTCATAAGGTATGTATGTATATATATTTCTAAAAACTATTTATAAATTTTTATGCTTATGGATCAGCATTTTATTTCAATTTTCCGCATGTAAGAAAAAGTAAGAATGAAAGTATTTTATGTCTAAGCTTTTTATTTATTTCTTAAACTTAATTTTATATATATATATATTTTTTTTTTGGTTATCACAATTAAGTTGTAAATGTAAAAATCATAAATAAATAAATAAAATGAAATATATATATTTAAATAAATTATGCATCAATTTTGATAGCCCAATATTTGTATGGCTCGTTTTCAAATTACGTAGATTTCCATTTTCCGCATTTAAGAACAAGTAAGAAATTAAGAGAGTAAGATTTTAAGAATTTTATATCGTCAAGTTATTCATTTATTTCTTAAACTTGTTTTTATCTTTTTTTTTTTTTTTTTTTGGGTTATCACAATTAAGTTGTAAATTAAAAAATCATAAAATATTTATGTATATATATATATTTATACAAATTATGCATAAATGTTTATGGCCCAGCTGCATTTTTATAGCTCGCTTTCAAATTAAGTCGCCCGCGCTGAAAGCCTGCTTTATATTTTACGATCTTTGGACATTTTATGTTAGGCGCAACCCTTTCTGTGCTCGGGGGTACTTTGGCACCCGCCATAACTTAATTATCCATATGAATCCCTCAGTTTTATTGTTCGCCTTATCCAGCGGCGGGTCAGCCCTTTTAATTATGATGAGTACTTCACTCTCTCTCCCCCTCCCTCCTTTTCTCACTCTCTCTTTCTGTGTTTGCATCTGTCATATTTTTATTTATCTAAAGTGGCAAATCTTCACGGCTCCTGCTCATTAAAATGACATCAAATCGAGTCTGGCAAATGTTTTATTATTGTTGCTGCCATTTTCAACATTTTCCATTTTCCACTCTCACAACTTTATGTCCAGCAGCTGTACATCAACATAAATTTATGGTTTGGGCCGTTAATTTTATAAGCCCGTGGGCCCACGCCCCAACCCACAACCCTCTCGCAATTTTGAAGCACTTGCAACACATTTTAATAAGACGCACATCCGGCTATGCGCAGAAAAAGGCTTTTGTCTTTGTGGTTTGGCGCCCGGTTGATATTTGTCATTGTTTTGTGGTGGCGCCACAGTGCAACGCATTGCTGCGGTTGCACTTGTAGGCTGCAACCTGGGCTGGGCTGGGCTGCGCTGGGCGCTCTATCTCGGCTGGCTGGCTGCGTCTCTTTGAAGTAAGCAGCAGAGATATTGCCTTAAGGCTAAGCCTCATTTGTGGTCAAATTGTGTGCTGTGCGTCAGCCTAAAGTCGATTGTGTCAATATTGTGCCATGGCTAATGGCTAATGGGTAATGGCTAATGGCTGATGGGTAATGGGCAACTGGGCAATGGCTAATGTTTGCGATAAGGATTTTCGTAACTTGCGGCCGCTGCCAGCGTTCGATTACCTCGGCTCATATGCTAATTAACGCCTGCCGATTAAACTTAAAGTGCTTCGGGGCCTTGCGATTTCATGGCCTTTAACAGCGGGCCACAAACCCATATGGCAAACTTTTCGCAATAACAATCCAAGGCCATAAACTAGCTGTAAGAACACATAAAAATCATTGCATACATTTAGGAGTCGAATTACAAATGCCCCACGAAAAAGGGGTTGCTGCCAGTGCCATGTCTCTGGCGGCATAAAAAGGAGTAGCAGCATTTGCACATTAAAAACGCATAAAAATCGAGAATTGAATTGCCAAAACAACAACAACAAGGGCAGTATAGAACGGCACATAAAGTGGCCCTGAAGATAATACAAAGAGAAAACAAATCTAAAAGTAAAATTGACGAAAAACCAATTGAGGCAATCGATTAAAATTGATCAATGAAATTGAATCACGTGTTACAATTTCCTCAAACCAATTCACTTCCACTTACCATGAAAAGCCATGCAAGATTGAAGACAAATAAAATATGCCATTAACTTGATAGGAATTGATAAGCTCTTAAAATATTTTGAGCAACTATGTACTTTAATTTTTATTTATATATACAACTTTGAATTGCACATTATCATTATTGTACATTATTAGTATTATTATTAAAAAATTGCTTTTCATGTCAAATAAATATTTTACTTAAAATTCTATAACTAAAAATTACATTACAGTTAATATTAATTAACAAAATAAATTATTATTAAACAAAAGTATTTAATTTTTAAGAAATAAGTATTTATGGACTCTTATATATATTAAAAGATTTTATTTACTTCAAATTGGAGTCCAATTTGAGTAAAAACAGGCTTTTCGTTACTATTAATTGCAGATAAATAAAAAATAATGCATATTTGTTTTAACAAAATCGGATAAATAAAATCTCTTAAATGTTTCCATTAATATAGCAATTTTTTGCTAACTTCCTACCAAACTAGACATTTACAAAGCTAAGCAAGGTATAATCAGCGCTTAAATACATTTGAGTTCAAACAAAATATTATATAAGCTGAAGGCTACAGTTTAAACTGCTTCACCAACTAGTCAGAGCGATTGAGTTGAGAGTGCGTGTCTTCTTACCAATTAACTGAAAATTTCGAAAAAGGGTCCAGTGTTTATTTATCAAATGTGAATACCATATCAGAATTTATGTAGCAAATTATCTGAGTTTAGCTTTAAGACTGCCAAGGTTTCCCCAAGCAGCTAATGCTTTATAAATGTAGACAAAATTAATAGTTTAATTGAAAAAATATTTGGATGTATTTAAATAAACTTAAATAAAATAAAATAAGCTTAAACTGCGCATGGTATAGGCAAACGTTTATATTTATATTTTTGGCTCATTTCGGCTTCAACATCATCACGGCAACAAGCAGACAGACAAAAAGACAGATTAACAGGGAATTGGGTTGAGCACAGGCTTAACTCTCATTGCAGAAGTAGCAACAAAACATTTTTGATATGCTAGCAAGAGTAGCAAAGCAAAGACAAACTAAAATCGTTAGCTGCTGATAATAAAACTGTGAGATTCTGGACAAGTATTAATTAATATTAAATGAATATCTGATGTATTGGCATTTTATTTTATATACATTTAATCTGAAATATATTACACATCGCTAAGCACAAGCTGTTTCCATCTATCTGTCAATTGAAGCTCTTTGACCTCTTATCACGAATCAGTGCATGTTTTGCGTTCATCACAATTGATGTAGCACGGACACGGCATGTTAGCATATAAGCTATTCATATATTTTATATGTAAAGTCTTTTGAATATGTTGATAAGAAATAGTAAACAATAGTTAGTTAATATTGCTTTAGCTTAAGGCTCATATTGCTACAACATATACTTCTTTCAACTTATCTGCTTTCATGCAGCTCAATTCATATTCTGCTTAGAAGTTTGAACTCTTTCGGTAACGCATCAATTGTCACTCGCCTTGACGCAAAGTTCAGTGCTCTCTGTTAACCCCCCTGGCAGGACACAAACCACGCCGCCAGCAACTCCGTTAATGCCCCCACCCCGCCCCGCTGGCGCTTACACCGCTTACCCCTTGACTTTCGGTGCTATCAGTTGGCAGAAGCGAAAACTTTTATGCGCTTGTTAACAAAAGCGTGAAATTCAATGCGGACGAACGCAAATTTACGACACTGCAAATTAAACTTGATTTTTATTTAAATAAATTGCATTTTATGCGCTCGGCTAGGATATGCGATGCCGTCTCGTTGTCGACTCGTCGTCGAGTCGTAATAATAAGCAGGCAACGGCCATAATTTGCACCGGAATATGACGTCGGCAGGATGTGTGGCAGTGGGTTGTGGCTCGTGTTTGGGCGACGCGCTGGCTGCTTTATGTATTTTTATTTATTACACGCAGCATTGCCAGGAAATGTTTGTTGATTTTCCGCAGCGCGCGCACAATAAAAATCGGAGCAGCTAACGAAAAAAAAAAACAAATTATTTTCTAGACGAACGCGCGTTTCTCGAATAAAAAAAGAACCCAGAATTTTTACAAATTGTACAGAGATTTTCAATAGAGTATGCTCAGTGTAATATAAAACGCTGATGCAACTTGGCTGGGTGTGTAAAATCTTATATCGATTTAGATATTTATCTTAAATAAATTTAATTGCTCTTAAAGGCAAATTAACTAAAAGGTGCCATTGGGTAAAATTATATTCTTGTTTAGAATATTATACAAATATTTATATTTCTTTCATTAATTTTACTTTATTTTTCTTTTATTACGTTTATTTACCTTTATTATATTTTTAGTCCTTTTTTATTATTATTTATATTTTTTATTATACAAAGTATATATCTATTATTTTTTATCTTTTTCTATATATATATATTTTATTTTGTATATTATACAAGTCAAGTTTATATATTTTTTATTATTATTTATATTTATATTTTTTAATGTGGTTATTGTTTCTTTTATATATGTTATTATTTTATTTTAGTCTGTTTGGTTACATCATCGCAATATTTACATTAATCCTAAGAAGTCTAAATTTATAAAAAGTTATAAAATGTGTTTTATTTTTTAAAGATATTTTAAAGAGAGTACCTCGTCTACCTGATTTTTATTGCCCTCAAAAACTTTACCAAAAACTTAAGTTTATATGATGCATATTATGCCCTCATTTCGAGAGTTAAATCTCTAGAAGGGCATTTGGTTTTCGTTGTCGAAAGCTCTTACAATTATTGCCTGCTTCTTTTATTATTATTTTTTATACATACACATATACGACCTCGTCGCCGCCGTCATTAAAAGCGGAAATGTGATGCGTAATTTGTGCGCCGCGAAGTATGCAATACGAAAATGTTGAATGGAGCCAAGCGAAGCGAATTGATAAGGGCTTAACAAAAGGTTCAATGGCTAACGCAGATGTATTCTGGAAATCGTTACGAGTTGCGCTGAGCCTCAAGAGCTATTGAGCATATCAGCGCACTTAATTGCAATTCCTTGAGCAGGTCTATACAGCGTAGCGTCCGCCTGATTTTTTTCACTCAATTGCACGTATTTTGCAGAGATAGGGATTTTTGGTATGCAGCGTCATGACGAAGATGAGCCGCGCCTTCTCCTGACGCTCGCCCAGAGGCTCGAAGTAGAAGCTTCTCAATAGGTGTGCCAGCACCAGTTTCATCATGACCAGAGCATAGCGCTGTCCCAGGCAGCTGCGAGGCCCCGTCATGAACGGTATGTAGGTGGAGGGCTCGATCTTGGGCTGTGCATCGCGTGCCCAGCGCTGTGGCTTGAAGGCCAGCGGATCGGGAAAAAATTCCTTGCAGCGGCCCATGTACATGGGCGAGATGATCACATCGCAGCCTTTGGGTATGAAGAAGTCATCTGGAAGGAATATCTACATTTTATCTAAGCCAATCTAAATGATGGAGCTGATTTATCTTACTGATTGTGCAATCGGCTGTGGCACGGCGCGCAGTTATGGGCGCTGAGGGATACAGACGCATAGTCTCCTTGATGCACATTTCCAGATATTCCAGCTGACGCAACTGTTCCATAGTTATAGCTGCGCTTGAACTGCGGCCACAGACCCGCCAGATCTCCTCGCGGCACAGCTGCTGATAGGCCACGTGCAGCGTCATGTTGTACATGAAAAACTTGAGCGTGGCCGCTGTCAAGTCGAAGCCACCAAAGATAATTGTGTCCACCTCCTCGCGTATCTCCCGCACCTGCAGCGGCTGACCCTCCGCTGTCCTCGCCAGCAGCAGGGAATCTAGTAGGCTGCGTGTTGCCTGCTGGCCCGATTCAGCGTCTGTCATGGACACGCAATTGCGATTGGCCAGATCTGAGTTGATCTGCGCCAAGCGCTCTTCGATAATGCCCTCCGTAAAGCCGTGCAGTGTCTTAAGAATTTGCTTTTCGCGTGCCGCGAGTGGCGTGAAGCGGTAAATGAGGGAGCTGCGGTACAGCAGGTTCTTCAACCGGGCGTCGAATATGTGGATAATCCTGCAAAGCAATGGATCTGAAGACAGTGCGCGATGATGTCTATGGCCTACTCACTCTCTGACTGCATCAAAGTATTCCGAGCTTTGGCCCGACTGCGAGCTGACCATCGTTCCCAGCGCCGTTTCACAGATGGTGTCCAGCGTGTAGCAGCTGATGAGCTGAAAGAAATCCACGGGCTGCTTGCCGTCAGCTAGGGTGGCCAGTCTGGCCAGCAGGATGCGCGCCTGCCGCTCATAGACACCCACGAATTGCTTAATCATGCCGTAGCTGAAGGCCGACGCGACCATCTTTCGCCGCTGCAGCCATTTGTCCACGCCGCTGGTGAAGACGCCTTCGCACAGCCAGTTCTCGAAGACGCGATAGTCCGAGGTCTTTTGCAGCAGCTGCTTGACGCTGCAAAGGGCCTGAATATCCTTGGGATTGCAGTCGAACACGTAGAATTTTGTGCCCAGCCAGAGCTTGCCACGATGATCCTTGAGATGGCAGTTGATGAGCTCCGAGGCGCGCTTAAACGGTCGCGGACCGATGAGTTTCGCAAAGATGTGCAAATGCCCGATAATCGGCAGTGAGGGCGGCCCCGGCCAGTTGCTGGTCAGACGATTGATGCGCGCCTGGTAGCGATACGAGTAGCCGAGATATGCCAGCAGCGCACCCAGCAGCAGTAGCCAAATCCACAGCGAGCCCAACATAACGCGCTCAGTTCTTGGTTCTAACTGCGCCAGCTCATCGAGCCATTTGCGAATTTAACTAAATCAGCGTCGCCAAATTGCACAAAAAGTATATTATATTTTATATAGAGATGTGATAAAAAAAAAAGAAAACAAAAAACGCGCTAATGCACAGATCACAGTGGCGAGATCGATTAGTCAATGTCTGGATGCGCAGCAGAAGTGACTCTTTTTACTCGACCGCCGGCGTTTAAGTACCCCGTTTTGATTGCCTAATGATCATTTGTGGGGTATTCTGACAAATGTAAACAAATACTGGAGGTGTGTGCCGAGGAGACACTTGGTCGCCTGTAAAATACCCTATAATTTGAAATGAGCTAGGCTAGGCGAGAGTCGATAAAAGAGTTAAATTCCAAATATCTCAAATTTTCCAGCACACCCTTTAATATTTTCAAAAGCCAGGGTATATTGCCATAAATTTGTATGGAGTGTAGACAACAAAGTGCTTATATTGAGTTCCACTCACTGGGCAAATAAATAAGTTCAATATTGTTATTGCAAAATTATAAATTTGATGACTGATCACGTCCAATGCATACAAATTTTAGCCCAAGCGAGTGAAATTTACCAACGGTCCACTAGCTGCGCAAACAGCGCTGCTGTGCGGATCGGAATCCCCCCCGAGAACATTCATTTGGTCATTTGCAGCGCCAGTGCTAGCGGCACAAGTTTGTTAATTATTTTCGAATACTGAATTTTATATCAATTTTTAAAATATTAAACCGTCTATAGGGCATGGTTAAAGATTATATATCTATTACAATATTAGGGTAATTCTCAGTCGAGTTAGCCAATAAATAACTTATATAAATTTAAAAAACATTATCGTATAATTTTAATAAAATTTGACGAACACGTTTTTTTATTTTTTGCGCATTCTTTGAAGTGCTTGCCCAGGTAATGCGCGTTTTTATACCTGGCTGTCAAAGTATAAAAAATCATATTCGGCAGCTCTTGCTGTTCTTTTGCTAGTAAATGAAGTCTAAATTAAGAACTAAAGTAAATTTAAAAAAAAAAGGTTTTTAAATATAGACTAACAAGGGAAGTTAGTAAAGTTGCTAAGCAATATGTATATATTTATTTATTATATTTTTTCTGCTCTTCTTTTATTCTTATTTTACTCGTACGATTTTTTCTTGCTATTTAAATCGTAGTTGCTTAGTGCATATTTACACTGTAAGCAAAATGTTGCTTAGTCAGTCAAAGCCAAGTGCAATCATTACACATTCTTGGTTGCTAATTATATAGTCACAGTTTATAAATGTCTGTTGAATTCCAAATTAAATAATTATATTAATTAATATGCATATTCAAATCGAAGTGAAGTCCAAAAAAAAGTGCGTGAAATATAATATAAATAATAGTTGTGCCTCATTAAAGTTTTTACACCCTTTAGCAATTTTAAAGCATTTTGTGTATTCCTGTCAAATTAATTAATAAATGAAGTATATGCCATTTGTATTTGCACCTTTTTTTATTTTATAAAATAAATATGTAAAAAAAAAATGGAAATGCTCTTGATTTACAATGGAGAATGGAGCAGACGGCTTGCTTTTTATTTTATATTGAATTGAAACAAGTGGACGTTGAATGTTGACTGAGAGGAAATAAAAAAAAAAAAATATATATATATATATATATATATATATATATATTACGAATTTATGAATGCACAACTACACACGCACACCCACTCATATCTATGTGGTCACAAATAATATGATATCATGCTATCCACACAAAAGCGCATTAATTACAATTATTCATGTTTATTTGTACGCCGTAAGTTTTCTGTGTTAATTAGTGTAAATACACAGTCCTGTTCACTTTTTTTTTTTGATTATTATTTATCTGAGTGAGGCTGCATTTATATGCAGAATGAATTGAATGACAGTTGCTCGTTAACAGACTCTCACACATATATATATATATATATATATATATATATATATATATATATATATATATATATATACATATATATTGCCAAACTTAGGCTAGTTAATTTGCAGATGCAGGATGACTTTGCCAGCGAGTGAGAAGTCCAGCAAATGTTTGACATAAATTCCATTATCTAATGGATGCCAATAAACAGCGCACACAAAGAAACACACACATGCACAAACACGGACAATCAGATGTAGATACCGTTGTGCACCTGACAGGACCAAAGGAACATTGTCTCACATTTAAAATTAAAAGTGATGCGAAATGGCAAGGGTAATATTAAGGGGAAGCTGAGAAGGGTGAAGCAATGTTGCAAACTAATTTGAATTTATGCAAAGATGTCGAGCTGCCTATTATGAGGTTTAACAGGTTGATACCATGAGTCAATCAGCTATGAGACAAGGTATGTTATACGAAAAATAGGGTAATGAAAGAGAAGCTGATATTAGAATGACATAAATTCGAATTTCGAATAATCGATATCTGCTTGAGATAGATTTGTTTTATTCCTAGCTATCAAATAAACATAGTTAAAATTATTTGATCTATAGAGTAGACAACTTTTATCTCTCAGAATTATATAATAATCCATGTAAATTTCAGAAGTCTATAGATTTATTCTAAAAGGCATATTTTGAATAAAAATTATAAATTTGAAATATTTCATTATAAGAATTATACTAAATACAAATAAGAAAAATAAAACGGCTGCTTAGCTAATAATAAATTAATAAAAATTAAATAAATAAATAATTATATATAATATAAATCAAAGTATAATATAAATACATAGTACTTTATACTAAAGCTAAATTACATTATTAAAATACATAAAATTAAAATAAGTAAAAAATTTTAAATTTAGTGAACAAAATTGAAATAAATTATATGTAAAGATAAAAAAAAATTAATGAAAATGTAATAAAAAATGAACAATTTATAAAATCAATATGTATATAAAATATAATTAATAATATTGTAATATTATATATAAATAATATATATAATTATTAATATATGTATATCTGCTAGTCAAGAATTTTCAAAATTCGACTTGCTTCAGACATTAAAAGAAATGATGTAGGCGAGCTGGTTAAGTCAGTCATGCAACAGCTTCCAGTTGACTCATAATCATTGGTTATACCATGCCATTGATATTGTTCTGGTTAAAAGCTTACAGTTGAACCAAATTTTGGAGTAGTAACTCCGGGGAAACTATAAAATTTCAGAATCGACTGTTACAAAGGTAAGTATGATATGTGTGCATTTCGAGCTAAGATCAGTTGCAGCAAAACCGCTTTTCTGCATTTCTGTAAATAAAAAATATCAAACGGCATCGCAATTGTGGAAAAGTACCAGGCGAACATAAATGAGCAGTAGGGCGCGAAATGCTAGTTAAAATTAAATTGACATTGACCTTGAATTAAAAGTGAGAGTGAGAATAAACATGAGAGTGAGACTGAGAGTAAAAATAAGAGTGAGAGCTGATGACCATGAACAAGTAGGTTGCATACTCAAATAATTACTCGGCACTATTAATTTTAGAATTTAGTTATCAACCCACTTCTCATTTCTGTTCGCCTGGTAATTTTCACAAAGCGGCTGTGCTGCACGCTTACATTTCGCTGCATTTTGTAAGTAAAAATATCGTCGCTAGACCTAAAAATGCATCGTAATTACTTTAAAGTACCAGGCGAACATAAATGAGTAGTAGGGCGCAAAATGTTAGTTAAAATTAAGTTGACCTTGAATTAAAAGTGAGAGTGAGAATGAGTGGTTAATCTTGAATTAAAAGTGAGAGTGAGAGTGAGAGTTTACTAACATGAACAAGTAGGTTGCATACTCAAATAATTTCTCGGCACTATTAATTTTAGAATTTAGTTATCAACCCACTTCTCATTTCTGTTCGCCTGGTAATTTTCACAAAGCGGCTGTGCTGCACGCTTACATTTCGCTTCATTTTGTGAATGAAAATATCGTCGCTGGGCCTCAAACGGCACTGCAATTGCTGAAAACTACCAGGCGAACAGAAATGAGTAGTAGGGCGCGAAATTTTAGTTAAAATTAAGTTGACCTTGAATTAAAAGTGAGAGTGAGAGAGAGAGAGGGAGTGAGAGAGAGAGAGGGAGTGAGAGAGAGAGAGAGAGAAAAAAAAAAGAATGAAATAGAAAGAGAGAGAGAGAGAGAGAGCGTGAAAATGAGAGAGAGAGAGAGAGAGAGAGAGAGAGGTTAACTCAATATTCATTTAATTTTAACTAACATTTCGCGCCCTACTACTCATTTATGTTCGCCTGGTACTTCTGAAGACATTCTTGGAATTTAGCTGTCGTTAATCTGGCCGTATACAAAAATTCACTCATGAGCAAGCAAATATAATAAAAAATAAAAAATATGTAAAGAAAATATTTGGATATTGCAAAAAATAAAATTAAAACCAATCTAAAAAAAAAAATAATGATTTAGCTCTTATATACAGACAGACAGGGCTCACTCAACTCGGTTTGTCGTATTAAAAAAATTAAATAAAAACGATATAATAATAGCAAAATAAATAATATCATATTAATTAAACTGAACTTAACTAAGTCGCATGTTCTCTCCTTAGGTGTGACTCGAACAAAGTGAGCAAAGTGGTATATCAGCATTTGCCAGCTTTTACAAGAGTATTTCTGGGTCGTCAGCTAGCAATCGGCACTCTCTGCTTGTTATTATTGTTGTCTGTGTGCATGTAGAGCTCTGTAATTAAACTGCACATTATCAGGAACTCCACACACACACACATACACATACTTGGATATAGATATGTATAACAAGCACTTACACAGTCAAAGGGAGCGCATAATTATGCAGGCATTTGCATGTGTCGTGTGTGTCGAGCCCCGCCCAACTGTCACATTGCATTTCGACCATGTGTGTGAAATTAAATTTGGTCACATTTAATTATTGTTTATGCAAAAGCATCTTCGAAATTTCAATATTGTCATAGAAATGAGCTGCCCAATAAAGGGCGTTATCCGATGGAATATATATAGAGATTGATGCGAGAGCCGAGCATGATGGATTAGAGTTGTGTCTTTTGCCAAGAGTTTCTAAGATGAAGCAACAAACAAATTGCTAAATAGGTATATTACTAAATATCAACTGATTCCTTTTCTGAAAGGGTTATTCGATAACTTAACCACAAGTCACCCCCTGCTGCACCGTGCATCGTTTCCACATCAATCGCAACCAATTTAATTTCACAATTAAATGCAAAGACGCGATGCGTTTAGCATAAATTAACAGCATGTAAGTAGGCGCCGCAGGGTGCCAAACATTGTGAAAGGAAGGGGGGTCTTGGGTGTGGTTCATTGGTTTCAGGTGTTGCCACCAAATAAGCCGTCAGGCAGCGCTTCCGTTACTTACCTCCTCCCGCCATCCACCACCCACACAGAGCCTGCGCTCGCGGTATGGGCAGCAATTTTCCATTAGTGTATTTATTGCAGAATCTAATTTAATTGACGTCATCGTCTAATGCATTTAAGTAAAAGGAATTAAATGCCTTAAATTGTACGCCTTAATTAAATTAGCCAAGATATTTGCTAAAATACAGTATTAAAAGCTCTAATGGATACGTGCGAATTGGCTCACAGAAAACACGGCTAACATCTATCAAGAAGCAGCTGTAACAACAGTTGCTGGAAATAAATTTCTTCAGCCAGACAGAAACATATGTTGTGCGTGCTTTTCGGTTCGAATATCAGTAATCAATTTGAGATGTTGCCGTAGTATCTGAAAACGAGTTTCTACTTTAAGTTCTTTACTATATTCAATAATAAATATAATTTAAATATATAAATAAATTACAATATTTATATATTAGCAAAAAGTTCTTGTTCAAATTGTTTACATGTTTGGCTTTCATAAATTTAAAATGAAAAACTAGTTTATGACCAGCCGAAGCAGTCATTGCTAAACTGCCGACTACAGCTTAACAAGCAGTGCATCTAAAACTGCGTGTTTTGTTAGCGATTCTTAACGAATCATTGTGAGCTAAAAACTAAATTTAATTTATTCCAGAATAAGAAAAATTATAATATTTTATAATTAATGATACACGAAGATATTATTAAACAAAATAAATAAAATATGTACAAAATATTTTTGTTTTTAAAATGGCGCATTTGAAATTGATTATGAATTCATCTGAGTGCTAAAGTTAATTTAAATAAATGTGTATAATAATATATATGAGCATATAAAATCAATCTAAAATAAATATAATATCTTTACAATTTTTTAATTTTTTTTTTATAAAATGCATGTTCAATGCACAAGCTAGTTGAAAAAATTTAAAAATAATAATATTAAAATATAAAAATAATGTAAATAACTTGTAACTCGCATATATAATACTCTGCGCATTTTGCTACCGACTCTTAATGTTGACCTTAGTTTTTGCTTACTTTAAAAATAACTAACAAAATAAAAATATTGAAATTGCAGCAATTATAATAAAGATAATTGTCAAAAATATGAAAATAATATATAATAACACGCGATTCTCAAATTGCTTTCAGCTAACTGAAAACTATAAAAACTAAGTAAACATAAAAAATTGGCATATTATTGAGTTTAAAAATATAAACAAAATATATAAAAGTCTTGTCATGCACATATATACCGTTACAAGTAGCAGCTGAACAAGAAAACAAAATAAATAAAGGAGAATAATAAAATATTTGTACTTTTATTTTTTTTTATATATATTTAAATATATTTTTTATTTAAATATATATTAAAAATAGTACAAAAACGAAATAAGTAAAATAAGTAATTTACTTGAATATATATTTAAAATAAATATATATAAATATTTTATTTGATATATTTATTTTCTGTCTTATATATTTATCGATTGCAAATCCGCGTAAATCAAAATGATGTGCTAACGTCTTGCTCTTGGCCAAATATGCTTAAGAGAAACAAGACTACCGGTTAGCTAACCGCAACACTTAATCAGCTTTATCTGCACCGGAGGTATACACGGGCATTAAAAAAGTAAAAATAATAATTATAAATATTACTTTTTAGCCGCATGGCTGGCTGCACAGACAGCACTGAAGTTGGTTGTTTTTATCTTTCTTTATTTTGGCGTCGACTTTGCCGTTAACCTTCGACGCGAAAATTGTTTTGTACTTATTTTTTTTTTTAACATTCGGTTTGGCTGGCAGCTCACACTGTTTAAAGGTGTTTTTCAGTTTAGTTTCTTTTGTTGTTGTTGCTGTTGTTGCTGTGTTCAGGGCACAGTGTGCTATGGGAGTACGAGTTTTTAATTGAAGGACGTCGGCGGCATTGGCAATTCGAAGGCGAGCCAAGTGAGCAGCCAAACTGGAGCTCTGTGGCAACCTCTCACAGTTGCAGCTAACAGTTAACAGTTAACAGTTGCATTAGAGCCCAGTTAGCTGCCGTTTCTAGTTGTCAGTTGCAACTGAGTTCTTGCAGTTACCTTTAATTTACCTTTTTCGGTGATTGTTGGCCAGCAACAAGTCACGTTCCGTTGGCTGTGAGCTGCGTTTAAGCCACCGTCCGGTTATTTCACTTGGATTCTTGGTAATTGCAGCACTCGCCGCTTGTCACTCACTTACTCAGTCCACCAGGGTCAAACGGGTTTTTACACATTTTTTATTCACCTCCATATCAGCTGGACAGGGTGTAGCCCAGGTAATGCATGTGTGCGGCTCAGTAATCTTTTACCTGCCGATAAGCCAGCTCTAGTTGCAGCTGTCGCATATTTTAGAATATTATCCAAATATTGACATGGCGTGTGCGTACGTGCCAGAAGACACGCAACTCTCTTATCCTCAATGCAAACACAGCAACGGAATGCCCATCATTATCAGAGCTATTCAAATGTCTGTCTAATTTATGCTAAGTTTGTTTCTTTACATTGAAAATATAATTAAGTCATATTTAAATTGTAGTTATTAAACAAAGTAAACAAAGAATAATATGATTTTCCTTGAGAAAAGTATCTTAGTGAGCGAACCACAAATATATTCCCAAGTTCGTTAGAGCTTAGTAAATGTATATATTATTCAATTATATTTAAATATTATTTAACTAACTTTTAAGCTTCAATGATAAACCTATATTAATCTATAAAAATGTATAATTATTTTGAAGATAATATATTATAAATATATTAAAGATAATATATCAATATATTATAAAAAAGTAATGCAATTATAAACAATATTAAACGCAAATATTTTATTTTTAAGACATTTTTCAAATAAATTGTTGTTTCAACAATTGCCAAAAGCTATTTTTTGATATTACAAATATTTTCTAAAATATTTTATTTATTAATTCTTTGATTTTATAAATAATTTATATTGCAACTTTTTTTATTTAAACAAATTTATTTTATTCGAAACATATTTAACGACAGCTTCGAATATTTTTTATCTAACACAAAAAAATACTGAAATTTTAATATTAAAAATGATATATATGCAAATATTATTTGCATTATATTATTAAAAAAAAAATATTTTTAAAATCCTAATATAGGTTATATATATATATATGTGCAGATATTATTTATATTATATTATTTTATATTATATATTTTATTCGAAATATATTTTAAGACAATTTACAATAATTTAAAATTTGTACATAGCTTTTTCTTTAAGTTTATTTTATTTTGCGTGTTTACATTGAAAATGTATTATTGTGTGCAACTTGAACTATTGAAATTCAAGGTGTTTCTTAATTTATTTTGAATGTGCCTACATTGATTTGCTGACACTTGAACCACTGTGCTTTTAAGCTGCACTTAAATACTATCAGCAGCGGGCATTAGCCTGCGACAGGTAATCGAACTCAAGAGACCAAAAATAATTTCAAATACAGGGGATCGATCCTGAGTGGGTATATATATTGTGTATACATTATATATTGGGCGTGATACAAAATAACATGTGTATATAAAGAATATCTTTTTTGTTTTGATGCACAGCTGCTGGCATGTAATTAACACACAGTGAGTGCCGAAAGTCGACAACAGGTGAGCAGCAGGTAAGCTAGCGCTCACTCTCTCTCTCACTCGCTCTCTCGATCGTGTCGGATCGCTCGCTTATGCTCCGGCTCTCCCGCTCTCCCTCTCTCTATTTCTTTCTCTCGGTGTTGGCCATCAGCTGTTTGGCTGCTTGGCTGACTTGAGTCGAGCCGAACTAAGCGCTGCGGCAGCTGCTTCAGTTCTGCTCTAAGCCGCCTTCAGGTTGCACGCGTCGCTTTGCGTTTTGTCGCGCGTGTTTTGCTGCGGATTTACAGTTACATTAACTAGCTCGTGCCGTGTGCGCTTGAATGCCAAATTTAATAGCCACTGTGCCTGAACAACAACAATAACAACAACCGTTAACGTCAACTAGCGTTTAATTTTGAAGAGTAAGAAAAAAAAACAGAAGCAGACGAAACAGAAACATATAAAAATCTCAAATCGTTTACTTTCGTTTTTCCAACTTTCATTTTCGTTAAAAAATAAAAAGTTTTCATTGAAACAAGTGTCACTCTCAAAGGCTGTGCTACACCACACGAAACTCCATTGAAGCTGTGCTAACAAATCGAGAGTTTAATACGACAAGTTAATCATAATAAATATAATACAGTAAAATATAAAAAAAGCAGCAGCAGCACAGACGCACACACACACACACACAGAGAGACAGAGACGTTCGATATGGCGCTCATGGACACCGCTTGGCGCTGCCGTCTGATGATATTTGGAGTCGCTTCGCTGCTGCTCGTTGGCGATCTCTTCGGCTATGGCGGCTATAGTGTGCGCGGCGTTAAATCGGATCATCCGGATGAGGTGGGCGTGCAGGGTGGGGGTCCGCCGACCGGGCCAGCTGCCGCCGCTGCTGGCAAGTTTCAGCAGAAGAATGCCGAAATCGACATAGGCGAAGGTGAGTGACTTCAAGCCATATTCCATACTCCACACATCCATACGTCCATCATATCCATGTCCAATTTGCGTTGCATTTCAATTTTGTAATCGAATTTGGGTTTTTTTTACGTTGTACGCAAATTTAAGCTTGGCTTTTGTTTAACTGTTTTTTGCTATATATCTTCTTCTTCTTTTTCTTTTTTTTTGGCTTAAACAACGCAAATTTGTACACACTTGGCACATTGCAACACCTCAGTCTGTCTCGCTCGCACATTTTTTACGGTTTACTTCATGAATTCAGCTCTCGGTGCTGTCTGTTTATGTTTGTTGTTGTTGTCTTTTCATAAGTCGCGCTTTATTTGTTGGTATCAAGGTCAATTTCGATTTATAAATGGCAGCTTCATGCTTTTTTGTGTAGTGTAAAACGCTGACAACACGTGTAAGCGAATAATTGAATAAAAGCCTTGCCTCTTAACCGGAATTGGCCGGCCTTAAATATGGCTTATATATATATATTTATATATTTAATTTCCATTTTTTGCTTATGAATGTCGTCTGTTATGAAATAATTTTTTACTCACGCAAATTCCTCCGCCCTTTTCTTATCTGTTGCGCCAGGCGTTGTCTAGGCCAGGCTTAGATTTGCACGTATGTTACGTAGTTTCAAGCTTGAACTGTCTAGACTATTTAAATGGCACATAAATGTTGACATTTGCTAGAACTTTTAATTGCTGCCCAAAAAACATTGCCCCTCATTTAAGCAGCTAATTAAAAAGCTTCCACACAAGTTTTTATTCTAAGTGAACCGATTCTCTGGAATTAGAATTAAATTATTCGTGGTTTATTTTTGTGTTTCTATATTGTCAGTGATCCTAATGCACTTGTTTGGAGACTTTAGCATTAGCATAAATACTAGAGTTTTATATGCTCTATGTAAATACTGTCTGCTGTCTATGTTAAGTGTTTCTTATATGATCTACGTAGGTGTCTGATGCTGATGCTAACAGCTGTCCGTCAATTGTACTCTGTTATCTTTATTTGCAGAATTTGATAACAATTTACTATGTTACATTTAGCCTCTTTTAACCTATGTTAGCTATGTTAACTTCTGCCTATGTACTTGAGGTATTACTACTACTCAGCTGCATTCTATGTTGACTGCTTTCTAAATAAATGAAATAAATATATTAACCTATGTTAGCTTCTGACTATGTTAATAGCTTACTAAGTTAACTGATGAGTACGTAAACAGTTTCCTATATTGGTTATGGTTTATGTTAGTTGTTGCCTATTAAATACTGCGTATTAAATGCTGACTGTTTCCCTAGTCTAAATATGGTAACTATGGTAGCTTCTCCCTATATTAAAGTTCTGCCTGTGTCAACTTCAGCTAATGTTAACAACTGTTTACTTTTACCTATGTTAATTGCAGTCTACTGTAATCTAGTTTCACTATGCTAACTCTGCTATGTTGTCTATGCTGGCAACTGTTATGTTACCTTCTGTTAATTTCAGCCTGTTAACTGAAGCATTTTTTAGTATGTTAACTTTGTGATTAGAAAACAAAGATAAACTTAAAATTTGTATTCGAATTTCTCTTATATTTTATTTATCAATTGACAAACTTGAATCTATATAATTTTAAAGGTTTTTGATCTATTTTTTTACACTTTTGATTTACCGATCCAATTAAATATTGTATTAATAACATATTCTCTGTAGTCACTTGTCAACTAAACATTTATTTGCTTGCAAAAATGTTTCTTGTTTGGTTTCTCTGGCGAGTCACGCAACAGATACCGCAGGGGGCTCGCGGCAGATCGAATTCCATATTATTTAACACTTTACCGGACATGGCATGCCCATGCCCATGCCCACACAGGTTCGTCGCTTGCGTATCGACAGCTGGTATAAAATAAAAAAACAATACATATATTTAACCACTTTCCAATGCCCAACGATTTGCATAATTTTATAGAGTCACGGTAGGCCAGTGACATAAGAGCCGTAAATGTTGTTGATTTTTTCCAGCGATTATGCAATGCGGCGGCTCTCGATAGACATTTGAGTAAAGCTCAATAAAAGCAATAATAAAAAAAAAATGTTAATTAAATTAAGCGAAAGTCAAAGTGCAGCTTGAGGCAGCTTTTGCATGCTTAAGCGATAGAGCTGAAGAATCTATTGAAATTTCTCTTGAGCTGTGAGGTCAAAAGCTTTGAAGAGACATAAATATGAGAGCAACTTATGTTTATGTGAATTTGGACTGTATAATGCAAGCATAAAGGCAGTAGCTTAAGCTCTTGTAAATATTTGGAGATAAATTGATATTAATGTGGCAGTAGCTTATGATCGTGTTGCACTTCATGTTAATATTTAGTAAGCTGCATGTTAACTAACAGCCGTATCTTTCCCGGCCATTAATTATATTATGTTTGATTGGCTTCAAGCTTTTATGCTAGCTTATGCTGCTGTTTTTAACTTGATATTTTCTACCTTAAGCTCAGATCACACCACAGCGAGTTCAGTTAAACATGTTAATTAACAGTATTTGGCTTAAGCAAATGTTAGCTTGACAATTTAGAGCTACAGCTGTGAAATCTAACCGGAATAGCATAGTTCATTAACATGATATCATCTGCGGTCGCGTCTCGGCTGATTTCGTGTTTGTGCGCAGCTTTTTTGCTTGCGCTGGCTGAGGTGAAAGTGGAAAAATGCGAAGCAAACAAACTTCACGTAATAAAATCAACTCAGAGCGACAACTTTTCATTTGCATGTGCTGGAAATCTGTGTGGGAAACTGCGCTGCAACTTTCCCAACGGTCTGCCAGGGGGAATCTTTCAATGACAGAGCTTAAAATTCCGATGAGGTGCACAGTGTCTAGACGAAGCTGCAGAGCTTAACAGGAAATTGGCAAATCACAATGACGAATGACAAATGTTTCAGAAAACTTGACTGGACCTGGGCTATTTTCATGTATTTTGAACTGATTTGAGCCAAGCATTTGTAAAAAAGCCTAGCCCAAAACCAGTTTCAATACATAATTGCCGCTCTATAAATGATCGCAAACTAGTTCTACGGAAATCGAGAGTGCCCTGAAATGAATTCTCAGCTATTGCATAATATCGGTGCTAATGACTTGCAAATGGATTGTCAAATTTGTCTCTCGGGGGTTACAGGTTTCGCTCACTAAAATTAATCAGACCAGAGTCAATTTTTATTTTATTGGCATGCCTCGCACGTCTCTTGGACAAAAAACAAGTCGTTGATAAGTGCAGTGCGTGATGAACATGCAGAACTTGCACTTATTTATCGAGGCCCAATCACAGCACAGACAGTACGTGCACTTGGACACAAAGTGAGCTCATTTTCGATATTGTCTTGATAAGAATCTATATAGAATCTCTTTCTTCTGCCACACACTGCGAGAGTCGCTGGCCAGGCAGGTTTAATTTGAGTGCCAGCCAACTGGATGCGCCAGTCCTACACTCTAAGAAGCCGGCTTTCCTCAGAAGCTCATCTGTCCATAAATTAAAAGCCACAAACTAGACGCCACCCTGTGCGATTTACGTCATTTTTCACGCGCCGCAAAACTCTTTTCCGCGTACAAAGTTCAGCTGATTGGGCTTGGACTGGCTGAGGGTAGTCGAGGCAGCAGTTGGGCTCGCTGCTTTGGTGGTTAATTGCCAATAAATGCCAGTTGGCTTCGACTTTAATTTAATATTTATACAACACCATAATTAATTAAACTAAACAACGACCAAATGACTAAGCAAACATTGGCTGCGGCGTTGAAATTCGTTTAGAAAAAAATCAAAGTTCAACGCACGTTTTGGCCTTGCAGGGGGCGAGTTCTCACTCTGTGTGAGTGTGTGTGTGTGTGTGTATGTGTAGTGATTGCTCATAAATAAAAGCCAGAAAACAAAACAAAAATATTTAAACAATTCGCAACTTTATTTAAATATCTAAGTTTGCGGACACCAAAACCGAAATTAAAATTGAAATATTGAAACATTTATAGCTGATATAACAGGGTATACTCTATTTATATATTTTTTACTGGGTATTTAACAGTTAAATATTTGCATAGATGTTTAATGAAACCCAATGCTGAAAACAAAGAGAAAAAAAAACAAAAACAATTTCTACAATTTAAATGCAACTCTATTGTTAAAAAGGTTGTTTATTTGGGAGTTCAGATAGGAGATCTTTAAAAATGTCAGAATGTTTTTATGCATGTATATATATATAGATATATACATATTTATTTATATTTATATTCCTTGATTATAGCCGACAGCTGCGACTTACTCTTCAGACTGCATTCATGGTACCATGAATTTTCTATATATTATTTATATATTCTTTATATAATATATTATATTATATATATATGCTAATTTGTTATAATATATATATATATATATATATATATATATATATATATATATATATATATATATATATATTAATATTGGGCTTATAATTTATAACAAATTTTCATATATTTTTTAAAGAATATATAAAAATTTTCTAAATTCAACTTGATATTTTCTTCTCTTCTACTCTTCTCTTTCTACTCTGGCTTAAATGTATGAAAAATTATATTAAATATTTTTAAATATATTATATATGAAATATATAAATTATTTTTCATATTTTTAATTGTAGCATATATGAAATATGTAAATAATTTTTCAAATTTTTGCTTGGCTAACAAAATCTAAATAATTTAGTCAGTGGCAAGTTAGGTTCTGGCTCAAATGCATGGAAATTCGATATTTCTATCCGTATCAATATGTATATATACATATATATATTTATATTATATTATATATATAGCTGCCTAACTTGCACTGTCATAGCGTATTTCATATGCGACTCGGCGCATTTCAGAAGTTATTTTTGTTGTTGATTCCCAATATTTTGAAATATTGCTTTTGTGGCCTTGATGTGTTTATTTTTGCGCAGTTGAAAGTTTGTTTGTTTTAATTTATAGCAAAAAATACCCAAATAGATACAAGTGCAAATGCAAAATAATTTTGACTTCTCAATAATTTAACTGAAATTTCATTTTAGAACACGACTTTGATGAATTCTCAGCAGCTGCGGCTCTAAAGCCCGTGGCAGCTGCGGCCATGACTGCAGCCAGTCTGAAGAGCAAGTCGCAGCTGTCGGATACCATCAAGGAGTCGTGTCTGCCCAAGATGCTGTGCGAACTGGCTGCCAAGCCGGAGTACCAGCTGAGCGAGAAGGAGCGCGAGCTGCTTAGATTGATAAGGTGAGTGATCAACTATATATATATATATGGGATCAGCTAGAGCTTGTAAAGTTGACATAAGTTTTTAGTTTGGCAATAAAAACATTTATTTTCATGGCCTATTTGATAATTACTTGAACTGTTGTCGGGTTGGGCGGGGTCGGATCGTACAATGAACTGAGCTCAGCTTACAAAAATTACAACAATATTGGGCTCTTGGCCTTGTTTAGACAGACAGCAGAGGCAGCTTCACTATTGGCTTGTGTAATGACTGAGCATCGATGGGGCCTAACCTACCTCACATTGACGACGCGCTGTAACCTCGCACTTGAGTCGAAGGTGAACTGTTACCGACTCTATACAGAATCGCTGTTTGTAGCTCATTTAGTTCTACGGAGCACAAGGTAGAGTTGTGAGACAAAACTGACAAAACGAAAACGACCCCGTTTGTGACCCTGAGCTATGCATGCTTTGTAGATATGTGTTAAATAGTCCAATTTACTAACTTTATCTTCCGCCTTTTGTTATTGTTGTGGTTGTCGTTTCTTGCAGATCGCCGACCATGCCCTGGATGATGAATATGCCGCCAAGCAAATGGTATTTCGCTGCCCACATGGGCGAGCTGATGCGACATACTAGCGATAGTCTGAGCGGTCCCATGGGCTGTGCCAATCTCTGGCCGAACTGCCCCATCAGCTCCAAGAAGCTAATGAAACTCAGCTATAAAGTGCGCGTTTAGATGCCAGCCAATGTGATCATAGATTATTAAATTAAGCTCTAGGTTAGTAGGCGTACACACACACACACACACACACGCAAACGCATATACATGCACATACAGATGAAGAGACGGACGATGGGGGCCTGAAGCTGAAGAGACTTAACTATTGTACCATAAACTTAACGCTCTCTGGAGGCCCTCCCTCGACTGGCTGAAAGAAATGCCCGTGGCGGCAGGACTGATGTGACAATTTGTAACTTGTATCGATTAGCTCTAAGTGCGCTAAGTAGTCATTAAGCGTGGCTAGTCTATCTCAATTATATTTTAGTTAACTCTTAGCCTTAGTTCGACGCGCGTCTAATTGTAAATAAATGCAAAAATATATTTAATACGATTTGCAAACTGTGCAAATGCCTTTTCAGTGTGGGTAAACTAATGATACAACTATTTACTATATATATAAATTTGTATTTATATGTATATATACATATATTAAACATCATCTTTAGACCTTTTACTAGCTAAACGCCCTTCGAATTTATCTGACGAAAGCAAAATGTATTTATAATTGTTATTTTTTAAGTGCTCGGAAATATCGCCGTAGTAGACTTAATGGCAATTGTAATATGTTTTTAGCGGGTCGCACTTCAATCAAGTCTTGAAGTGTGACCAAAACCCAATCACGATAACCCAACAGTGACTAAACACTTTCGTTTCACATAATGAGAGTTTTTTTTTTATTACAAGCACCTGAAACTGATTTCCTCATCAATATAATTACAATGTAGACAAGATATGTAACCTGATCAAGCTTGATTTTTCAATAGATATAGCTACTGTTCAATGTCTTTAATAACATTTAATAGTTGTATTTATGTTTGTATTTGAATATTTATTTCAATAACTCGCCCCGCTAACAGACAGCTGATGCAATTAATACATATATATATAATAAATATATATAATAATAAATAACAATAAGAAATAAAAATAATGATTTATACACATAAATAATAAAAGTAAATTATGAATAATAAATAAACTGAATAATATGAAAATAAAATAGTAAATAATAATAATAAATAATAAATAATAAATAATAAAAATTAGATAATAAATAATAACAATAGAAAAAAATATATATAATACGTCAAAATATACAGTCATTTAAGCAACTGAATGAAAAAGCATTCGCGTGTCTGGTTATTTTATTAGCTTATCTTCATTGTAAGCTTTTAACTGGTTTAACAAGTTAACTTTTACAAGTCTAACTTAAAAGAACGTTAATGGAGAAATGATTTATTTATAATAATTATCTGACTTATATCTATAATTTTGTATATCAAGTACATAATTTCCTTATATATATATATATATTATATTTATTATGAATTATAATATAATTATATATATATATATATTTATATTTATGTGCATTCATTTATGAAATGAGAAAACAAAACTGGGCTGAGAATAAAAAAAAAAAATTGCGCCTCGGACAAGCAAGTGCTTGTTCACTGCTCTAGGTTCAATTTCGTACTACTTTCATTATACGAAGTTGAAATGCAGCACAGCTGGCACACCCAGAGAACGAGCATATTAGAGCGCTCATAGGGAGAGCGACACTTCCGCTCACACAGCTTTAACTCCAAATGGTGATCATTACATTGATAGGCGCTGAATATAAAATAATTTAAATTTATTTATTGAATTGAGCTGCAAGCCAACATATATTTCTAGACTTTTGATTGCTTATTAAAATAATATATTTTGCTCTAGCATAATGCTCTAGGTACCTCTGCGATTCAGTCGATGTAATACTCTCAGTTTTTGTCTGTTCTTATTGGTAGATAGAGTAGGTGGGAGTTGCTGCCTATGAGCGTGTCTGGAGCTGTGTTGCCCAATGAGTTTAGCTCTATAGCAATTTCAGCTTGAGTTCCCCAAAAGTCGGTACTCAAGGCACATCTTCATAGTTAAACATTGAGCCACCTTATGAGGGTCAATCATATGACTACTATAACCGCATCTAGTGATCTAGTGACTTGGCTGCATAAAGATCGAGCACTGCTCATTTGGAGAGTCTCAAACTGCAATCATTATCTTTCTATACACCTTAATAACTAGCATTTGGAGTTGATGTTGTTTCTAATGGCTTCAAGCTCATATGCAAATCTATTGCCTCTCATTGCATACTTTTGGGCGACGACTTTTAAATAAGTCACATCGAGAGGCAATTCACTTGAAATGCAAATCGTTTGTTGACATTGCACAGCTCAAACGATAAGGCATTAAAAAGTGGCTGATTGGCTCATTGAACATGCTCGAGGCGTAAAAATGGCCACACACAGGCCAAAAATGAAATAGCCGAAGAATTCGAGCGAAATGGCGGCATTCTGACAAACATATTAAATAGCTCATTAAGTGTTAAGCAACAGGTCAGTTAAGAAAGTAAACAAGTCAATTGGCTGGTCAATTCTAACTGATTTATGGCGCACATAAATAAGTCAGCGACTCGCTGCTGCTGCTGCTGCTCCCGGACTTATTGTGGGGCCCAAAGCACGTTGCGTTTGGCAACGTTTGGCGCCTCGATTTGGGCCATGTTTGCTTGCCAAAGACCAAAACTAACAGCATGTTAAAACAATCGCGCGAAATTGCGTTCGACTTCTGTTGTTGTTGTTGTTGTTGTTGGGATGGCCTAACAGAAACAATAAACAATAAAAGTAAACAATTTGTAATATCAATGGAATTGGGTCAGTCAGCCGGTTGTTACGCTCGTTGCGTGCCAAAAGTGGATCTCGGCGCACTTTCATTGTTTCGATTTGGGAATGGGGACCGGGGCGACTCTATCTATCTAATTTCGGTCTGACATTTGACAACTTGTTCGTTGTCCGTTGTTGTTGTTGTTGTTGTGCAACGTGTGACGAGTGCTGGCAAGTGCAGCTCATGAGACTTTCAACAGACAGTCAAACTTCTATCAGTTTGTTGCGTTGCCTAATATTTCCGCATTGCATTGGCAAAGGAAAGGCAGACACTCTCAGACTCCCAGTCTGCCTGTCTCTGTCTCTTTCTCTTTCACACTCTCTCCAGCCCACTTGAATCCGGACCTGGGAGCGTGCAACCAAAACGGCAACAAGTGTCAGGCAACTGGAAAAACATGAAAATTACGCGGCCCAACAAAGGAAACGTGGCAATAGCAGCAAGCGTGCAAAAGCCACAATTGTTGTGGCCAATGCCTTAATACCCTGTAAATGTGCTAATGCTATTGTCATGAATATATGGTTTATTTAAAACCAGCTGCATTAGTTTATAGCGAGAAGTATTAAACCGGCAGCATGAAGACCAATGTCTGAATCAAGTCTGGATAAATTTATTTAATCGTTAATCCATAACAATCACTATTGTTGCAAGACGATTAGCATTAACATACAAGTTACTCTTACTAATTAGACAATTATCAATAATTATTCTCAGACTAGTTATATAGTTAATATAATTATAATACACCTGTAACTCGCTTTACACGGTAGATAACTTCCAGACAAAACAGTTTAAAGAAATAAGATTTTATATGAAAAAAAAAACCATGTAAAGCGAAAAAGTGTAAATAAGATTTAATGACATTTATAATACTTAAAGCATAACTTTATAATAAGATGTAATAAGATGTAAAAGAATCATTTTTAGTCATAAAAAATATAGAAATAGGTTAAAAAAAAACCTTTTTTTTACTTTTGAATTTAATGGTAAATTCCCTCTTTGTTAAAATATTATGACAGCATGCCATATTTTAAATTAATTTAAATGTAAGTAAATAATACAAAAAGTTGTTTTTTTTTTATTTTAAAAACCGTGTTACAACGATGGCAGTTAATGCTGTCATTCCTGCACTTACTTTTCGCGTCGTCTGTCTGGCTCTTCCTCTCAATATTTCAAGCACACAAACTTCCTCTTTATATCCATTTTTTGCTTTATGTGTCTCTGCTTCTGTCATTCTCTAGTCTTCTATTTATCGCTCTCCCTCTTCCTCTCTCACTTAGAGTTTTTCCCCACTTTATTTCATTATTTATCTCTCCTCTCGCTTAATATTAATATTAAATATTAAATATCTAAATATATCTCCTTCCTTAAGTGATTATAATCTTCGAGTTTCTTTGCCTTCTTTCTTATATATAGTCTTCTTAGTTTACTCGGTCGATCGATAAATCAATCTACTCTTTGGCAGTGATTTTTATTAACTTAAATTAAATACACTTTACTAACTCCATAGGAAGCATACCCAATAGCTGCTCTTTCCAGGGTATCAGCACACTACATTTCTAGCCTACATTGTGTGGTATGTGGAATAAAAGTTGCCACTAATGTAAGCCAGGCTAAGAGTGGGTGCTGCCAAGTTGCAGTGCAGCGTGAGCCACAAGTGTTAACAGGCGCCGTCTTGCGTAACCGGGCAACCGACTGATTGACTGACTGGCCAACAGGTAGCCGGGCAGAGGCACAGCAGGGGGCGAGAGGGGAGTTTCAAGAGTGAGCGAATGAGCGATCGACTGATTGTGTCAGTTCTTGTCAGTTCTTGTCTATTATTAAACTCAATTGTGTGGCTAACGGCATGCACAGCTACTCGACCAACTGACTCGATCTAGATACAGATACAGATATAGAGATAGATAGCCATGATCAGTTCCCCTCGGCGTTTGTAATTGAAAGCTGAAAGTCAAGCGAAACATTAATAACAATCGCCGCTCGCTGAGCAACTGGGGCTAGCCACAAAGCGTGGACAGTGACACGTGCTCCATGGCGCTCTTGACAAAAGCTTGGACAAACAATTGCCAAAGTTGAGTTATTGAAGCTAACTGCAAATTGTGTTAATTGAATAAATCAACAAAAGTAGATTTTAGTGTGGAAATGCGAACTCAGCCATAGATAAGGCGTGTCTTTTGGGTATGCTGCCTGTAAACCAAGTTGGAAACGAGCTGTTAATCATTTGTTAAAGATGAGCTGTAAAAGGTGTAGAAAATCTTACAGATGATGTGATTATAGCAGATATGATTCGCTTGTTGACAAGTTGAAACTAAACTTAGATGCCAGCATATGTGCTGGTAAATTATATTTCATATTTGTTTTAGACTATTAACTTTTTAGCACTTGGCCCCATGCATATTGCGGGCTCGAGCCTTAACCTAAACGCACCCCGAGCTCAAATGGCTAGCGGAATTGAGCGCATGTGGCCGCAACTAAAAGCAAATGCAGATTAAGCAATTGATATGCAAAAGCCAAGTGTAACGCATACCAAAAGCTAGACACGCCAGACACGGCAGACACGGCCAAGAGGAAATTACAGGTGCAAAAGTAACGGCCACTAAAGTGGAGAATTTCATAACAATTCATAATTGCAAGCCGAAATGATAGACAAGCGAGTGGGAGAGAGAGAGAGGGAGAGGGAGAGAGATATGGAGAGTGAGGCAACAGCTGAGCTGCAACTGGTTTGTCCGCTTTTAGCGCTGGGTAGGCTCGGCTGCGCCCTCTACTTGACCACATTGCCTCACTTTCACTTGTCTTTGGCTTCTTTTGCTTCCGCACGAAACTTGGTCAAAATGCAAAGCAAACTTGGCCACCAACTTGACTTGAAGCGAGTCGCTTGCTGCTGCTGTTGCTGTTGTTGTCTTGTGGTTTACACATTATTTTTGTCATCCTCGCTCTTTTTGTATTTTTGTTTGCTGCGCTTTGGCGGCCCGCAGTCGCGTTAACTTGGCTCAGTCACTCGAAGACATTAAGCGCACCAAGTTGCTTAGCTAACTGGCCTGCTCCAACTATTCACGACGATGAATCTGCGTTACATTTGCACTTTGTCGCTGCTGCCCACGCTCTATGTGCTGCTGGTGCTGCTGCTGGACTATGTGGAGCAGGGCCTGGCCCAGAATCCCGATCCGCTCTTCGAGCTGCCCGTGCAGCTGGTCGGCTTCCCAGTGATCGTCCTGTCCGTGCGCCTGTCGCAGTTCGCCAAAAAGCTGGCCTACTCCCTCAATCCAAGTAAGTCGTTCAACACCTATGGCTCGCTGTGAAAGTGGCGTGGCAGCTGCACTTGCCCTGCGGCATGAATCAGCTTTTAATTTCTTTTCATTAAGTGAAAGTCAAAATATGTGCATAAATTAGTAATGAGTGTGTCTGTGACAAAAATCAATTAATTACGAAGATAAATGGAACTGAAATAAAAAATATTTTAAATAGAAAACATTTAAAATAAAAAATATATAAAATAAAAAATATATAAAATAAAAATTATATAATATAAATAAATATTTGTAGTGTTTAATTTAATATATAAAAAAAAAAAAAAAAAAAAAAAAAAAAAAAAAAAAAAACAAAAAATAAATAAAATAAAAATATATAAAATTAAAAAAAATGTATATAATAAAAAATATATTAAATAGAAAATACTTATAAATAAAATTCTAAATATATAAGATAAATAAATAAAAAAAATAGATAAGATATAAAACAGATAAATTAAAAAATATATAAAATAAAAATTATATAAAATATAAAGTATAAATATAAAAATAAAAAATATAAAATTTAAAAAAAATGTATATAATTTAAAATATATTAAATTTTAAATATATTAAATAAAAATTAATATATAAATTAAATAATCTATAAATTAAAAATATATAAAATAAAAAATATTTATAAAATATGGAACTGCGCAAGTTTCTATATCCGAGCCTGGACTCAAGAGAGCCGCTCTGTTAATCATACAACAATTAATTCTTACTATATTATTAAATTGAATAATTGTATACAGTTAAGTAAGCTTATATCTCACAAATATTAATAAGAAAATAAAAACGTTTACCACATTTGTTGACAAATGGCCAAACTCTCATCTTAGCATGAGGTAAACGTACTCGCCGCTTGAAAACCAGACTCGAATGTGTGACAAAACTGGTGGTCGTGCTGAGTGGCTTAAATGGCCTAGCCGCTGCAGCGTGCACGTCCACTTAGTCGAAATGGGGTCAAGGCTGTGATGAAGACGGCTGTGGGCCGCAATGTCTTGTATTGAGGCGTGCGCGTTTACTTGCTGGGCAATTTTTTTTTTTTTTTATTTTTTATCGGGTAAACCCAGCTTGATGACAAGCAATCATGAATGCTAACGAGGGAAATACCAAACCAAGTTGAGCTCCGCTGCACTCTCAACTCCAAATGAGAAAATTGTGCAATCACCCACAGCAGCAGCCAAGTTTTTGGCATTCTCATCTGTTGCCACTTTGACTAATTTCGCATTTTATAAGCAAGCAGCCAACTGCCAACTGCAACTAACATAAAACTTCCCTTTTTTGCTGTGACTCTTGCAGATACGTACCGTTCGCGCAGCAGGCGAGAAGCCGGCCACCCGCACGCCCTCGACGCCGAGCTGGCCAAGAAGGAAATTCTGCGCGAGTTCGGGCCACAGGCTTGCATACTCGAGGAGCCGTGCCGCATGCATGCCGCACGCTCAGCCAGCCAACGACTACGAACTGGCTTTGACGGCAACGCAGCACCACATGCGCCCTGGTCGGAGGTCTTGAGGTAGGTCAAAGTTGTGGTATGAATAACCAGCTGCCTGTACATGGGTTGGCCAAAGCTGTTTGTAACTGATAATATGATATGATAAGTGTTTGCTTTAATTGAGTTGCTAATTTATAGGTTTAATAGTCATTAGTTCTTGGCAATTATTAATTTTTTTTTTATTATGAATACTTCAATATTAATCATAGGCCTTAAGGATAGAAAGCAAGCATTGAACTCAGCAGAAATCAGCATAATCCAATTGAGTCTCATACATAGAAAGCTGCAGACTTAGCTGTGTATAGGAACAGAGATAGAGATAGAGATAGCTTCCGCTTTATATATTTTTTATTTGAAATCTCTTTTGTAGGCGATTGTAATTGATAATATGATAAGTATTTAACTTTATCATTGATTTGAATAGAGTTGCTCATTTATTGGTTTGTTGCTCATTATTTTCTGTTAATTCTTGTATCTTTTATATGAATTGTAAGAAAAGAAGAAAAATCAGAATAATCCAGTTGACTCTTATACAAAGATATATACGCATTATGAAGCTATACCTTTAAACAGTTTCCACTCACATCTTTACTATATTTTCTATTTTAAATCTCTTTTGTTTTAAAAATTTTAAAGCTCTCTTGTAACGGATGATATGCTGAGAAAATTTATCTTTGCTTGAATTGTGATGCTAATTTATAGGTTTCTGAGTAGTTCATGCTTCGTAATTCTTCATATTTTCATATCAATACGTCTGCAAGATTCAGTTTTAATACATATATTAAAACTGAAGCTTGAAGTATTGATAGGAAGAGATGAAGAATTACGAATATATATATATATATATTTATATATATATATATATATATATATATTGATTTATTTCACTTGCTGTTACTTTTTTCTTAAACTTTATTTTACATTGAATATAGTTTATTATTTATACGTTTATACGTCGTTAGTCCTTGGTAATACTTGATATTTTCAAATGAATAATTCAACCTTTGCTTTTAAATTTCAAGTAAGCGGAAGGAATAAGAATAATTCAGTTAAAATATAAATATATCTATATGTATATAAATATGTATATATATAAATAGATAATTTATGAACGTATTAATATATTCATAGATATATTCATTCCTCATTTAGCTATTTATTAATAGCTCCCACTCACATATTTACTTCATTTCAATTTCAAATCTTCTTCGAAGAGCATTTGCTGTGCGCTCTGCACTGTGCTTAGATCATTTTCTTAGTTATTTCTTGTTCAAGTGGAACGCTGACTTTATGGCTGCCCAGCTGACAGACAGTAACAACTTGAACTTCTATTTGCCTCACCCACGCCCTCTCTCTTGTCTCTCTCATTCTATTGCTCATTTGGCATTCCCGTCGCTCTTGCTCTTGCAAATGAACATCTCGGATTGCATTTGTTATTGCTAGGTTGCAATTTGGCGCTGCTGTTGTTGTCATTTGCCAAATGAATGGCTTGTTTTTAGCTGCGAATGTTTTCCAATCAATTTTTATTATTTCTTCGCTGTTTCGTTTATCCCCGCCGCAACCCTGCAACCCTGCAACCCTGCACCCCTGTCATTGGCAATGCCAACTCATCTGCGCATAATTTAATGTCTTCCCTCTGAACTCCTAAACTTTAAATGTGCATGTCATTGCATTGGCATTGCCATTGCCATTGCTATTGCTATTGCCATTGCCATTGTCATTGGCTTTGGATTTCAATTTGTAAGTTTACATAAATTCGTTCTTTTTCCCTGATGAGTTAGTGGCTGCTCGCTTTCGCTATTGTCATGGTAATGCCATGCACGACTTTTCCGAGTTGAGGAAATTATTCTTTTCCGCACTGTTGGCCATTTCGTTGTCTTGCATTGCAGTGATTCATAATTAATTTCTTTCTTTCTCTCTCTCTCTCTCTCTCTCTCAGTTATTGTGTCTTAAGTCTTGACTGGTCTTGTTTGCCAACTCGTTTAAATATTTGATTCTTGTTTATTTTTTGGCCAAGCCATAGATAGTTTAAAACTTAAACAATAGCTATGGCATACGTGTCGTATGCGCAACATTTGGCATTCATAGTTTTGGCCATTGTTGTAAATTTCATTTAATATTGTGCCATATCGCACTCGCACTCGCATGCATCTGACACTTTCACACTTAACATGCAAAATTTTCAACACTCAAAGTTTCTTTTGCCTGCGCCTCGCCCACTCCTTAGCTCTCGCACACTCGCCTGGGCCCCAACGTGTCAAGTGCAAATATTCAAAATTATTTTTGAAATGTGCTCTGCGTCCGTCCGCTCCGTCCGTCCCTGTTTTCCTTTACTCCCATTTTGTGTGCTGTTTGCTTAGTTCTCGTTGCGCTGCAAATGTAATTGGCATTAGAAGTTTTGTACGTTTGCCCACGACGTGTTTTGTAATAATAAAATATGATTAAAGTTTTTGATTAAATTTATGCAAGCGCACAGTGGGCAGCCCCAACACATCCACAGCTGTGGATGTCTGCACTGGTCAGTTGTGTTGTTTTGCACCTTTTACGCTACTGCAGATGTGTTTGTTACCGAGTTGATTAAATTATTCCATTGCAGACGTGTGAAATTTTGCAAAGATGGGCTTGCTGGCAGCGGGCCAACAGCTAATCAGCAACAATTTTATATATATATAGCTATATATATATATTTCCATTTTAATTCACATATATTAACTCATCCTTGACTTACTTAAAACTGCTTTAGCATATCACTGCGCCCTCGCCCGCTCTGCTCTGCAGCCACTAATGCCTAGCTGCTCGCAAATTACTTTTGTTTTTTATATTGGCCCCAGTCCAGCAGGGAAAGAAGAAGCAGCAGCCTCTTGCGCTGGGAAGGGGCTGAGTGGGTGCAGACTTGTGTATATTACCCGCTACTTATAAGTAATTATTTTTGTAATCCGCTTTCGTTGCCGACTATTGTGCCTGCTGCTCATGATGATGATGATGATGATGATGATGATGACTCACTGAACAACATCTCTTTGGATGCGCCGTACTCAAACACTCAACCACTCAGGAACTACAAAGTGCAATCAACCGGCGGCTTGAAACAATGGCATCTGCTCTCGGTCTTTATCGGCGATGCTGTGCGAGATGTGCCGCTATGCAAGCACCTGGCCAAACGGATGCCCTGTCCAGGCGCCGGACCGCTGCCGCCGCCCCAGCCACGCTAAGCACCTACTGCAACATGGGCGGGTTTTTATTTAAATACATACATACATATATATATTATATTGTGTATTGCAGACAGCGCAGTGGCGGGGGGCTCTGCAGCATCTGCATCATTTGCATCGTGTAGTCATGGACATCTTTCCAACAAACTTCAACTTCAACTCCAGCTCCAGCTCCAGCTCGGCTCTTCAGTCATTCTTCATCAATGCGTACTGCTAGTTGTTTTTAAGGGTTTTCATTTAAGCGACAGACCCAACGTAGGCTTAGACTTACATAAGTATGAAGCATAAGCAAATAAATCAACAAGACAAAAAACCAAAAATGAATATTTTCTGTGTGTGCCTATGCCGGGGCATGCCTGCGCTTTCAAGAGCATGTATCCGGCTTCCGCTCCCGCTGCCGACTCTGGCCAGTTCGAAGTTTCATTTGTTCGGACAATGCATTTTGCACTCGGCCTGCCCGCTCCACGGCCTCCACAATTTTGTCTGGTCGCAAACAAAAATTGATACGCCGAAAAGCATGCAACGCAAAAAAGCCGTTGCATACTTTGCAGCGCGGCGCACAAATTGTTGACGCAAGGCATTAAGCTGCAGACTCGTTGCGCATACCCTGTAATTGTGCAGTGGGCTGGTTAAATTAGATAACATTTATGAAACTAATAGGAGCAGCTATATACAGTTGCCGAAGTAAAATAATATTCAAACAAATATGCTCAAAATTTTTTAAATGACCATTGAAATAACCATGGAAATATTATAAAATATTTAATCATACAAAATTTATATAAAACCAAAATAAATTTCCTGAACAAACAAAATATCTGAATATATATATATATATATATATATATATATATATATATATATATATATATATATATATGAAAAAACATTATTTATTTTTTCATGGTCAATTGAAAAAGTCGTAAGCATTTAAAAAGTTATTAAAATATTTATAATTAAAGTTTTTTTGTTAAAATAATTGTGTCGGCGACTGCACATATTATAATAATATACATAAGTGAAGTCTTTTTGACGTGTATATTAAAATACATAAGTGATTCCTTTATGTGTATATTAATATACATAAGCTTCAACATATATCTCCTGTATTCAATAATAAAACCGAAGGAACTTATTTAGTTTCAATCCGATGAAAATCACATCGCTTACAGAATTGTCATGAATTTAAAATTTACTTATGACTGTAAAGAGTATTTTATTATTTATAATGTAACCAAAATGCGCTTATTCAGTTGCAGATTTTTAATGATTTTAAATTTATATATAGCTGAAGAGACTATTTTATGCAAGGCATTAAGAAGCAGAGGGGAAGCTCAAATATATGTTCCCAATTTATAAAACTAATATAGATATATGTATATAAAAAAAAGGATATTAATTAATTAATTATTAACTGCCTGATATATTCATATATTTGTATATTTATAAATTTATTTATATATATATTTTTTTTTTTTTCATCAAACACGTAACTGACAGATATTTCATGAACTGAAATTTATTTATGATTCTACAGAGTATTTGTCATGCCATATATTATACTCCACTTATTCTATAATTTTTTTGTGCATCTCTTGTTTGTTTCGCTTCAAGTGCTGCAGCTACGGCTTTCGGTAAAATACACAGCCCCAAACTCCAGGCTCTGCCCTGCCCTCAGCGCTTTGCTATTTATTAACTCGTTGCATATGTTTGCAGGCATCCGCCGACCCCCGACCCACCTACCCATTGGTCGTTGAGCGAGCAGACACAAGCGTTGCTTTGAGCTTTGGTGACGTTGACAACCCTGCCGCCGCACAAAAGTATGCTGCACTTTTTTGCACTTTGCATTTTTGTGTGATTTGGCTCTGCTGCTGTGAAGTCGTCGCGTCCCGATGGGAAAAATGTAGATTTTTTTTTGGTTATGCCGGCGGTCGCCCTCTGCTTTATCACATTTAATTTTTCAAACGTATTCCCAGCGCTGACGCGCCGTTTGTCTCTAGATTTATGTGCCATTTCTTCTGCATATTTCATTTGCCTGAAATACTTGTTGATTTGTTGCCGCTCGTCGCCGTGAACAATGGCGGCAGCTTAAAGATTTTTGTTGGCTTCAAAAGTTTTTAATAAATATTTAAGTCGGTTTAAGCGATAACAATTATTTACAGACTTACTGGCTAAAAGGGAAACTGTTTTATTTACAGATACACCTTGCGCCCGTCGGGCCTTATGTAGTACTCCGTGACACCCTGCGAATTGGTCACATATATATTCTTATTGTCCTCGTGCTTGGGCCTTCTCGTGGAGGTAGTCTGATAGCCGCTGCTATATCGATTGTCCCCAATATAGTTCGCATTGGGATAGTTGTAGCCGGCTCCAGCGTTCAGCTCGTCGAATCTCACGGTATTTCCGGGCAGGTATTCGCCAAAGTTCATGAAACTCTGCCTGTGGCTGTGGCTCTGGTCACTGGTCTGATAATTTGACGCTGTTTCCAGGCGATAATAGGAGCTGGGCCTGTGCTCATCGCTGACCACCAAATGCTGTTCCTTCTCCTCGACCTGGTTATTGTACTCATAGCTGGGCGCATAGGTGGGTCGATTGAGTATCTTGCCTCGGCGTATGTGCCGCTCGTAATGATCGGGAAAAATGACTCGGGCGCCACGCTGCGGTGGAGCTGCGTTCTCGTACACAGCATTTGGCGGTGCATGTGGCTCAGTCTCGCTTAATGGATGCTCTCTGAATTGTTCTTCTAGCAATTGTTGCTCCCTCAGTCGCTGCTGCTCCACCTCTGCCTGCTCTTCTCTTAATTGTAGCTCCCTCAGTCGCTGCTCCTCCTGCTCTGCTTGTTCTTCCAGGTCCTCGAGCTGCTCGTTGGTATCCTTAAAAACAATTCGCTTGCCGCGTCGCTTCTCCTTGCCGTAGTCTTCCTCGCCTAGACCATTGGGCAGCACTGCCGCCCAGCCCTCGGCCAGCTGCAAAGTTTTGGCTTGGCGCTCTTGACGAGCGTCGCTCTGGTCTTGGGGAAATCTCAATTTTCGCTGAGCTGCATTACGATTGAATTCGTAGATAACTTGGCGCTGGCTGTCGTTTTGTGCTTCCGGCGCTGCATCCGGAAATCTCACAGCTCCGCTGTCATGATGCTCATCGCTGGCGATGTTCTTGAAGTGCAGTATGCGACCCTCACCCTCGCCGTGGTCGTCGGGAAATTGCAGCACACCTATCAGTTCGGTGTGCGCCTTGGCCGCCTCCTCCTCCTCGGCGTCTTGAAACCTGACTGGTGTCTGGGTATCTAAGTCATCTTCCTCATCATGAAAATCAAGGGGCATCAAGGAGCGGCCATTATCCGTCTGAATGTTGCGTTTAATTTCCGTTGGCAACAGACTCCTCCTTCTACGGCGACGCCTCTGATACTCCACGCCGCTCATGTACTCGGACAGCACGCGGGTGAAGAAGCTGCCGATGCCATCAGCAATGTCCGTGCTGGGTCTTTGTGTAGGTCGCGCAACTGGCCGCGGCGTTGTGCGCGTCACCTGCCCCTGGCCGTGGCTCTGACCGCCGTTTGTAAGCGCCGAGAGGATGCTGAACAATGAGCCGCCGGCAGATTCGCTTTGTTGTGCCACAGCTGGTTGCTCTTCCGGCTCGCTGAAGAACTTAAAAAAGCCGCCGCGATGATTGTTCAGATAGTGAATGATTTCCATCTATTCGAGGGTAGCAAAAGTTGAAGTTTTCAATAATCAAACACCCCTTGATTGGTATGCCAACCGACAGCCGACAAACGACAACCGACAGACAAGCAAGCAGCTTACCTCATTCTTGGGGCATCTCTCATAGGTCTGCACGCAGCTACGCGCGCCTCCACTAATGCCAAGCAGCGCAGCGCGTCCGTAAATGAGCGCAGGTGAGGCGACCGGGAAGCCAGCGAGAAAGCTGTTTAGATGCAAAATAAAATAAAGAAAATTAATAGAATAAAATAAACAAATAAATAGAATGAATCAACAAAACTAAAATAATTAAAATATATTCAATAAATTAAATAAAATAAAATAAATAAATTACATAAAATACAATAAAAAAAAAAATATAAATATAAATATAAATAATAAATAAAATATAATAGAACAAATAAATAAAATTAAATGTAATAACATAAATAAGATAAATAAAACAAATAAAAATAAAAACTAAATAAAATAAATAAAAAAATTTAATAAATAAAATATATAAGTAAAATAAAATACAAGTAAATAAAATAAATTATATAAATAAGATACAAATAAACATAATTAAATATAAAATAAAATAAAATAAATAAATTACATAAAATACAATAACAGAATTAAAAATATAACAAAAATTAAATAATAGAAATAAAATCAAAAATATTAATCAAATATAATATATATTAAATAAATATAAAGCAAATAAATAAAATAAAAAATTTCCAATCTTTATCTTTATCTTTAAAGTAGATAATATATATATGTATCTATATCTATCTGCTCGAAATGCAACGATTATTATATTTCTCATTATCTGGCCCAGCTGCCTTTAGAACTTAATTGAGTAAATGCCAATTTGCAACGTATGGCCAAAACAATATCAATTTACAGACAGGCCGCCCCGACTGTCGGTCATGGCTCAATCAGAGCGTGGCTCATTTCGCAGCAGAATCAATATGGTTTGGGCTCGGATCGACTTGCATAATGAATGAAGTCTAATCCGAGTTAACGCTTGCTTGAAATTAGGCAAACAGGGCTGGCTGGGGGTTGGAGGTTGAAGGTTGCTGAGGGTTCAGTTTGAGCAGTTGCCATTGGCTTGGGCAATGTAAATTTAATAATATTTACTTACAAGTAAAGCCCTGGCCACATTATATAGAATGGCAATTGTGGGCGCTACGGCCGGTACTCACTTGGTTATGGCCGGGGACGTAATGAAGCCCGGCAACTGGCCTCGCTGCGTTTGCCCGGCAATCATTTGGCAGAGCACCTTGGGCACACACTGCAAATCGTCGTTGCGTGCGATGTTCTCCAGGGCTCTAATGAGTTGTGTGCTGGGCGGTCGACTGTGCTGCCCCGCACCGCCGCCAGTGAAGGCGCCTAAGAGACTGCCTAATGGGCTGCCACTAGATGAGGAGGAGGAGACGGAGCTGCCTCCACCACCACCCAATAGCAGATTCGTAAATTGTGGCGCATATTGCTGCGTGGTGCTTAACAACGTTGCCAATGTGGAGAAGCCGCCACCCGCCGGCTGCTGCTGCTGCTGCTGCTGCTGGTGGTAAGGTGGTCGATGATAGTTGAACTGGGGCGGGCGCTGCTGTGGCGGTATCTCGCCAATTTGATACTCGTAGTAATTGTGGCCCGGTCGTTGTTGCTGAGGCAGCGGCTCGAACTGATAGTGCGTGGGGTGGTATTCCATCTGCGAGTGGCTGGCGTGGCTGGGCGGACGCTGCAAATAATTACCAAAGTTGTTTGCATAATTAGACGACGACGACGACGACGACGGCGGCGAGTATTGAGCTCCGTGTATCGATGCGCCTTCCAGCGGCCGATTGTCATTGAAGTTTTGGCGGTTGTAGGCTGGTCGCTGCGTTGGCTGCGACACGAAATTGGATGTCTGCTGGGCTGCATAGCTGGGCGGCGGATAGTCATGGGAATCGTATGAAATTTTATTCGATGTGGCCGCCGTGGGCGTTGTCACGGGTCGCCGATAGAGCGTGGAGGGGCTCTCGTCGAAGACGTAGCCGGGCCGCTTCAAATAGACCTCATCGCCAGGACTGGGCCGCTGCGGCGAATGGCTACCTACGAGCAGCGACGATTGCACCGTGTAAGCCTGATCCCCCTGCTGCTCGGGTCGCTCGCGCTGATACTGTATGTAGGCGGGCGTAGGCGCTGTGACTATGGGCGCGTGCGTGGGCGTGGGCGTGGGCGTGGGCGTATAGAGATAGTTCTGCTGCGTAAAGGGATCCAGATAGCTGACGACCGGCGTCGTGGGTATTTGTGAGCTCGCGTAATTGTGGAAAGTTGTCAGCTGCTGCGGCCGAGACTCCTCTGGAAAGGCGAACACTTTGTCCGTGGCGGCCAAGGAGTTGGGCAGCTGATGCTTATAGTTGGGCTCCAGGTAGCTGGGCGGATAGCGCTTCACGCCCGCCTGCATCACATCCGAGGGCGTGAATTCGAGCATCTGTGACGGACGGAATCCGCCGTTTGTGACCCGTGCGGACGTTTGAGCGGACATCGGCTCATTGGCTTGGGGGCTCACCTCAAGCAGCGGCTCCGAGGGAAAAAAGTTCTTCAGCTTTGCGGAAATGTGTTGCGGGCTGTCAGGAAATGGGCGGCATGGGAATGAGTGGAAGTTGAGGTGAAATTTGCATAAATTAAGTTGATGTCTATCAAGGCAACTCACTCGTCATTTCCGGCGCCATTTCTTATGCACGACACGTCGCCGACTAATGCCATAATTAGAAATGCAATTTTCCATAGCATACTTCGCGGCAGTTGTCGAAACTGCATGCTGGGTGGGTGTGGGTGTCGGTGTAGCTCTGTGTCTCTCTCTCTTGCAATTGGAAATCCCCAGATATAACGTCAGCAATTCATAAGCGTAAGCGTAAGCCACTTTTCGCACGTCGCCTGCAATAATAACATAAAAACTTGCTGTCAGACTCGGTCTCTCGCACACTTGACTACAAACTGCGAAAGATTGCGAATTTCTCTAGAGTCCTCGCGGCAAATTTCTCGCAACATTTGCACATAAATTTATAGATTTACCCCATTGGAAGAAAGGACAGAGATAACGGGTGGCTGCATTTGCATTTGCATTCATATTAATGCAATTCTCACGTGCTCGTTGAGAACTCAACGACGCCGACGACGACGACGACGACGACTTGACATTTGTTTAATTCCATTTTTTATGATTGCGCCGTGTTTATGCAGCCGCACGCCGCAACGCGACTCGACGTAATCATCAGCTTTATTTCGACGCTGACTACGCCGTATAATCATATCCATAATCTTTAGCTCTTTTGGCTGCTAGTCTCCGTGTCTGACTCCGGCTCCGACTCTCGCTGCTTTGAGCCTTGTGCTAAATTATTCATATTATTGTGACTTTTTATTTGCCACCATTTGTTCCCACCGAGCGTTGACAGGCCTTAAAAGTTTAATACACTCTGTCTGACACTTAGACTGCTCTGCGCTTTTATTTGCCCCCAGCTTAGAGCTGAGGCAGTGGCAGTGCAGAGTTGTGATCGTAGGAGCACTTATTATAATGTATTCTTCAAAAATAACTAATAAAATATATTAAAATTAAAATCACAAAAGCAACAAATAATAAATAAATAAATAAACCATGTTAATTTTTTTTTAATTCTTAAAAATTAACATATTGATAATTAACAAAACAAATTGAAGAAATTTAAAAAATATATATATATATATATATATATATATATATATATATATATCAGAAAAGATTTAAAAATATAATATATCATTTTCATGTAAAATTGACACATCAAGCAAATATGCACAAAACTATCAACATTTGTTAGAAAGATACAAGCTTCACTTTCATTTAATATAATATTTAAAAAATTAATTATTTAAAAAAAAATGTATTTTGTGGATGTGAATAAAAATATAAATAAATACTAATAAATAAAGATTATTATTAATATAAATATTATTTTATAAATATATTATATATAAATAATAATCATTAGACATAAATTAAAGTTAATAAAGATTATTATCAAAATATATTTTTTTTTAAATATATAAATATAAATAATTTAATATATTTATAAAAAAATGTTTTTTTCCAATAATAATTTGTATTCAAATTTATTTATGTCCAAAGGCTGTTATTTATATATAATATATTTTAAAAATAATATTTTTTATTAATAATAATCATTGAATTTTTTTATTTTTAAATATATAATTATTGACATAAGTTTATACGATTTTAAAACATGGTCAATTTTTACATATTTTATATATAATATAAAAATTAAAAAAATGTTTTTCGTTTTATATTTAACTTAATCTTTTAAATGTTAATGAAAATAATGTTAATTACAATTTTTGCATTTGATTTTTCAATTTTTTATACCATTGTTTGCTGATTGAATAATATATAAGTCCAAGAAAATATTTACATTACCGACAATATAATATTGATCTTATTTGGCAATATTCACATAAATATTAACGTGGAATTTCGGATTAAATATCACCGCCTAAAGTCTTATTTGCCTAATCAAAATTTCACTGAATTGACGTCATTTGTAGTGAAATAACTAAAAATCAGTGAAAGTTGTGGAATTGCCTTAAGCACAATTTGCAGAATACCAAAGGATTAAAAAATGTATTATTGGCCAATATCTGAGATTTATCACTCACTGCATTCATTCGGATTTTAACACATTTGTCTTGCTGCCATAAATTTCACCATTTGCTCATTTGGCGTCGTTCAATTTGCATTTAAATGAAGTCAAGGTTGCGTTGTGTGGCTCGAGCCCATTTTTTCTCATCAAGATGACGCACGAAAATTTCCAAAAATTTGTAACTGATTTTAAAGTGTTTCTGGTGAAGCAGATGGAAACAGCTGGAAAGCCAACAGCATTTATTATTTACGCTAGTCGTAATATAAAAACGACTATGCCAAAATGTGTTGCTCGCACATAAAATTTAAATTTCATGCAATTACACACACACACACACACACACACATGCATGTTGGCTGACTCAGTTGCCACAGCAGCTTGCTTTTGCTGCTGTTGTAACTGTAATTGCCCAAAATTTTATGGTCCAAGCAACGGCGGAGACGCCACAACGAGCAAGTACTAGAAAATTGCATTTGCTGCCAACAGGCAACAGAGGGCGCTGCACTAAAACGAAGACGAGCTGCAGCAGCAACAGCAGCAGCAGCATCAAAACAGACTGAACTGGAATTTACAACAAGAAATGTCAGCTAATTTCATATGGAGCAGGGGAGTGGTGGCTGCTGCACCAGGTGCTAGGATCACAACGTTTCGATTGCGTGTCGAGGCACGCACAACATGCTCCAGGGACTCTGTAGGGGCGCCAAACACGAAAGGACACTTTACGCTTGAGATGCAGCTTCAAATTTTGAACTAAAGACGAACACGGATATATGGACACGGAAGCCCAAATAGCAGCGTACGTGCTATGCATTCGGGTTGGCCCGTGTGGGCGTGGCCGTGGCCATGGCCTGTTCAATTTACCCGCACAGAGAGCGACCGTTGTCTTTTATGTTTGACGCGTGCTGAGGTTCGATTTCGGTGCAGGTTCCACCTGTGGGGGGCTGAGTCATTCATTTGTTTACATTCGCTATTGTTGCCGATGTCTTTTGACAAATTTTTTTATGCAATATTTAATTTTTCATTCACTTGCACAACTCAACGACCCAGACAACTTTCTTTTCTTGGCTGGTTGAACTTAAAAATAGTCGAATGGCAGCTGTTGTCACAATTGCCACGCTTTGTTTAACTAACAATTTAACAATTGCTTAGCCGGCTTCGATTTTGCACACTTTCGGCTTTTGATTCCACTTACTTCACATAAAATAGAAACTGCCACTGCGATAACAAATTCGAAACGCAACGAAATTTGATTTTGTTTTTTATTTTGTATTTTTTTTTTTCTAAAGCCAGCACCAGCGACGTCTTTCCGGCTCTGAGTTCGGCGTTCGTTTGACACGCGACGCCGGCGCTGAGCATGCGCCAAGCCCCAAGCTACGAGCTAAGTCCAATTGAGTCTCGGCGCACAGGAGAGAGTTTTGCCAGCTCGAAAATGATGCTCGAGCGAAGAGTGAAAACGTTGCCGAAATTATGTTTAACCAGCTGCTGGTTAGGCTCATTAAAAGAGAGTGAGAGAGCGATCGAGACAGAGAGAGAGAGAGAGAGAGAGCGTGTGCATGCGAGAGCGCAGCATTTGGGTAATAATAAACTCGGATAGATGTGCGAAAGTTTAGATTTGTACAAAGATCAACTAGAAAGAGAAATGAAGTAGGCTATAAAAATATGAGATGTATTTATTTTTATTACACAAAAAAAATATATTGCTTTTAGTGAGTACGAAAAAAGCTGACAAAGTTGAACTTGTTGAGATCAAAGAAGTAAAAAGAATTAAAGTTGAGCTTGACGCTTGAATACTGTGTAAATGATGAAATTATTATAGGCATTAGAGGCATTATAGAAGAAGCTGATCAAAGTAATTAGCGCGAGAAGTGAAGTGAGAAGGCGGACAAGATGTATGCATATATATATTTATATATATAGATATATGCTATAATAGAGATAGAGATATAAACATGTTTTGTTTGTCATAAATAAATATGCAGTTGGCAGAAATATTTTTACAAAATATATTGTAAATTACACAAAAAGAAATTCAATCAAATGATTGTAAAGTTGATCACAAATTGAATTTTCTTTCTCTGAAGCTCTTTGCCCTGAAAGAACTAAGTATGAGGGAGACTTATATAGCAGAGTATTGATTTAGTTTGAAGCAGTGGACAGATCTCTCGCTGGTTACTAATTTTTTCAATTTTTATATAAAAAAAAAAAAAAGCAGTTTAATTTTAGATAAAAATGCAAGAATAATAATTTATTAAATTAATATAATTAAGAGATTTTAAAATATTGGTCTAGAAGATGCCTAAAATAAATTATATGGCAAATCTATTTATATTTATATATTTATAAATATTAGTATAAAAGCGAACACTAATTGAAGCTCTGTGAAAAAACATGCTAATAAAAAAGTGTATTAACATTTCTGATGTATATATTGCTAATATATAGTCATCAGATAATTATTTTGGGTTATTATATAATATAATATGAAAATAATACAAATTAAAATATTGCCTATAACAAAATATGGTAATACAAATATATTTCTAAGTAAAATAAAAATTCAATTCAAATCAAATGATTTTCAAACACAAACTAGCTAAGATCTAATAAATGTTTGAGCATAATCTGATCTAATGATAGATGACTCTGAACATCTGCATTTCGAGCAGGCAGTCGTAACTGATGAAAGTTCAAAGTACACACAGGGCTTATCAAACGATTTGTCTTGTGTCTTGTCAAGGCGATCGAAAATAGGTAAACTTGTTTGCCCCTGGGGGTTCATTGGGTAAGCTGACAGTTGAGAGTTCGTTCAACTCAATGGTTTTGCTTTGTAAGTGCCTTAATTAAATCGGATAGTTGCATTTGTTACACTTTTCTGTAAGCTTCATAAATAGGCAAGCGAATTATTGTACAATCTGGGTGCCACCGCGTCAGATGGCTCAATTGTAATGAGCCAAGAGCTCGTGGCAGCAGCAACAACAACTTGAACAAGCGAACAAGAGGCTAAGCAAATTAAATGCTCGGAGAGTGAAAGTTGGAGCGAGCGACATGAATGCAGCAACAGCAACAGCAACAGCAGCAGAGCAGAAGAAGACAACAGGCGGCTGGCATTTAGCTGCAGTCGAGCCAAGCGACATTGAGTAATTTTATGGTCTAGTCAGAGACCCCGCGGATGATCCCCCCACGCGCTGCTTTCTTTTCCCGCAACGTAATAATAATTTACACGTTTTTGTTTATCGACTGCGGCTGGGTGAGGTAACCAGCGCTCGTGGCCCGTTTTTGACGGTCATATTGAAAGCGAAACCAAAATCTCCGAGATTGTGGGCTGTGCCAGTAACGACTTTTATGAGTTAAACCGAACTGAACTCTTGCCAATTTCAGATCTATGCCAATGCCTGCCATTGCTCCGTGATTTGTTTTTGTTTTTGTTTTTTGGCGTTTGTTTTCGTCTTTGGGGAAATTACGCAAAGTCAAAGTCAACCGTTTGGGTTCATGTTGATCAATCAATTATGGGCCATCAATAATATATCCGCTTTGTCATAAAAGGTCAAGGGGTGGGCGTGGCATTATTTAGTATTTCATTCACAAATATTGAATCGTAATTATTTACTTTCAGCCAAGATGCGCTTCAAGGAGTATCCAGAAATCGTTGTGGATGTCATACCAAAGCTGTACGAGAGTCACATTAAGGTGTTCATCACGCATCTCTATGGCATGCAGGAGAAGGTGGATCGACTGCCCAAGCAGTTCTGCAAGATGTACACAACTCAGCCACTGGCCAACCAGCTGCTCAGCTATCTCAGCTCTCGTGGCGCTAAGGTATCGCAGCAGGATTTCCACATTGTCAAGGAGTCGCAGCCGTTTCACCTGCGCCTCAGCGATGGCAGGCGACTGGAGCTGATGCTGTGCGCCGGCAATGAGCTGGGCAACAGCCTGATGCTGCTCATCCGCAAGCTGCAAGGCGGCCGTTTGCTCTACTACTATTCGGCTGTGCAGCAGGATGATCTCTGCCGGCTGATGGGCAATGTCACCTATCAGCAGTGGATTGCTCAGGGCACCGATGAGCTCTTTCTGAATCTTCAAGCAGGCGATGCACCCTTTGAGCATGTGGACTTCGAACAAGTCGCCCGAAATATCGCCAACTATGCGGCGTCTGTCGGCGGCGTGTGTGTGCTCAGGCTGCCTCTGCTCGGCTATGAGTATCTGGTCACACGTCTAGCTAAAACCCTAACGCTCTTTGGCCACATCCAACTGATAGGCTCATATTTTGACAGCTATTGCTGCTTGAGCACAGATCGCAGTGTCTTCGAGCAACCGGACTATGTGGTGACTGTTCAAATTGAGGCCTCCAACAGCGGTGAGCAGTCAAATCCATTTCCACTGGAGGAACTTCAATGGTCTCCCACACCGCATCGTATAAATCTCATTCAGCTGTGCAGCCTGCTCCGACCGATCCATATTCATGGCATTGTGGACTTTCATGCCGACGGAAATGTGCCCGCAGTGCCTCAGTATCTGAAGCGTTTTCGCATGCGCTACTCACCGAAGCCGAGCGTAGCGCCAGCTGCGGATTACTCGACTGTGCCCGAAACTCAAATCATCGAATGGCCCACCCCAGAGAAGCCAACTGAGACCCAAGCGCATCAGGAAAATACAACGACGACGCGTAAGGATTGTGGCCCCATTTTAAAGCAACGAAAGCTACAATTTCTAGATTATGACGATGAAGATGATTAAAAGAAAGATTATGATAAGAATAATTGCTATGTCTAAGTTATCTAATTAAGTAGTATATTGATATATGAAGATATAACATAGAAAGAAAGTTAAATAAGTAAACTGGATCAGGCAACATTTATGGAACTAAAGTTAGAGCAATTTTGGAGGTCTACTCTTCCGTCAGAAGGCAAGTCTTCGTCAAATGTTTGATTTCAGATTAATAGAGGACATTAATATCACGTAAAATTATATATGTATAATCCATGTTCATATTCATATTCAAATAAAATTATATATGTTATATTTTCATATATTTCATATTTAATAATTAGTATTTAATTATAAATATTTTTAAATGCTTACATATTTATATTTATATTTAAATTGTAACATTTTCTTAAATATTCATATAATTGTAAATTTAATATATTTTTATAGTTTTAAATATTTTGTTATTATTTAATATTTGTGTTTTTAAAAAGTTTCAATATTTATATAAAAAAATAAAAAATAAATAAATAAACTATATGCATTTTTATAAATTATTATTATTATTATTTACACTTTTATATATTTAAATTTTAAATTAATTCTTTATTTACATATAATATTTATATTCATAAATTAATATATTTAAATTTTAAATTATTATACCCTGATCCCATTGAAAATGGGAAAAAAGGGTATAATGTTTTTGTTAAAAGTATGTAACAGGCAGAAGGAGGCGTGCCACACCCCCAAAAGTATATATATTCTTGATCAGGACGACAAGACAAGTTGATTGAGCCCTGTCCGTCTGTCTGTCCGTCCGTCCGTCCGTCCGTCCGTCCGTCCGTCCGTCCGTCCGTCCGTATGTATGAACGCGTCGATCTCAGAACCTATAAGAGCTAGAGACTTGAATTTTTTTTTGTTAGGCGCGTATATTGGGCGCGCATATCGAGTTTGTTTCAGAAAATCGATAACTATTCCTGAATATTTGTTATCGATTTAAAACCATATGAAAAATCAGTTATGATTTTTTATCTTTTTTATTTTAAGAGCTAGAGACTCCAAATTTCGCATTTACCTTTATGTGTATTTTTATGAATTTCGGTTTTTGTTACATTTGGATACCGGCCCCAAATTTCCCCACAATTTTGAAAATTATTTTCAGTTGCAATATATATGGTGTTTGGTCTTTTTGAAAACTAAATCAATTATTTAAATCATATGGTGAAAGTTTCATCAAAATCCGTTGATAAACACAAAAGTTATTAAACAAAATGTTTGGCTAGATCAACAGCGATTGAACTGCCAGCGCACACAGACCAGGTGGCGCTTATACATGTTCAATTTGTATACATGTGCACACATACATGCAAATGCTCGCGAACAAATTTTCTAAGAACCGCAATTGCCTTTGAGTTTGGGTCGAATTGTGTTCGAATTGTTTTTGCTACCTACTTCCAATTGCCGCTCGCCGATGTGTGTCGCAGTCGCAGGCGCTGTGTGTCGCTGTGCGAATATGTTTTCGATCTTCTTCTTTAATAGTAACGGAACGATTCTTGTGAGCTTGCAAAAGTGTGCTGGCATAATCTGTGTGTCGAATTTGTTTGCATAATTCCTCTTTGATCGACATTCTTAGTACCATTGGCACATACTTAATTTGCGTGATATGGTTGTACATATGAGTTATGGACTATATTAAGAAAACTAAGGTGGGGGTGGGATTAGGGTATCCCCTAGTCGGGCGCGCCGACTAGAGTTTTCTTACTTGTTTTTATATTTATATATATTTAATTTATATATTAAATTTATATATATATATAAATTTATCTACCAATTTACTGTCTCATCTCCCAATACGAAACTTAAACTTCTTCCATCTCCGCATCCACTTTTCATTCAAATCTAAACATGAATGCATAAATGAATATGAATATGAATACGTAGCATAAACGAGCTAATACTTTGGGTCCAACTAGAGAATTTGATATGAATATCAGGTTCAGTCTGTGACCGCTTCATGTTTGCGTAAAAAAGGTTGTTAAAATTATTATGAAATGCCTGTTGGCATGCACGATGTCAAGGCTCTGGCCGCCGCCATCCGCCCCACTTGAGTGCCCTACCCCAAATTGGGTGGACAAATGTCCACTTATCAACGTGTAATGAAATATGGCACATGTGTCTCTGGCCTGGTCCAGCTCAATGAATGGCATCCGCTTAGACATCAGTCGCAGTAGTTGGCGCCTTTGTCCGCTCTTATGGAAGTCTTTTGTCGTGCTCTGGCATGTTCCATGAATTATGTTGATGGCCAGGACGATGATACAGGAGCCTGAGTATCTGTGTGCTGTTCTCGGTCTCATTTATTACATTTTGGCTTTTTGACAGATTGCTAAGCGTAGTAACCGTTTCCGCACTAATTTCCGTGTCCTGCAACTATTCCGACGTCGTTATCCTTTGGCATCAGCCATGTCCTCATGCTCATAGTCTGCAGCATTAAAAGCCAAAAGCAAATTACTCATCATATCAACGGTCAGCTGCGCTGCTTTTTATGTATGCCATGCACAAGGATTTTAATAAATCGTTTTGTCCGACTCCTTGTCGCTCTCAGATGCGAGTCCTTGCGCTACGTTCCGTTCCTGCCATGTTTTTATTAGTTTGTCAATAAAGTGCCGAATGACGTTGATTATGATCGCCGCTTCCCTCAGCCATTGGCCGTTGCCTTATGAGTTTTGCTCATGACCCGCGGGCTGAGACCATTTTAGGCTTCAGCAGACAGACAAGAGATAATATATCCTTTTGCAATCATCTTTTGCAATCATTTGCCTTTGCAGAGAGCTTTTCCATAGTCCAAATAATTTTACACTCTTAAAGCAGCAGTTCAGATGCTTCGGGCAAGATGTGCTGCACACAGGGACTAGACAAATTTCTTACATTTGCCAGCATCACGAAGAAACTCTATGTGCACTTTGTAATGAATTTTTAATGCATTTTTGCTCCTGCTGCATTGTGGCTCGGCTTTGAGGAGCGTTTCGGGGTCTTATCCAGCGTGTAATGAAATTTATTTCGTTTTTCTAGCAGCTCTTATGCTGAAAGGCAATTAGTTGGCATTACATTCCCTGCTACAACCCCAACACATGCGACCATAATTATGTTGAAATTATAATTGAATTAAGTTTAAGTGGCTTTCAAGTTGCGCCAAGACACTTTTAATTGAAACATAATTTTGATTATTTGTTGCGACAGAAACATTAAAATCCCTAGAGAAAGAGAGTAGAACATATTAATAAATGTTAATCAAATATTTATACAAATATGTCAAATGACAGCGAGTAGAATTATTTAAGATTTTTAAGTATATGCAAAACAAAATATTGTTTGTATTTTCTTTAGTTTAAAAAATTTTAATATAATCTTGTCAAGTGAAAATGTATATTAAATATAATAAATTTGTTGTATTATTCATTTTTTAGTTAATCTTATTTTAATTTCCAATCAACTTTATATTTTTAAAATGAAAAGCATATATTTAATCTCATTTTAATTTCCTATCAACTTTATATTTTTAAAATTAAAAGTATATATATAATATTTTAAATGTTGTAATGCTTTAAAATTTTATTTTAAAAATATTTTATTTTATATATTTCTTATTACCTAATACAATTTTTTTTATGTATTTAATAAATTATTTATTGACTTATTAATACATTTATTTATTAATTTTTAAACTATTTACTGATTTATTAATACATTTATTTATTCATTTTTGTAATAATTTTGGAATTACCTTTTTATTCACTGTAAAAAATAATAATGTATTTATTTATTGATTATTTTTCATTTATATGTTTATATTTTTAATTCATATTTTATATATATATATATATATATATATATATATATATATATGAGTGTAATCAAATATTATTTTAAAATTAATAATTTAGTTTTTTAAATTTTAATATTTACTTTATAATTCAATTATTCATTAATGCATTTATTTATATATTTATTATTAGTTTAGTTAATTTTAAAAAATTTAAAAACTATACCTTTTAATTCCTTAAATGATTTAATTGTATTTGTATTCAAAGGATGTTTGCAAACTCTTTTTTATTAAATATTTATATAGTTTTTAAAATCATATTTTAAGTATTCCTTATATATAATTATATTATCTTCAAATAAATAAATGCATATAATAAAAAAATATCAAAACGTTTCTTAATTGTTAAATACAGATCCAATCAGAATTACCTTCCTTATGCGAATATCTTAAATTTAAATGTAGCTTTTTGATAATCTTAAATTTGACATTATTCGCCGGCTCCGCTAACCGCAGGCAGTTAATTAACTTTAATTTACGTAAAATGGCTGCGCGCGAATGTTGCCCGTTTCTATAATTTTAATAATTAGAATCGGGCGCTGTGGGGCGGCTGCTGCCTTTGTGGTGAGGCCGTGGCAGTTGGCAGTTGGCAGTGGCTTGGGCGGATAATAAAATTGCCAATGTATGACAATGCCAGGCGCGCCCCCAGCCGACGCCTGTTGCTGCTGGCAGGTGTTGGACCAAAAAGTAATTATCATAAACTAGTCGCTGTGTGGGGGGTGTGGGGCAGGCCTATTGATTAGTTTGGCTTAAAATTTAATTGAATACTAGTAAGTATTCATTGAGGGCCATTTGACAGACGACGGACTACGGACAACGGATGGCGGATGGCGGACGGCGACACGCGCTGACGCTCAAATGTCAAATTAGGCTATGGACTGCGCTCAGATTTGTGATTTGTGAAAACGCAATTCAAATTAAATATGCCCGCTCGCTCGCTCGCTCGCTTTGATTGACAGCTGCGGAAGCGGATGTGTTTATACATGTGCACACAATAATAGCCCAGCTCGGCTCGTCCTGGCCTGGCGACTTCAGTCATTATCATCGCCTGCTTAAGCCGTTAATAACATATCATATTTTTGTGGCACGCTGCCACGCATCCTGTTACTGCGAGTCGCGTGCTGCACTGTCGCAATTATGAGCATTTAATCCGCGACCACAAAAAAACTACAAATTGGCTCAGCCAGCACCACTTAAGTGGACGGCCCAACCACCCGAGCGTCCAACTTTGAGGGTTGGAAAAATCAAACAAATTCGAATTATGAATAAAATTCTCAGATGATATATGAATAAAAATCGTTTCAAGTGTCGATTCTGGGGCATACTTTGGGGGCTGCAGTTCACAAATTGACAACCAGATGGCGCCACTTTGCTATCGCAGAGTTTATTCATATAAATTTTCCTCATTCGAGCGTGTGCTCAAAACAATGGCTGTTGGCTCGGGGAACTCGAAGCGCCTAACTTCGCTCACTTCGCTTAATGTTTTGATTTTCTGATCCTCTGTATCCGAATTGCTTATCTGCAGCTGGTCGAGTTCTATTTTCTCCGCTGACAAAGTTGCACTTTTGATTTCGTTAAAAGTTTTGATGAACGGCATAATGCACGAGCGACAGCAATTGCAGACGACGGGATAAGTGGACGACGAGTGCTTGAACTTTTGCTGATTCTTCGCTTTGATTTGACGCTTGGGCTTCGCAGCTGCAGACTTATTTGGCCGAGAGCTCTGCGCCTTGCGACCGACCGTGTAGCAATTACGTTTCTGCAGTTGAAGAGCATATTTAGGGGTCTGGATCTGCATGGCTGGTACTCTTACCTTAGTCGGAGACTTGAAGCTATAGTTGGAGACGTCCTGGAAATTATAGAAATTGTAATCGAGGTTGGGGCTGCGTGTTAAGATGCCCAATTCAATCAAACTGCTCAACGACTGCAGCACGTGGCTCTTCACATTGTCCATGTCCCGCTGGCGACGCAACTGCTCAGCCACCTGCTGAACGATCTCGTCAATGGACACATAGACTGAGGCACCATCCTGCAGCCGTGCCAATGCCTTCAGCACATGTCGTGTGTATATCTTCTGCGGCTGAAGCGTCAATTCATCCATGCTGCACAATAATTTCGGTTGAAAAATATTTTGTTTGAAGCTTTTTAGATGTGCTCGATACGTGGAGTGTTACTAATGTGTGTGTGTGTGAGATGCGAGAATTATGTATAAGATCTGACCTGCCAGAGACTTGATATACATGGCATGTTGAGATTCAGATAGTCGAAGATGTTATATAAACATTTCATATTTTTTTTTTTAGATTTTATTTATATATTTTATTTATTTTGCAGGCTAAAAAGTTAGAGTAAGAGTGACGGAAGAACAGAGGAGCAGAGCAAGAGAAAGACGAACGGAAATGGAAATACGGCAGACGAACAGAGGACAGAAGACTAGAAGGAGGGACGGACGGAGTCACGGAATGACAGGACAGACAAATTGAGAACTGAAGAACAGAGGGACGGACGGTCGCACGGAAGTACGGGTGAATAGAGGAACAAAAGAACTGAGAGTCAAGTGTACAGAGAGGGAGGGAGGGACAGACCAAGAATTCGGAGGAACGGACGCATAAATAATAAATAAATAAATATTATTTATTTTATTAATAAAATTTATATTTTTTTATATATATATATATATATGCTCTTTATATATATGCTCTTCAAGCTGTTGTTGCGAACGAGTGAAAATGCTATTGGACGATGGACAATCTGCTGCAGGAGTAGAGCATCGAAAGCGTCTCTCATGCACATATGTGCTCACATCTCCAAGTTTCTGTCACATAACAAGTGCCTTTTCTAGATTAGCTCAAATCTTCGTGCTGAACTAATATATATATACTCTATAAATATAATATATACTCTACAAATTACATTAATTTTTAATGTAATATTTTGTATTTATTATTCTCAATAATTTATTGAGTTAAAAAGAAATAAAATAAAGGTAAACTTTTTTGTTTTTAAAATGTTTATTTGTTTTACATATATTTTGTTTTGTGCATTTGCTTTTATAATTCTTCTTACATTTATATATTTATGCGTATTGATTTAATTTACAAATATACTTTCGTCTTATGAACATATTCATGAGATCATAGTGATATTTATATATATATATATATATATATATATATATATATTTATTCTTTTTATTAAATTACAGCATAAGATAAAATGTACAAGTTGTATAAATGTTATGATTGCTTTGCTCAGCTTCACACATAGAAAAATACATATCGAAAATATTGTAGGGGCGGGGGGAGCTTAACTCTATTTATAATTGGGAGTTTCGAATCGAATGTCCGTGTTCGATGGCAGCTCTCAAAGCGAATGGCTGGCAGCTGCAACGACCCATTTGACACAACGATTCAACTGTTTTGGCACCAACGATCTATACAAAATGGCATTTCGATTTTTGCGCTATATACAAATTACAAATTAGGCTTTACGAGTGTACGAATATGGATTACTTAATTTTAGGTCGGAAGTACGTCGCATTGGAATAAAAATAAACAAATTTTCGCTATGTGATTCATTTCATATATTTTTTGTTTCTTTGCTTGTTCTTTCTGCCTTGCTTCAGTTTATGGCAACCAAAAATCTTGATGACTTCTGGGCGCGCGGCCACAAAACTTTACCGAGATCAATGTGAAAACTAATTCGAATGAACCAGCGCCAACCTCTGCCACGGCCGCGACAAGCGCAACAACAATTGAGTCGCCCCTCGCTGGCCGCTGACAAAATATTTGCGTTGAGTTCATTTTAGAAAAATTTACAAAAATTTTCGTTTGAGTTTTTTTTGTTTTTGTTTTTTTTTTTTGTTTTTTTTTTTTGGGTGGGGGCTTGGAATAGTTGTTTACAAATTAAATGTAAGTATGTATTAAAAAAAAAAATTGTGTATGAAAAAAATCATGAATATTAAACAAATTTTCTCTACTTTTGCTGCTTGCTGCGTTTACATTAACTAGTGTACCTCTCTCCTTCTCTCTCTCTCTCTCTTCTTTCTGTGTCTCTTCTCTTTCTTTCCAGTTTACTGTTGATGAAATGATTTAATCTTAAAGCTAACAAGAAAATATTGCGCTACTTACAGGCATTTAACATATGATAAACAAATACATTTACTTAGATACAAACTATTATTTTTTTTGTTCCTTTTTGTTTTTCTTTTTTTTTTTGTGGTAAACTTTAGATATAAAAAAAACTTAGCGCTAAGAAATATGTAAACTAAAACGCTTGGCGATCTTACATCTAGACTTTTACATAATTATGCCTAATTTACAAATATTTTCTCAATGCAAGTAAAAAATTTGCTGATGTAAATGATAAAAAAAAATCCATGAGATCAATGCGATTTTTGGGAATAGTTTTTTTTTTTTTTTTTTTTGATTTTCTTTTATTTTTCATGTGTTCATTTTCTAATATAATTGTTTGCTGTTTTCATTAATTATTTTTGTTTGTTTTCCACTGTTCGATTAGCATTGAAACGTCAAGAAATTTGGCAAAAATGAAATTGAAATTTGCCAAAAGCTGCCAAAAATAAAATTAATATGTATAAATATAAATTTGATTTGCTGCATGTTTGACTTTTGACTTTGGCTAGCTGTGGAGATCAATTGAGTGTTCTATAAATTTCCAGTTTTTTAGAGATCATTCAACGCTTGGCTTTGAGTTGTTAACCAAAGATAAACCTGAAAACGTGTTTGTCCTCATCTTGGCTTCGGCCTTTGGAAAATTTCATTTTCTCAATTTTGCGCAAATTTCTTGTACAATGTGCTTAAAACTAGATTGTGAGACCAATTCGAAGAATGAACAAAATATAATCCACTTGAAAAATCAAAAGCTTACGCGCTAACAAATTTAACTAAAAACATCTGCATATATAATTAACCATAGACAAAAATCATCACAAAAATGGCATTATATCAACTATATACAAAAAACATTTTTTTTTTTTTTCTTATATCTTTTTTCTTTTTCTGTGGGATTTTTGATAACAATTAAAGCTAAATACGTTTTTATGTTCAATTAAAATTTTAACTACTTTAAAGCAATCAAGTTGTGCAATTGCTACAAATATTTAAGATTTATTTTTATATATGTATAAATTTTCTTGTAATTGAAATTACAAAGCGAAGACATTGAAAACTTTGTTGTTTGACAAACAAATATGCAATAAAAAATATTGAAAATATAAATGGAAGCTGGATTTTGTTTATCTTTTTTTTTTTATATATATATAATTATTATTTCTTTTTTTTTTTAAGGTAATACGAAATGCATGGCTAAATGCAAGATATTGAATTGCTGGAAGACCGGCCTATAAAATGTATCTCAAAAAGTATTTCAAAAATGGCAGTTTGTAGTTGTATAGTAAAATGTTTACAAAAATATGCTCGAGTTTCAATTGAAGTTTTTGTTTTACCCAAAAATATGCATTTTAATATTTTAGCAAAAATATTTTGTTTCGATGTGATTTGATTTGTTTTTTTTTTTTTAGTCTTTTTGCCAGTCTACAGATTGCAATTGAGCAGTTTAAGTTGTTGCGGCTCTTAATGCATAGTATTTGAGAGAGAAATATGAATATGAATACGTATACAAATACATTTTTATATATATTGTTCTTGTGTCCCGTCAACCTCCTTATATACCTATGTATGCGGGCTTGATTTCACTATAGATATAGATTATTCCGTTTAAGTATATAAATGTTTAAATGGTTATAGATGCTTGCGGCTGCGGCTGCGGCTGCGGCTGCGGCTACGGCTGCTGGGGTTTCATCGCGCTGCATACAGACCCCAGCCCATGGCGAGCACGAAGACGGTGACAACAGTGGGCCAGGTGAAGCTTTGCTGCTCCTAAAAATAAGAGAAACGAAACAAGAAATAGAAGAATAAATATTGAGTCAGAAGCAAAGCCAAATCATAATAAGAAACACTTAAACAATTACTCTCTGGGGTCATATAAATGTGCGCGCTGTCACGTGCCCTCTGCTAGTTTGACCGCACACACCAAAGCGTAAATCAAACCCAGCGACCGGAACCCATGTCAGTGACCCAGTTGTGTGCATGTTCGTGTGTCTCTCTATGGACGTGGCCAATGGCTGGTCAATAGCTGGCGTAATTATGTAGTCCATGCCATTCCACTATCATTTCACAATTTCGTTTAGCCCATTCAATGGATATACGATAATAATAATAATTTATGCCACTTATTTGTGGTAAATTCACGGTTGACTGGTCGCTGTACCCTGAGTGTGTGGCACGTGTAAATGCTGACTGCACAATATTTATTATGCAAATTATATAAACATTATACTTTTTGGTCACATTTTAATAGAATTTGTGCATTTGCTAAATGAATCGAACGAAAGGCGCTTTGCCGCAGCTGTTTGCATTTTTGGCAACTCCACTGTCCATTGAATTTAAGTCTAATTGGTTGGCTTTTGCACAGATTGTGACTAGTCTGTAAATATTAATAATAATATAAAATCCTGACACTGCCAGCTCACATGAATAGCAAATGAATTAAATGCGCAACGACATCTCAAAGCAGAAAAAATCCTAATTGCATTAAATTATTTGAAATTAGAAAACTATATTTAAGCCTCGTTATTTTAACCTTTCCTTAGCCTATAGCCAAGCCATATATGATTTATAATATATACCTGAAAATATATCTAAACCTCGTTCCCTAATTATTTGCAATTTTCTTCATGCATATTTTCTAAATTCTCTCCCATGATATAAAACAAACAAACAAAAAAAAAAAAAAAAAAAAAAAAAAAAATATATATATATATATATATATATATATATATATATATATATATATATATAAAACTATCTAAAAAAGTTTTTGTCTAAACATTTCCCATAGCCCATGATTCATGCCATATGCGATTTTAAATATATAGAGAATATCTACAACTATTTTGCCCTTAATCTTACCCTTGGCCTATGAGCCGAGCCATATGCTATTTATTATTATAAATGATGGAGATTATCTAAAACTTTCCTAGCCTTTTCATATGATATTTATAATAAATAGAGAATATTTAAAACTAACTTTATATTTTCCTATACCTTTTCCATATAAATATATTATATATTTATATATATAAATAATACACAGAATATTTTAAACTATTATTAAGAATCTTCTTTTATAGCACATGAGCCATGTCATACGAGAGTTATATTAAATAAATTATATTAAATATATAAAAATTAATTTGAGGCCTCGTTTCGTAATACACAGCACTTAGCTCAGCTCAACTGGCTATCACAGCTTGCGCACACAAGTCCCATGGATCTTCAGCGCTTTATCTATATCTATTTATATTGACATACATATGCTCAATGGTGGGCAAGCGAGCGCCTATAGATACTAACTACTAACTAGTGAGCTGTGCTTCATTTCAGATTATAAATATTCTCACGATCTCATTAAAGCTCATTTCCGATAAGGCGAATCGCACAGTTCGCACAGCTTCCCCGCACAAGTGTATTACGATAAGCGCAGAGCAAAAGCAAGAGCGAGAGAGCGAGAGAGCGAGAGCGAGAGCAAGAATAGTATCAAGTGTGCAGCTAGAGATGAGCGCTGAGCTATGACTGTGTGCCGCAGTCAAGTCTGTGTCATGCGTTTCAATTTCTTGAAGGTTGCATTTCTTTTAATTGCGCAGGCAAAAAAATAAATGAAATAAGAATAAAAAAATTGAAAAAAAATGAGCCCACTTTTATACAATGCAAGCTGAAGTGCTCATAGATATGTCTATATATATATATATATATATAAATTTATATTATATATGCAGGCTGTTCATGTGACAGCTGACAAAGGCTGAGTCTTTGACTGACTAAACTAGTCGTGGAGGCATCAGGCAGCGAGCGGGGCACTTGCTTCGATTAACATAAACAGACAGAGTCAGGAGCGTGTGGGGGCTGGGGGGAGCGGATTCTCCAGAGCAGAAGCAGCAAAGGCGGCAACGGCAACGGCAACGGCAACGGCAGCAGCGCTGCGCAATTAATTTTTATCACACTTTTAGCATGTGCAAAGTATTTTTTTTTATTTTTTTTATTTTCATTTGAAATATGCACGAGTCGAACTCCGACTGCAACTCGAGCTGTGCGCCCTGCCGGGGGCAATTTGTCATTGGCAGCGCCTATTTATAGGCTAGTTGGGCTTTTGACTAATGCCAGCAGCACGTGTCATCTGGAGCCATCTCAGCCCAGCGCACGAGTTAATGAACTTCCCTATGCGGCTGCACTCACCTTCTCCTTGTCCGTCTCGCGCTGGCTGCAGTTGCTCTCGCTGGCAGTGCTGTTGCTGCCGCTGCTGCTGCTGCTGCTGCACGGATTCGCATTGCTCGGGCTGCTGCCCGAGCTGTTGGTCTTCTTCTTGCGCGGCGGTATGCGTCCACTGAACTCCTGCAGGCGCTCGCGACCGGCCGTAAAATTGTCGTAGCGATCGTCAAACTCGTCCCAGCTGGTCTCATGATCGCTCTGATACTCGCGCTCATCCTCGCCCGTCGACGTCAACCGCTTGCTGCAACCGAAAGAGAGCGAAAGAGAGAGACAGAGACAGAGGTTGAAATGACGTTGATTCACATAAATCTTATCGGTAAAATTTTGGTGCTCACCGTCGGGCTGCATCGGATTGGCTGCGCTGCAGACGCATCTTGTGTCCGGTTGGCGTCGATGCCATGATTGGGCCATGGACGCTGTAGCGGCCAAAGGGCATGCCCGTGGCTCCGGCCGAGGTCGAGGTGGAGGTGGAGGCATTCGCTGTATTCGGCGTGGGTGGCGGCGTGTATGTGGTGTAGTAGGCGCCAGCCGGCACCGGGTAGCCATAGGAGGCTGGATGATGCTGCAGCATGTGCGAGACCTGCGGATAGCTGTGGCTATAGTGCATCGGTGGCGCCGACTGCGGCGGTTGCGGTGGCATTGGCTGCGGCGTTGTCGGCGCCGGATACGGCTGCCAGAAGAAATTCAGCTCCTCCCCGCCCCCAAAGCTCATGCTGCTGCGTGGCGGATGCTGCTGCTGCTGCTGCTGCTGCTGATGATGCGGCGGCGCTGACGACATATAAACGCCATTCGAAAAGAATGTATCGCTGCCCGTATAGCTCGGCGACTGGGCCATCGAGCACGAGGGGCTCGGCGGCGGCGGATACTGAAAGATGTGCGGGGCTGTGCCAGGAGAAAAAAGTAGAAAAAAGAGACGAAAGAATATAAATAATTTTGCCATGACAATAAAAAACAATAAACATAATAATAAGTTAATACTAAATAAACAAAGGTGGACGAGCCGCGCTGTCATCGGCCCCAGCGACAATGTAAGGAAGTGTCTAAGGTCGGCAACAGGCGCTGGACTAGCTGCGCTTTCAGCGCCTGAGCTGTCTGAGCATGAAAGCAATTTTAATTGCAGCCAGAACCAGCGCCACTCGCCGAATGCCAATCATAAAACTGATCATAAAACCACCTTGCCGAGGGGCAGAGGCGGAGGCAGAGGCAGGGGCAGAGGCAGAGGCAGGGACTGGGGCCTAGTATCATTTTTTTCCTTTGTGCTCCAGTATAGATAGCTGCTACAGCAGCAGCATTTATGTATGCTAAGCATCTACAAGTAATTGGCATAAGATATACTCCCTATATAGTATACACTATATATTATATATATACACTACTCGTCTTAGGTTAGACGCATTATTTTTTTTGATTTTAATAAGTTTTTTTATTTACTTTTAGACATGTATTAACTGCGCAAAATATGTTTATTTTTTCGAATCTATTTGCTTAGAGCCTCTGCTCATAGTTCGAAGACTTAAAGAAAGTTTAAGCAAAATCATGAATTTTCCGTGGCTCATTGAATATAAATTTTCTACGCCTTGTGGGCAGATTTCTTGATTAAATAAAAAATATAATGAAAATAATTTTTTAATAATAATTGAAACATCAAAGAGTAGACTACTTTCACTCGAAATATAAAAAAAAAATAAAAATTTAACAGAAAATAATTTTAAATAAATAAAGAAAGGAAAAGATTTTTTTTTTTGAGCTTTTTTTTTTTAATTTGTTTCAAATAAAAGTTATCGAGAAAATTAAATGGAAATTACCAGTGCGTCTAACCTAAGAAGAGCAGTGTCTACTTTTATATATTTCTATAATTTATTTATTTGTATTTATTTCTTTGATTTTATATTTCTTTTATATTTCTATATTAATTTTAAAAAATTAATTATTCATATATATATATATATATATATATATATATATATATATATATATATATATATATATATATATATATATATTTATTTATTTATTTATTTATATACATCTGCATCTCTAATGTCATTGAGCTTTTTAATAAAAATAATTTGTTTTTTTTTTTCTTTTATTTTTTTTTTTTTCAATTTTTCTTTACATAAAAGTTATCAAGTAAATTTTATAGAAGTGCAAATACATATATTTTTATATTTCTATAAATCTCTAAATCTCTATACAACTGCATCTGTTTTTGTGCTGTTTCATGCAAATTGAGACTTTCAGCGCGCTGATCACTTGTTATGCGCATAAATTTGCTGCTCGCTTGTCTCAGCTGTGGCAATATTTTCATATGATTTCTTAATGTTTATTTACTTAAAAAGCAATTTAATCGCAACATATGATTGATTGTAATGCAAAATTTATACAAATCACTCGCCGATGGCGAACTGACCGAAACACGATAATGTCTCGAGCAGCTAATTGCCCCTAGGGCCCCCAGTTGAGCTACGACAGTCAGACAGTCAGTCAGCTAGTCAAATGCATAGATACAGATACGGACGGCTAGGGGCAAGCTCAAATAATGTCATTCAACGTCAACCTGCAGGCCACTAATTTGCAATTGACCCAATAGCCTTGAACTCGAAACGCGAAACGCAAGTCGAGTGCCTCACAGCTGTTGCTGTTGCAGTTGCAGTGGCAGTTGCCGCTGCGGCAACAAAATCTGCGCTTAATTGCAGCGGCACTCCTTGCTCCATGCTCTATGCTCATGCGCGCATTTGTATCTTACAGATACTTTATGCCATTTGAAACTAGTTTGAGTTAGCTGGCAGGCAGGCAGCCAGGCAGGCAGGCAGTCAGGCAGTCATTCGACCAGCTGCCTGAAGCTCCACTGCGGCTCACGTGCGCCGTCGCATTTAACCTTGAAAATCTGCCCGTCCACAGCCAGTCCACAACACGTCAGGCATCATTACGGCTTCGCATTTGTATCTTGTGCATTGGCTTTGCCTAGCTGCCGCTGTAGCTGCTGCTGGCCAGCGAGCTTATATAACCAGCCATAGCCCATGCTGGTGCCTTTATGATGAGACGCGTTGAAAATGTTACTACTAATTGCAAATTGTGTGGAAAATTATTTGCCAAGTGCTAAAATTGCATTTGCATATTAATATGTGGGCAATATGCTATCTTTCTATCTGTGTTTGTGTGTGTGTGTGAGCGATTAGGTGTGGTGCAGGGAGCTGAGCTGCGACTGTGATATCGTTTAACTGAATCCTAAGCATGACGATTACTGCGCTGCATATTAGTTAATAATGACTTTGTCTTGCTATAATTATCGATAAATGGCGAAATAACCGATACAAATCTCTTAGAAATTAATCAAATTATAACTTTTTAGGCACTGCAATTATAAACAAGAGTCTCAGTGCACATATCATTTCGTATTAAACTCTAGAAGTCATTCCCATGGAAATACTTATTAAATCAACTCTCAAATGCATTTATTTTCGATATTTCAATGTTATCGATTAACAACATCGATTATTGATACATATTTGCATGAAATAACAAAATTAATTATTTTTTCTTCAGAAATCCATAAATAATATAATAATAACATAAATTTATGCTAACACAAATTTTTAAAACCCGATAAAAATAATCAAAAAATTTTAATTGTCAAGAGTGATTAAATTTTTAACTATACAAATTTTTAAAATTATTATAGTATTTTTTACTCGGCTAACATAAGTTTAATAACAGTTATCGATTTTAATTAATATAGAAAAAATAGAGAGCTTCTAATTAGAATTTTTGATATTATCTATAAGCAAAGTCAATTAAATATATTTTCTATAGCTTTTTCTATAGATATTAAGATTATTTAGTCGTTCAAGAGCTATCGATTGTTGTAGATTAACTGCAGCACGTGTTATAATGCCGCAAAAATCAATATAATTCAATTTATTATGAGAATTATATATATTTTAAATATACGTATGTACTTAATAAGAATATCTTAACTATAACAGCAAATAGTTCGATAAACAATTATCGATAGGTGTTCAGAAATGTGCAAAGAAAAACTTGCATACAAATATTCTCTATTAGCTTCCTCCCTGATGCTTATGCTAGCTTCAAACTGACTGCACAGTGTGGCAAACTCACTTTCTGCAGTCCACTCTATTCGATTCTCATTGTATTTTCTTTGTCACCTCTAGCGCTGGGACTTTTATAGTTTTTAGTTTTATGATCGCATCTCGCATGCGGGCGCATTGGCATAGTACTCTTTGTAGTTGGTGTCGAAACGTGACCGATTGTTGGCAGTTTTTCTGCATTAGTTAAGACAAATGCAACTATTTTGATGGCAAATGTTTAATTGAATTGCGATTATTGCGGTTGGCATTTGTCGCCTCGGTAGAGGCAGCAGCAATAATTATGTGTGTGTAATTTACTTGAATTTTTCATTTTGTAATGCCGCAACAATTGCTAAGGTTGCACCAGCTGACAAGCATCAATCAGAGGAACGACAACAATGGCAGAAGTTAAGCTGAGCAGAACGTTTGGCGAAGCTTAAGAATAATTTACGCGCAGCTTGAGGAAAAATCCGAGCGGAAAAACGTGAAAAATGTTAAGCATATAAATATGTGTATGTGTGTATGTCTCTCTCTGTGTGTGTGTGCGTGTTACGCTTTGCTTGCCACAAGAGAACAAAACGTTTGCCATTTGTTATGCCCTAACTCGTTAACTCAATGCACTTTTATAGCGCTTAGCTTACGGCTAAGACAATTGCGCGATAAAGCGTATTCGAGCTTCGACTAGGCACATCTAAGGCTTTGCCTCGACTTCGGCTTCGGCTCGTTCTGCAGTTTTGCAGTTGATTACATGTCAGGCCCCACAGCGTCGAGACCGTAGCATATGCTGCTCACGATGGCCTTGAAGTGTTTGCAAAAAATAACATACAACAACTACTCCAACAACAACAACTAAATGCGAGTATGAATATCAGGCAACAACTGCGTCGCAGCGCAGAAATCGAAATTGAAACAAGTTTCAATGGCTGCTGCGGGCGTCGCGTCAGCAGGGGCTGCCAACAAGCCAAGTCGGTCAGGCCCAGTGGCCTGAAAGCCCAGATCTTGCCGATCGCCAACTGCCAACCACCGACCACTGTTATTGCCGCTTAATGCTAGTTAACATATCAAATGGAGCTGCAGTTGCCAGAGCTATTCAGCCATAAGCCTTGCTTAACTTTAATCGAGTGCAGAACTTTTTCTTCAAATTTCATTTAAGAGAACAAAAGCTTTGCTGACATTTATTGATGGGGAGTCCCAAGTGACAGGCCTTGAGTAAGGCAAGTCAAGAGCAAACTCCAACTGGCTTTCAGCTTGGCTTGGTATTCCCGAATTAAAAAAAAAAATATAAAAAAAATTATGAAGTAAAATAAATTATTTTTGTTTGGTTCTTGATCTTTGCAAAAAAAATATATATATATGTATACATATATAAGAAAATAAAATATATTAAAATAAAAAAAATATATTAAAACAAAAATATTTTTCTTTGATTCTTGATAACTCAAAAAAAAATGTAAAAATTCTTTTTCTTTTTTTTTTTTTACATTTCACAAATTTTTGACACTACAAAATGAGAGGCACACTTTATTGTATCGCATACCTGACACACACACACACACATATATATATATATATATATACACTTCCATAAATACTATATGGAATGAACTTGTAATTCTTTCTTTTAAGGCGATTTGTTGCCTGTCACGAAGCGACAATCTACAAAACATGTTGAGTCCGTGCGTCCGTCCGTGCGTCCGTCCGTTCGTCCGTCCTAGCGTCCGCTGTTCGCTTTAATTAGTCGAGGCTGCCAGCTGAAGCTGCTGATTCAGGGCCACAGTGCTAACGGTACAATTTGTAGTGGCAAAACCCAAATTCGGCTGTCACACGAATGACTAATTGGCGTCAGGAAGTGAACTCGCAGAGAGATCGCAGTCAATAAACTTTTTAGCCAACTTTGACAACAAGCTTCTTAGACTATTTTGGTATTAAAAAAAAAACCACAGTCATATACAGATATATATCATGAAATGTGGAGTTCAGGCAACAACAAAAAGTGGAATGCCAAAGCCGCAGGTGTCGATCGCTCGATCGATCGATTGATCGCCATATCCAATTGTTAATTACCAATTTTGGTAGCTTTAATTAGCCATTTGTGTAATGTGCTTTACCGTTATGAGTTGTCAAGAGAATTTTGTACAAATTTAGCGGCAAATGCGGAAATCACGTCAAGGAATTTCGAAATGAAAGCGCAAGTCTGACTCAGGCACAAAAGGAGAAAGTTCTGTGATCTGATGACAGACAGAAAAAAATAAAATTGCCTAAACCTATTGAGTCATATGACGAAATTTAATTGAAAGTTCTAGAGGATAAATACAATACAGATAGGCGGACTCAGTTAGATGACTAGATGACTATCTCCGATTACTACAGTTCTCTTAGAGTTATCGATAACACACAGGCGTTGTTATGGTGTAGGACATTTGTCATTGCATTCAAGTTCGAATCAAGAGTCATTTGACGAATTTTAATGGAAAGTTCTAGAGGATAAATACAATACAGATAGGCGGACTAGATGACTAGATGACTATCTCCGATTACTACAGTTCTCGATAACTCTAATATCGATAACACACAGGCGTTGTTATCATTTTATTCAAGTTCGAATCAAGAGTTCTTTGACGAATTTTAATGGAAAGTTCTGGAGGGACTCAAATTATTATATCCGATTACTAAAACTCAGACTCTTCTGCAGTTATCGATAACACACATCAGTTGATGATTTGCCATTGTATTAAAATTTAAATCAAGAATCATTTGACGAAATTTAATTGAAAGCTCTAGAGGAATAAATATTATTATTTCCGATTACTCCGCCTTTTTTCTAGTTATCGATAACACACATCAGTTGATATCGCCTCTGATATTTGCCATTGTATTCAAATTTTAATCAAGAGCTGCTAAAAGTTTAGTTTCATCAAGTCGAACACCTAATGGAGCTTCATAATTACACATCTAATGAATTAAGAACGCTCAGTGACGAGGTCAGTTACAGGTAGAGCTACACATGCGCATATATAGACGGATCGTGTGTCTAATGAGGCTGATGAGGCATCTTTTTGTTTGCCACTCGGATTCAAGCGCAGCTGACCAAGCGTGCGAAAGCATAAAAAATGTTCATAAAAAAAAAAAAAAAAAAAAACATAAATAAATAAATGAAAATGAAAACAATTTTTGCAAGGTTAAAGACGCCGTTTGGCTGTGCGTGCCGTGCGACGCGTGCCCCATGCGGCAAGTGAGCTCAGCTTTTGTGGAGCACGTCGCACGCAAGCAATTAGCATTGCTCATTGCTCAGCTCTGATTTAATTGCTGCATTAGGAGCAGTATTTATGCAACATGCTTCTATCAACAGCCTCATTCCAGAGAGCCCTTTGTTTGCCCCACTGGAATGAGGCTGTCGCCCGCCGAGGGACAACCAGAAGTGAACATCGAATCGAATTCCGATTCCAATGGAAAGTGCAAAACGTCTGAACGTCAGACAAATATCTGTAAATAGCTCAAACGCTTATCACGTCACACAGGCAAGGCAGTGCATGGCCTGCAGACTGATGTATACCCTGTAAATGCATAAAGACATATGCTTTACCAGCTGTCTATAGTAATTATCAGTTGAACTCTTTGCTACTGCTCTATATACCCTGTACATACTAACACTCTATCCATTGACTGACAGTCATTGCGGTTTTTACATTGAGCATATACCCTGTTTTTACTCATGAAAACCTAAAAAATTTACTCTGTAATAATGAATACCCTGTAATCATTACTTCCGCATCACTTTTTGTTCTCCAACTTACTTTTAGCACTTGCTCCCACACAAGTTGCCTCTACAAGCTGCTTATACCCCATTTCCCATCATCTCTTTGCCTAGGGTATGACTGTAAAAGCCCACAGCTAAAGCGCCGCGTTTCGCCTGCAGCAGCAAACTGCATGCTCAATATTTTATAAACGACAGACAAATGCAATTTTTCAATTTCTCGAGCCATGCGACGACACAGCTTAAAGGGCCATAAAATACTGCCAAAGCTAAAGCCAAAGAGGACAAAACACACTCACACACACACACAGTTTGCGAAAAGCTGACGCAGAAAACTGCTGGGAAACGTCTTTGCATAGTTATTTGGCGAAAAGCTTAGACCAGTTGGCGCAGCTAGCGCTGCTTGCAAGTAGACGCTGCATGCCCCCAGGCCCCCAAGCAGCTCAAACGAAGCGATATAAAATATATTGAGCATGTGTGTTCGCATTTCTTTCTTATTCTGACTAAGACACACACTTTTCTGCCACACAACAAATGCATCGAACTCTGCTGAGCACAGCTTAAAAAACACTTGCAGAAAAAATAAAATTAAGCTAAGAGCTAAAACTCTATAAGAAGAAAGTTTTTGGCTGAATACCAAATAACAGAGCTTGGATAGGAAAATGCAAAGCAGCTACCAGATATGATAATTTCTAAACAATTAAAGCAAAATCAAAATTAATAATTCCCATATAAACAAATATAAGCCAAAAGACTTCCAAAATATCTTAAGCTCAAAATTCTATTGTATGATTTTAATATAATATATATATATATATATATATATATATATATATATATATATATATATATATATTTATATTTATATTTTGTTTATATACACGACATATGAATCTAAAAAAATTAACTTAGCTTCAATAATTTGAATATAAATATTTAAAATTTTTTTTTATTATTTTTACATTAATTTTTTTTTTCATTTTAGTTTCAACTAATTTATTCAAAAATTATTAAATTATAGTCTTTTGATTGAAATTTTTTACTTAAAAAAGAAACAATTTTAATGTTGATTTACTCAGTATTTTTAAGAATTTTGTAATTGATTTAATATTTTTAATACATTTTTTATTTATTTAATTCATTTTAAAAATGTATTTATTTTTTATTTTATTTTTAAAAAATTTTTCTTTAATATTTTTAATAAAATGTTTAATATACTTAAATTTAGATCTTGAACGTAAACATTTAGCTTTAATTAAATTAAAGCTTTTAATTTGTTTTGGCAAAATCAATACGAAAATAAATGTGTTATTAAAAAATGAAAGAAATATTAGTATTATTAAAATAAAATAAATATTCAATTTATAGTTATATGACAGTTATCTAGCTTAGTATTTAGCAGCTAAGCTTGAATAAAATACATTTTAAATCAAAGTGTTTATAGCATTTGATGGGCAATTATAATTATATAATATTTATATATTAATATATTATATATAATACAATTATAAAATAATTGAATTGTAATGAAAATCGTAAATTGAATCCTAATCATTCGCAAAGCCCCAAACTCTATCTAATCGCAGGCATATCAGGCGCTGTTGCTCGCTGAGCTGATTCATTGGGTGCTCATTGATTGTTTATACGTAATACGATAGAGTCGAGGGGCACAAGTTGTTGTTGTTGTTGTTGCTGCTGTTGGCCCAGGCAGCGACTTGTTCAATAAACAATCAAATGCGATTAGTAAATGTGCAAACAAAATGCTAACAACAATTAACGGCGCACATGAAACCCAAGTAGGCAGCCGTGAGTGGGCGAGGTGGGGAGCATGAGCATGGGGCAACCCTTGGACACGCCAGCGCTGAGTGGACAGGCAGACGCAGCCGTAAACGGATGACGCAGCGAAGACAGCGTGTCTGCTGCTGCTGCTGCCACTGTTTGTTGTTGTTGCTCTTCATTTGCAATTTCGTTTCATTTATTAATTTTTTTTTTTTTTACTATTAATATTGTTGTTGCCGCTGGTGGCACATAAAACGTGCATTTTGCCGTTTTTTATTTGTATTTTTTATTTTTTTTTTTAATTATTTTAATTGCGTTTCATCTGATCGAATGCTGCTCAGCGGTTTTCGCTGTTAAAATTCATTTATTGTTGTTGATTTCGCCCTCTCACTCTTACGCTTTATTATTATTTGCGTTGTTAATTGCAGCTGATAGCTGGCAGCAGCTGCCCCCACGAATGCTCCAAGATTTTTATTAATGAACATCGATTTAGTATACATATTAGATAGACGCGCGACAAATCGCTGCTAAATCTAAATTGAGATTTAAATTAAAGTTACGACACCCACTTGGATCAACACCGCCCCCCTCCCCCCTCCAGCTATAACCATTGCCAATTATAACAAGTAACCGTAGTCTGTTGGCACATCCTGCTCTTAGTTTGCTTCCTTTTGATACATATCCTTTTTCACTGCGCCCCGAGCGCATTCCTTTTGTCTGACGCTCAAGCGGCGCAGCGCCTCGCCGTCTAGGCTCGATTTCATAACAAAAACTTGAGCACGTTTCGCTCTATACAAGCGAAAATAAAACGCGCCCATAGCCGGGCCACTGTTCAGCTCAGTGCAAACAATTTAGCACGGCCTCAGACGTGTGCGACTTAATCAAAAGCCAGCCAGACACTTGGCTCCAGCTACTACTTACTAGCTTAGCTCCCCCCACCCCCCACACACACACACACACCCGGCTAGTGTCAAGTTTATGCTGCTATCTAAGCCAGCGACGCGCTTTACTTATTAACCAAAGTGCCTGGGCTGGCGGGCATTTAAACTTGAAATGTGAAAAGTTCATTGCGCTGAATGGGTGTGAAGAATAAACAGAAGCCAGCAGCTGCCAGCCAGATATAAACTTAAGCAAATCAAAGCCACTAGCGAATGCCCCGAGCCGCCAAGCCACGACTTTAAGGCCAATAACAAACTGCAAGCGCAACATTTTTCGCTCTTAACTCGCATGCCACAGCGTGGCAGCTGCATTGATCGATTTTTTGTTCATCAAAATGTTTATGAGGCGAACTCGGCTGCTTGCACCGCAGGCAACATCCGCTGCAATCCACAAATTGAATGAAGCAATTAATGAAAGCAACTGCCGCAGCGACGAGTGGCAACATTTGAGATTTGCATAAAACAGCGGCAAATAAATTCACGGTCAATGTAAAACAAAATCACGAGCAACAAGAAAACAATGCTTAAAAAAAAAAAAATATATATATATATATATATTTGTATATATATATATATATTTGTCTGGCCTGGCAACAGCTCTGTGTAAATTTGCATTTGTGCAGCCGCAAAGTGGAAAAAGCAAATGCAGATGCTGCCGCTGCCGCTGCCTCTGCCACTGCCGCTGCCTCTGCCACTGCCTCTGCCACTGCCTCTGCCGCTGCCGCTGCCATTTGTTAACAAGTCGCTGTGTAGGCTGTACAAAATGAGTGAGCCAAGTCCTGGCCATGAGATAATAAGCAGCGGCACTCTCTTTTAGCCAGCTCCACGACCACCCGCTCCCGCTCCCACTCACACTCCCACTCCCACTCTATTGCTCTCTCTCGCTCTGGCTGTGCGCAAAATCCAGTCAGCTGTTGCCAGGTCAGCCACAGCGGCAGCGGCAAAAGGTCGCCATGTTTGCCGCCATTTTTGTTTTTGTTTTGCATGATTTCCGCCAGCGAAGTTGCTGAGCAAAACAAAATCATGCAAAATGTCAAGAGCGACAGCGCAGCCGACGCCAACGCCGACGCCGACGGCAGCGGCGATGGCGGCAGCGAAACAACGCCTAGCAGCAACAGCTGTTGGCAACAGTCGAATGATGCGAATGGCCAGGCCAAAAGAGAGCAGCCAAAACGGCGTCGCTTTTAGCCTGATTGTCGGTGGGGGTTTGGGGCGTTGGGGCGTTGGGGCACCGCACTGTCATTGCACCTTTTGTTAGGCTCTCGTTTTAGGGGTGGGTTTTTTCCGCTTTTTTTCGGAGCCGCTTAAGCAACTTAGGCGCACAGCCGCCCCCACAGCTGGCAAAACAGTGTTGGGGACGCTTTGGCATCCATGCGCACACACATGCATGTGGATTCATGTATATTTTAGGCTTTGGGGTTGCTCGATGACTAAGCGCTGCTCCAACTCTTGAAGATGCATGAAGATGAACAAAAAAAAAAAAAAAAACAGAAGGGTTCGTCATCGCATCGCAACGCATGGGGTTAGCGCCAGTCGAGGAGCTAGTTCAACTGTGTTACTATTAGATAAATTATGCACTCGAGTGTGGTGCCAAGGAGGGGGTGGGGGAGGGGCACGAAATGGCATTTAATAACAGCTTAAGAGATTAACGTGGAATTGCAATCATAGCGCAAGTGAAAGATTGCAACACACGGCCGAGTGGCATGCCCCCCGCCGGGGCAATTAGCCAAGCGAGCGGCAAACGGCCAACGCGTTTCGGACAGGCCAACGAGATTGCTTTTCGCAAACGCCACAATAAATACAATATCTAAATTGCAGAGCTGCTAAATATGTATATAAAATGATTCATGCCTTGACAGGGCGCTCTTAGCCGCGCATAAATAATAATCAGCGAGCGAGCGAGAGAGAGAGAGAGGGAAAAACTAAATACACAATGCCAAAAAAAAATGCTCAATGTCCAGCTAACCGCAGCTGACAGCCGACGACAGACAAGGGGCTGACTGCATGTTATGCAACAGCAGCGAGCGAGACAGCGCTTTGACCGCAGTTAAAGGCTAAGCGAACAACCGTTAGCACCCAACTCCCAACTCCCTCTCCCCCCCACCCACCTGGCTGGCCTAAGGTCAAATGGCGTTTAATAATATTTCCTTCGTACTTCATTTTTGGCCAAGAAACGTGCCCACAGCAGATACGTATCTCGCAGATACACAACTCGCTTAAGACATTCGACTGCGATCGAGTGCAGTTCTATTTCGATTTTCAATTTTTCCTGTTTCTCTTTTTTTTGTTTTCGTTTGGCCTTATTTTTTGGCGCGTGCCAATTAAACGTGCAACTGCAGCAGCCGCGGTGGCAGCCACAGCGGCACACGCCCACCTTCTGCCGCCGTTGGCTGCTTAAACACAGCATGAAGCATACAAATTTGTGGCTTGGCTCACATTTCGTTAAATTGGCAATTCAATTGACTTATCGCAGCCAGCTGAGGCGTAATCAGAGGCGTGGCATTGGCCAGCACACAATTTGCAATTGAATCAGATGTGTTATATATATATATATATATATATATATATATATATATATATATATATATATATATATATATATATATATATATATATATATACATATATATATAGGGAGAGATAGTCATATGATTTGGATACATATAAATTTATGTTTGATTAAAAAACTTGCAATGATCATGATCATGTCTAAAATATTAACAATTGTTGGCTAAAAATTAATATAAATAAAATAATTGAAAAAAAAAAAATTAATAAATTATTAAAAATAAAATAATGGAAATAACTATCAAATATATAGAAATTTATGTAAGAACAAATTAATAAATTATTAATTTTAATAATTTATTGAACAAATTAAAAAAAAATGTTACCTACTTTTTGTTTTTGAATAACTTTAAAGCAAATCGGAATATACATTTAAAAAAATTAATTTTTTATTAAATTTAATATTTTCAATTAAATAAATAATAATTAAAAATTCTCTTATTTATGCAATAATAAACAACAATCAAAAACCCTCTTAGTTATTTCTATTTATATGTCTTTAACATCATTTTTGCAATAAAGAAGAAGTTTCAAGTAGAAGAAAATCTAATAAATTAATAACAAAAAATTGAAAAAATATAAATAAATTTTATAAAAGAAAGAAATATAATTTTGTTAAATAATTTTAATTATTTATAATTATATAATTATAATTTTTTAGCTTCATTGTGCGCAAAAAACAGCGCAAAATGCAGTTGGGAGTTAACAGCATTTAAGAGCGCCAATCCGCACAATGCACATCATCTTAAGAGTTTTACTCTTAAAGAGATTTTGGACATTTCCAATCTTTGTGAGAGTTTCTTTCTCACAGCGCATCGGCTCGATCAGCTCTGTCGGCGCTCGGCAGTAACCAAAGCTAAGCCAACACAGCTGACCGTGCGCATTGAATAGGTAAATTCTGATTCGAAATTCTAGGCAAAAGTTACTTGAAAAATTGTAACTCAGCAATCTTTAAATTTATCATATTTAATTAATTTTATTAATATAATTTAATTTATCATATTTATTAATAGAACTAAAGTGTTCTTTAAAACGTTTTTTTTTTTGATTTGAAAAAAAAAAAAAGATATTGGTAACAAATTGTATTTATATTTTGTAATATAATTTAAATATTAATCCAACCAATAAAAATTCTAAATAGTTTCTAAATTTGTTAATAAATTAATATTTAGTCAAACCCATTTCTTTTCCAATTTCATTTTAATTTTAAGCATTTTTTAAATTTATAAATAAATATATTTTACAGAAAAAAATGTTCTAATTGCAAGATTCTAGGTAATTTCGAAAATTTTAATTTATAGATCATTTTTGTTATATTTTAATTTATATAAAAATTAACTTTTTTATTGGTAAATCAAAACAAATTCTCAATATTTTAATTGTTAAATATATTTTTAATATATTTAGATATATACTAAAAATATTTTTAACCATTAAAATATGTAGAAGCTGTAAATTTGCAAATTTCTAAAAAATACTAAATATGTAAATCTTTAAATAAATTTGCAACTAATATATTTATAGTTACAAATCAAATATTCATTTTATATGAAATGTATAATAAAATGTTATATTTATAATATATGGGTAGAAGATATAGATATATATTTTATATATATTATATACATATATCTTTCCGTTACTTTTACAAGGGGAAAAAAAAGATTAAAATAATAATTTCTATTTTTGCTATAATATGGCGAGGGCCTCCCCAAGCCTGCTCCACGTTTTCGTGGTTTCGCCGCTGAGCAGCCCCAAAACAAGTGCCAAGCAAAAGTGCAGTGAGACAATGAGTTGGCAACCTTGAAACTTATATAATTAGAGCTGGCAAAAAAAAAAAAATAAGAACGGAGCGAAGAACAAGTCAAAAACTGACCCATTTAGTAGGGCCCCCACCACCCCTCACCCATATTACTATTAAAACTTGGCATATTATCTATAGACTTACCCGTGGCATTGGCATTGTTGATGTAGTGGCGCTGATACCACTCGCAGAAGGCGTTTAGGGCTTGGACATTGGGCAGCGGCGACTGCAGCGGCGTCTGCGTGGCCGAGCTGGTTGTGTTGGGTGACTGGGAGGCGACACTGCTGGCGCCATCGGAGGCGCCCGACGATGAGGATGCGCCCGATGATGTCGAGGCGCCCGACGAGTTCGAGGTGCCCGATGAGCTCGAGGCAATGTCATCGCGCTCCTCCACCGGCAGATGAAAGGGCACAGCCATTCTGACTATGTGTGTGTGCGTGTGTGTGTGTGTGGATATTTGTGGATTCTTTTTTTATTTTGTTTTTTTTTTTTTCTTTTTTTTTGGCTGACTGAGTTGGGTTCGTTTTGTTTTTGCTGTGCAGTTTTTGGGGACTTTTGTCCTGCTCTGTCTCGCTTGCGCTTTCGTATTGTTCTCTCGCGCTCTCTCTCTCACTCTCTCTTTTGCTCAGCGACGTGGGCGTGCACTCAATTAATTTTGTATTTCTTGTGCAATATTTTAAACATTAAGAATTGCAGCATTTTTTTGTATTAATTATGAAACTCGATAAATGTTTTGCAGCACATAAAAGCACTCAAAGTATTTTCTTTTTGTTTTCTATTCATTCGTATCGTATGATCTTTAGTTAAAAATTTTTTTATTATTATTATCTCTTTGTTTTTTATTTTTTTTGTGCACTGTTCGTATTGGATGTTTGTTTTTGGTTAGTTTTTTATTAGTTTTTTAATTTTTATTATCGATTTTTTTGCATTTTTCATAAAGCTCGCATAACTTATTTAAAAACACAAACAATTCGAAAAATTCTGAAGGCGTGTGTGGAAAGAACACACGAAGCACTTAAAACGTGTCGCTAACTCAAACTGCGATTTGATTTCCACTTGGTTTGGGCTGAGGAGGAAACACGTCTAACTTCGCTTCGCGGCTGAAATAAACTAAACTGGCGCAATGCGAGCCAGCATATCTGCAAGATACGCGCGTTTAAAAAACGACTCAAATTGAGAAAGAGAGGGAGAGAGAGAGAGAGTGAGTGTAAGCAGCCACAGTCACAGCCGCCGTCGCAGCCGCTGTCGCTGTCACTGCCTCTGCCTCAGCCACACTTCAAGAGTGCAGTCGGTTAGCAGCGTAGGCTTATGCTTATGCACATGCATGCCGCTGCAGGTAGTAGTGAGTAGTAGTTATGGCCGTGGGGACACAGCGGGGCATCCAGCGCTAGCGCTAGCGCTGACGCTGACGTCAAAGCAAACGACAGCGTCAGCACACACAATGCAAAGAGCGAGCAGTTTTAAAAAAAGCAAAATAAAAGAGCGAGTGAGCGAACGAGCGAGTAGGCGGCTTGTCTGTGTCTGCTTGAGCGTGCTCGCATGTGACTGTGTGTGCATGTGTGTGCTGTGGTTGTGTTAGTGAGAAAGCCTTTGCGAGGCAGCACAAAGATCTTGTTGAGCAGGTATCTCAGCAACAATATACATACATATGTACATACTGCGACAGCGAACGGAAAAAGGAACGCAAAACAAAAACTCCGATTGCGTTCGGTTCGCTCTTGTTGTTGTTGCTGCTATTCAGTTTGCCCTTGTTGTTGTTGTTCCCGTTGGCGAGCAAAAGAAAAGGAAAAGAGCGAGAGTAGAGTCACTAAGAAATAAATCACAACGACATGCTACGCGTATACATATCCTATAAAAATGGTTTATATATACAAATTATTTATTTAATATGTTCTCTCACACTAACGTGCACACCACCTATGAAGCTAATGGATTTAGCGTATAAGTTTTCAGCAGCACAACAACCGCTTGTTGCGTGTACTCGAATGTATTCAGAAATGAGCAGGGTATACGCAGTAGTCAGCCAGTGAGAGAGAATAAGCCGAGTTTACGCGCCAAAAAACGTATCAGACAATTCTGCTGAGTTGTACAACTGGGTAAAAAGTAGTAGAACGTTACACGTTACAAAATAGTAGTAGATGTTTAACTGAAATGTATTTTAAAATACTTAGTATTAAAATACTGCGTTTTCACATGATTTTTATTTGTTGTTGTTGTTGTTTTTTTGTTCTTCTTTTTAATTATGGTATTTTTTTATATTTTGTAAGGGTTTTTAAGGGTTCCCATATAAGCAATTTCACCATATCCTAAAATGATGCGCGCAACATTGAAAACCTGTTTCATTGAGCCCACCTTCCCACAAACAGGCTCTCAAATTATGCTACATCATTCGCTCTTTCCAGCTCCCCCTCAATTATTTTGCGCGCGCGAAATTTCAGACAAAGGGAAATTAAAAACAAAATGAAACTTTTTAAGTTGCATATGATTAATGTCGTTTGTTCTGATTCTCTGAATAAATACATCAATATTCAATAAACCTCATGAGCTATTATGAATCTATCTGAAATAAAATATTAATAGGTTTTAATTTCTGCACTCTTTGTTCTAAGCTAACACTTGTTCCGCGCCTCAAATTAGGTCGATGACATTAGTTATGTATGAATTATCTGTGAATATTCATAGATTTCTTATAGGAGCCACATCCGTACTGTATCTGAAGTAAATAATACTAAATTTGCTTGAGACTCCTCTTAGCAGCACAAAAAAGTAGTAGATACATACAACTGCACACATACATATTTAAATGTATCGTATGATTCGAATTTTCTACTTTGCAACTTGATAACAAAGTCAATAAGCCCCAACTTTTGTTAAAGATAAGAATTATTTCTAAGCCAAACACACACATACACATGCACACGCAAACATAGCGCATGGCGTGATGCAAGGATTGTCCAAGATGATGAAATTCAAAAAAAAAAAAAAAGACAAACAACAAACATGAATGCGCATGCAAGAAACGAAGAGGCTCAAAAGAGGAATAGAAAAGAGGAGCGCGGCAGCAATACGCTGTATGAAAAGAGGGGCTCGATTTTTATGATTTATTCTCTCCGACTCGCTTTGCCTTAGTTTGATTTGTTTTTGCTTTTTCTTTTGCCTTGCGTACTTTTTGTATTTTTGTTGCTCCCCTTTTGTTTTTGTTTTGGCTTTGGCTGGTTTTATCACAAAGCTTTTTCATTAGGGATTCCAATTAATTGACTACACTGCTGTTTGCCGGCGCAGGAACTGTATCGAAGAACAGTGCATAGTCATGCATGTGTGTGTGCCAGTGTGTGTGTATGTTTGTGCGCATGTATTAGAACAGGCCAGTTGCAGCTGCCGCCGCCTGTTGATTTCTTTTCTTTTGCTCTTTTCTGCCAATGCAACTGATTAAGCGTAATGTGAGCGAGCCAAAGCAGTTGGTTATCTTTTAATGATTCATCTTTCATAGGAACGCGTTTATTCGGGTAATGTCATCAGTAAGCAAGGTAGCTAAAGACAAGAGCCATAAATGTGAAGGAAAACAAATTGAAATCAATTTTCAAAGCGCCCATAGCATAAAATGAAGACAAATAATAAAAGCGAAAATAATAATAAAAAAGGAGACAAATAAAAGCTGTATATGCAAACGATGTAGACAAATTAAAAGACTTCCCCGTTGACATTTCTGGGTCAGCGACCCAAAGAGTTAAACGAGCCAGCAGTAAGCAAGTGGAGCGAGCGAGACGGTGCAATAAGTGGAGTAGTAGTGTCCAGTAGTGCCCAACCCAAGTTGCTGCGGCTGTTGTTGTTTTTATTGAATATGATTATGTGGCACGCTGCAAAAGCGAGCGTAAATTATTTATTACACAATTTCGCAGCAGCAGCAACAACAATGAAAACAAATAAATTTTTGCATTTGGCAGCGGCCACGCAAAATGTGACGAAAATGCCGCCGCCGCCCGCTTCAATAAAAATAAATAATAATTCATATTTACTATAAGTAGCGGCAGCGGCAGCGGCAGTGGCTGCGACAGCGGCAGCAACAACAACCAATTAGGCGTTGCCGCAGCAGTAGCTAAACAACAGTAAATTGTGCGCCTGCGCAGCAGCAGCGGCGCAAATAGAGAGCAAACGCAGCAGCAGCGCAAAAGCAATGGCAAAGGGGTTAACGGGGCTTGCTGCACTGCAAGCTGAGCTGTCTGTTCGACACAAATTACCGTTAAATTAAGCGCTGGCTCGTCTGTCAAGCTGCAGAGTATGAGCAGGAGAGAGGGAGAGCAGATTAAGCTGCTTAAGTGTGTGTAAGGCAGGCAGATAATATTATGTATGTATGTATATAAGTATGCACTGAGCTGGCGGGCGAACAAGTAGTCAGGCTCGATTTGTGTTATCGATAAGTTGTTATCGGAGCGCAACTCGCGTACAAATATTATTATTTTCTTAAATAACACTTTCTATGGCCTCCCAACCAGCCAGTTTATCCCCATCTTGATGACCTGATGATAAGAGATGCAGAGGCAGCGGCTGCGGCAGCGGCAGCGACGGCAGCAGCAGTTGCCCTCGCCCTAGCCAATTGCAACAACAAAACTCAAATGAAGCGAATGGCAAGAGTTGCGCCTGCAGTCGTTGCCTAGGGCAAAGAGGCCCAGGGCCAACATTGGAGTGGCTGGCAGCAGATGCAGCAGCAGCGGCAGCGGCAGCACGCGACCACAGCGTCACATGTGCCGCAATCTTATGCAGCCCGGCCCCCAATACTCCAGCAGCAGCTGCGAAAACGCCAAGAACATTGACTTTGTGGAAAGCGCAAAAAGAAGTCTGAAATAAAAATAAGAATAAAAACAACAAACGGGCGATAGAAAAAAGGCATAAGAAGATGTCGACGACAATGACGATGATGATGATGATGATGATGATGATGAAATGGCAGGCTTATGCAACTTGATGCGTTCTGCAGTTAGCAACGGGGGGAAAGTGGGGGGCACGTTCGGCGCAACCACAGTCTGCCGTGGAGCTATCTCTGCTGGACCAAAGTTGGTTAGCTGGCGCACCTTTTGGCATTGATTTTTAGTCATTCAATAAAAGCTTGTGCCAACCCTCGCTAATACTGCCCTGCCGCAACAGAATCCACACACACACACACACACACACACAGTCACATTCAACTGGGTCACTGACCTATCAAGTGCAAGACCTATTGAGCAGCACGCAAAGCCAAATGGCAGAGAGTGGGAGAGCGAGAGAGAGAGAGAGAGAGCACTGCGAGAGGGTTGTGGCAGCAAATGTTGCTGCCGAGGGGCCATAGCAAAACCGCCGGAAAAAAATATGCGCTCCTCTCTCTGGCTTTGATACATAAAAACGAAAGCGCAGGCGAACAAAAAATTAAAATAAACCAACGGCGAGGGCGCCCAGTTGGGAGCAAAGTGTGGCCGCGGCCAGCGAGGGGGCGGGGCTGCAAAGGCGGCAAAGGGAATACAGCCACAGGCGCTGCAGCCGCGGCCTGTGGAGGCGTATGGGCGCACACTTTAGGTGTCAAAGCGTGCGAATGCGAAGGGGCCGCAGCGAAAACAGCTCAAAATATATACATACATATACATGCACATACACATACACATACACATATATATATCTGTTTTGCTCACACATAAATGTGGCAATTTTATTTGCATTTGGCCAGCGCCTTTTTGACTTTGGCAGGTTGCCCAATGCAGCGAAGGGTCAGGTCCACACACACACACTCTGAACTAGGCCCCCTCAAATTGGGGTAATTTTCTGTAATATTCTTTCCTCAACTAACTTGGCTAAAACAAGCTGCAAAGTGGTTACCTTTCAAGCTGGGGTTCAAGCACAATAGGACAGGGGCTCAGCAGTGAAAGTATTACTGGGGTTAACTCCAAATGGTATATGGAACGAAATGAAGAAGGTCTTCCTTAGGCATTCATAGGTTTGCTAAACGATAATCTTTGATGTTTGTGCTTTTAGATAAACATTTGAAAATATAAAGATAAATGTGTAAATATATATATAAAAATATAAGTATGTATGTCGTACAGAGTATGAATAATGTTTCATTTACACATCTAAATATATCAGATATCTCTCCTAAAAACAATAAATATACGTTTAGGACAAACACAAAATATTACAAATATATCATTCATATAAATGTTTTTATGCTTTTTTTATGAGAAATAAAACATAATAATATACAATTGTCTGATTAACTTGTATGAGATTCGCATACAGAGGCCAAATTAACAGTAAAAATAAAACACAATAAATATTAAAAATATTTTTCAGAAAAAACATTCTGCAATGGACTAAATGAGAATTGAATAGAAAGGCTGCATTAAGAAATACAAAGAAGCACAAGTACGAGAGTATGAAACATTTTATATTAAGGCAGAAAAATATTAATGTATTAAATGGACTAACTTAAATTTATGAGAATTGCATAGAGAGGGCAGCTAGGAAATGCAAGCGACTCAAATTTAAAAGCGCACATAAATGTGATTTAAAGAATAAATATTTTTAAATACTTGAAACTTAAACTGAAACTTATGAGAAGTGCATGGAAAGGCATGGTTAGCAAATACAGGCATATAAAAATTATAAATATATTATAATATTATATTATATTGTTATATATATATATATATATATATATATATATATATATATATATATATATATATATATATATATATATATATATATAATATATATATATATATATATATAATATATATATATATATAATAATATATTGTTAGCAAATATACAGGCATATAAAAATTATAAATATATTATAATTTATTTTATTTATATATTATATATATATAATTGTCATGAAAACTTGCATGAGCTTAGAATTTGAGATGTTTTTTAATTTATGAGAATCGCATAGAGATACACAATTTAGATTACTTAATAAATAAATACAAAATTAAACGATATAATACATTTTATATGAGATTTTTAGAAAGTGTGAGAATACTGCAATATTATTGGTTATTATTATCATGTATCTCTAGATATATGTATTTATTTATATATATTTATATTATACATTAATATAAATATATTATAATTTATTTTATTATTATGTGCAGTGTTTCTCTATGCGATTCTCATAATTTCTAAAATATATATAGGTATATACCCATTGCACATAAGGCAACATTTTCACTTTCCAAGAGCGAGAAATAAATAATAAAAGTAAAAAATCAAAACTTGTAGAATAAATTAGCTAAAGTAGATAAGATAATCTATGAGATTTTCAGTTCGTTCGTATTTTGATTTAATTGCGTGAGTCACACAAAGATCGATGACTTCCCCCGTTAAGCTGAAATCTGAAATCAACATGGGCCTCGGGCGACAACGACGCCCTGCGCCCCACCCGCGCGTGGTGTGGCAAATCAAATGTAGCAGTCGAAACAGTAGCCAAACAGCCAGAGTCAAAAGCAACAAAATGTCATGATTTACAATAAGAAATCATATATCTCTCTCGACGTTTTTTATCTGCTTTCAAAACAACAACAACAAACCTGAGCTGACAATGAGCGCCTAAAGGGTTTCCAGCTGAACTCCCCTCGCCCAGGCAGCCTGTGCGATCCGCAAACTTCACGCAACACAAACAGATGGATGGATGGCTGGATGGATGGACGGATGGACGGACAATCGAATGATAAAAAAAAACTATGTTACAAAGACAGAGAAAAGAAAACATTAAAATGGAAATAAAAATAAACCAACAACAGCAAAGCGAAGCAAAGAAACTGGGCAACTGCCAAGCCAAGAGAACAGGGCTCGAACTGGGACTGCGACTGTGTCTGGGGCTGGGGAAGCGAGACGTGCGTTTATTTTGTGTAAGACAGGTAGCCAGTCGCCAAGCGGCTCGACTATGGCCATTGTCTGTCTGCGTCGGTTGTCTGAAAAGTGCGCAGTTAAAAAAAATCGGTCGCCAGAGAAACCCACCGACAGACGGACGGACGGACGGACAGACAGAAAAAAGATCAACATAATCGATGATGTGGTTGTTGTTGTAGAACCACAGCAATCCACTTCGCTCGGCTCAGCTCAGCTCAGCGCTCAGAGCTTAGCTCAGCTCTGCTCTGGCCTGTTGGCCCAGCCGTAAATGTGTTAAAAAACGCGCAGCGAGATTAAATGAGCATAAAATACAGCGCAGCAAACGTCGAACCGCGTGTAGCGAAAAAAAAAAAACCGAAAAACCGTCGAACCTAAACCTAAGCCCAAGCCAACGAAACAAAAAAAAAAGGAACAGAACGGAGCAGAGCAGAAAAAAAAAATAACTTTAAGATGCCAGACACGAAACACATCGTCGACTGGCGTTCATCAGCGACGACCCTGACAGACAGACTGCCCACAGTCGCAAGTCCCTGTTCCAGTCCTACTTGAATAGCCCGGACCTGGACCCTCGACCCTCGAGCCTTTCGCCAATAAAATATGCATGCTGAGCTCGGCTTGAGACCCGGGGCGAGAGCTGCTGTAGGATTCGCGGTCTGAGACGCGATCACTGTGTTGAAGTTCATAAAGTGAAAATCTGTAGCATATGTATATAACCATATATATGAATGTGTATGTGCATGTGCAGGGTATATTGAGAGCAGGCTTTAGGGTTGCAGCTGATGCCCTACACCGAGAGCAATATTAGCTAACTGTTAATGCCAGCAGATCTAAACTAAGCTGAGCTAAGACTGGATACTTCAGTTTTTTATGGGAATAACTTTACAGGCTTAAGTGAAAGACCCCTTTAAAATGACTTAAATTCTAGTTAAGGTATGTCTTTATAGGCCACGTCTAAGACTGGTTCAGTATCGATTATAATGAAACTTTCGTTGGTCAGCAGAGGTTCTACAGGTAGAGTTCTCTCTGGTCTACGCTCTAATTTGCTCTACTCTCAACTTTACTCTAATTTCTACTCTTCTACTCTTTAATACTCTGCCATAAAAATTAAATATATATAAGATTTAATCTCAATTTAATTTTATTAATTGTTATTGATTTAAGACAAGCCTATAGCTGAGCTATAAATAGGAAAAAATATCATTCGTCAGCGTATTGCCTTAGGACTAGTACAAGCTAAGTTATATGAGAATTTTTTTTTATTTAAACATTTGCTTATTCCTTTATTTGCATAAGCTATGAACGACAGACTTTTCATAGAGATATGATGTGCAGAGACTGAACTCTACATCTACATCTACATCTACATCTTATCGTAATCTTGAATATTATTTTTAGAGCTATTCTAACATTAGTTCCGATCAACATTTAATATTATTACAGCCCGCTAAAAATCGGAAAACCTTTTATAATTTTTTTGGTAGACCTTAAATATTAGGGCTATGCTCTACCATATTTTGTATAAGGCTAGAAATTAAGTCATTGTTTTCATCAACTGCATTTAAAGTTCTCTGCTTGAATGAATTAAATATTTTTATGAAATAAATATCTATTTTTTTAAATAAATAAATATATTTATTTATATATATATATTTATTTATATATATATATATATATATATATATATATATATATATATATATATATATATATATATATATATATATAAATAAATATATTTGTTTATTTTAAAAAATAGATATGTATTTTTTTATTTTATATATTTTATTTTATATATAGATATATATATATATATATATATATATTTATTTTAAAAAATTGATATGTATTTATTTTAGGTTTTTTTTTCTGATTAAAAAGATTGATTTCATAAAATATTAATATTATTCATATGTAGGTCTCTTTCAATTCCAACTTCAAAATAACTATGACAAAACAGCATAGTCTTTGCTATTAAAGTATCAATGGTTGAGTACTTGAGGCAGTACTGAGTTCATCTGATGTTTGTATTGTGTTGCTCTGCCCTAAAGATAAAGTCATTAAAACTATATTTCATTCATATGACGAATAATCATAGTTAAGCCATGACCAAACTGCGATCAATTAGACACTTTTTTATGCTTTACCTTAGCCTTAGCTACAGAGAAATGAATTCTATTTGAATTATTTCTATATTACATTTAAGAAGTAATCTAAGCAGAAATCAAATATAAAAAATATATATTATTTTAAGTTATATTTCATATTAAAATGAATGAATTCTATTTGAATAATTTCTATATTACATTTAAGAAGTAATCTAAGCAGAAATAAAATATAAAACATATATTATTTTAAATGATATTTCTGATTATATTGCATATTAAATATTGAGCTCGCATCAATCTGCTTGCAATACGGCAAAATAGTTGCCGAACAAAGCAACCCTTCAGCTGCTGGGGCAGCGCAGCGTTTTTTACAGAAATCGGGCAAAAGCTCATCAAAAATGATGCCCCGCAGGCAAATGATGGCATGGAAGAAATAAAACAAGGCAGAGGAGACGAAGCCAGGGCCACAGCTTCGGCCACAACTGAAATTATACGCAATCGTAGCCCAGCGAGCGAGCAGCTTCTGTGCAGCAGCCGAAAAGAAATCACAAAAAAAAGGAGGAGGAGTAGGAGGAGGAGGGAAAAAACTGAAAACCACATGGAGAGAAGGCGGACAGGCGAGCACATCCTCCGCAGATGCAGTCCTGCTCGAGCAGGCTAACAAATTATGCTTGGCCTGGCCATAAAACATTCGCCTGCGTATCACGATCGCCTGGCTGGGGGCGTGGCGAGAGGCGAGACTCGGGCACACGCATTTAGCGAGGGGGCATGGGGGGGGAGGGGCTTGGGGGCTGTCTGCAGCTAGTTCTCGATCTGCGGGCCGCTGCGAACTTTTAATCACGCGTTCGTGCTGGCCAAGCTGTAGCTTTGGCCTTTACACACTCTCAGCCAACTGTGGCCGTTCGTGGCTCTTATAATGATTGCATTTATCATTTATACCAAATTATATGCCACACGAGGCACTGCCGCATGGCCATGTCAATACACAATTGCTTCGCTCTAGAGGTCCCGACTTCGATCAACTTATTCCATGTACGCTTGGCTTCCTCATTTGACCCAGAGCTAGCCAAGCGCGATGCGGCTCTGTCGCTGCAGCGGCTTTGATCCCAGTTGAGGTCAGCCGTTATTGGAGCATATCGCACTCTGGACGTGCTGTGGGCCGGCTTCAAGTTTCGCTTTCGTTGCATAGATAAGACGTTGGCAGCGTGTAGCTAGCTGCCGCCTACCCATTGACAGGCCCAGCTGGATGCCGTTCCGACTCCGACTCCGACTCACACCTCGGCCTCTGGTTTGTCAGCAATTACAGTAATTCCAATTAATACGCAGCAGTTGCTGCCGCTGCACTTATTTCTCGCTTGTTTTTCTTTTCTTTTCTAATTTGTGGCGCGTGTTGCATGCCACAAATCTGAAACTCAACGAGCTACACACACACACATACAAATTAGCATGAAAGCGTAAAAAGTATCCGTAAGATACGAGCAGCAGCGGCGCACGCCACTGACACGGCAGAAAACGCAAAATTATTATATCTAGATGCTTTGCCAGCTGAAATGATAAATCTAAGCAACTGCTAAGAGGGGCAGGGGGCGGGCAACCAGTAGCAGGTTGGGTGTAGGCTGCATCAAGTTGAGTTTCGGGGCTACAATTATAAATTGCAAAGAGTGCGGACCATGGACCATGGACCATGGACGTAGCTCAAGCTGCAGTGGAGTGGAGCAGTGGTAATTGCCCTCGAGGGGAAATCAGCAGCAAGTTGCACGTTGCACGTTGCAAGCTGCCAGTTGCCACAGCGGAAGCTGCAACAGGCATTCTATCTACAATTTTTAACATACAATTCTAATAGCCGCAGGCGCTTTAATTTTTTCTGCTTTTCTTCTCTTTTTTTTTTTGTATCTTTGACTACGCAGATACATTTCGATTAAGCCTCAGCTCTCACTCTTTTTACTATTTTCCCTATTTTGAGTGATAAATGCAATTGCAGCCGTCGCCCAGCAGCATTTGTATATGTATCTATATCCAGGCATCTGCTGACGCTGCCGCTGCTACTGGAGAAACCCCTATAATTAGTGTTTAAAAATTGCTTTTCCGGGTTTTATTTCTTATTAATTGATGTTGTGGACGATGAAATGTTGACTAAAGTTTATGTGCTGCGCACTTTAAGCATCAGCCAATTCGATAAACAATTTGCAAACGCTGATAAGGAATGTATATACTATATACAAAAACTCTGAAAAGTTGTGAAATTTGTTATTCCAACTTTTATTTACAGCTCCACAACACTTGTAATTTCTTTGCTATATTTATTATTACTTATTCCTTATCTTCTTCTTCACATACGAGGTCTTTACAACGACATTTCTTTCTACAAGAGTTTCGTCACGATAAGGCTTGAGCAGGTCAGTTTATTTTTTAGTTCAAAAAAAAAATATATCAACAACTGCCGCAATCAGAGAAACATAAGAAACGCTTGACTCCTCGCATTATAGTAGAGCAATATAAATAATTAGAATTGGAATTTATTTAAATTTGCAATGCAACAAATAAATATGAGAATTGGAATTTATTTAAATTTGCAATGCAACAAATAAATATGAAATAGGTCTATAAAAGTGTTAAAATATGTAAATATATTAATAATTTATTTTTAAGTCTTAAAATAATTAACTACATTTTAATTGAATACAATAAATATTAATTACACATTAAAAAAAAATATATTAATATATTAATTAAATATATATAATATATATATATATTTAATATATTAATTAATATAGCATATTAAAATAATTATTTATACTATACTATATACAACATTTTATTAAATTTTCTATCGCATTAAAATTTAAAACTTAATTTTTAAATAGCATACAAATTAAATGAGAGATGAATAATTTTATGCAATTTAAGTATTTACAATTTAATAATTTAATGAGCTTGTTTATTAATAAATTTTAAAATTAATTAAGTTAATAAACAACCTTAATAAATCAATTGAAACAATTATAAGTTAAAATATTATTAATATTATACATTTTAAGCAATTTATTTACTGATTTTCTATTATTAATGTAAACAATTGAGATAATACAACAATTAAATAATCAAATTATCCAGTAGAATTATTAATATTACAAAGTTTATATATTTATGGATTACACAAATATTTAAATATATTAAAAATATATTCATTTATAAAAAATATACATTTTACAAACAAGTTAATAAATTATTTTTGTTTTCTATTATTACTGAGTTTATTATTAATTGCATATAAATATTAATTTATTGCATAGACATTTTATTATATAATATTTTATTAAAATTTTGTTTTATTTTAAAATAAAATTAATCAAAAAACTTATTAAGTTTTTAAACTATTTATCCTATTTTTATTTAGATGTAGCTTGAAAATATTTGTAATAAATCAAATGAAGAAATCAAATGAACTTTGTAGACTTTAAATGTGTTTTATGTTTTATTTATTTATTATATATTTAAATGACGAGCAATATAAAAATGAAGTCGCAATCAGCATGACAGCGGAACGTGAATAATTATGCGGCTAATTTGCATGGCAAATGCAGTTTATTACAAGCCGAGACAAGGTTCTAACTGAAATGCACTTGCCAAGAACTTGGCCAGTATTTATGAGCCTGAATTGAGTACGCGACGTGCATTTAGCATTATCATAAGTGGCAAAAACAGTTGTCAGAGCAGTGTGCAGTAAACAGCTCAAGCTTGAGCTCGAGAGCTCGCGTGAGCTCCGGCGATTGTATCTGAGAGATACTTTAGCGCGATAAGGCGAATGAGCGAGCGGCGAGCGAGCGAGCGGAACGCGCTGCCTGAAACATTGTTGATTAAAAATAAATTGTCAACTTTGACAGTGAAGCGGCAGTTTTATTTATAAACTAAATGGGTGCGCACAATGGAATTTCGCTCAACTGGCAGCGGGAATCTCTCGAGGAGCTGCTGCAGAGCAACCTCAACCAACTGCTGCAAATTGGCATTTTTATTTTATTTTTGGCGCTCTCGCGCTGTGGCAGACATTGGGGAGACTTTGATGGCACGCGCTCTTGGTTTATTCTTGGCTGCTGACATCAGTCAGCCGCAACCGCAACAGCAGCCAGAGCCGCCAGCTAACGGAATGTCTAATGCGTGTTGGGACCGCCCAAGCGCCGCACCTGCATTGTCTTTCATTAAAATGCAGCCATTAACACTCTTTTTCGCCTTTTACCACACTAATGGCCCCCCCTAGGCACATATTAACAAAGAGGGAGAGAGAGAGAGAGAGAGAGGCAGGTCTCACTTCCGCTGCGACACGCGTTATTTGTTGACTTCTAAGCAGGCTTGACAATTGCATTGATTGCGCTCAGCTCATTAGAATATCACAGAAGAAACGCGCTAATGCACGAGCTCTGCGCTCTGCGCTCTGCGCTCTGCGATCATTTATCAATGCCTGCTTGGGCTGGCCATAAGCCGCGCCATGACGCATCAGAAGACGCATTGAAATTTGTCAATCGGACAACCAAAATGAAGAAAATGACACAGCACAAAATTTAAAATGCGCTTTTCACTGAGAACTTGCGTTCGTTGAGACTAAGATTCATTAGCGCAGCCACAAAGCCAGGCACAGCTCGGAGCGGCTGAGGAGCCGCCGAACGGCGCTTAATCCTCGCGATGATTTGACGCTTTCAACATTTCATTTGTATAACAAGATCTGAAGGCACTGGGAAATTATGGTGTGCTTAGTGTGAAAGGCTTTCGATAGTTCAAAGAGCTAGATTATGATAATGCAGCTAATAATAAACTAGAAGAGAGAGAAAGAAATATGGAGAGGGAGACAGAGATAGGAGAGAACTACAGAAAGAGAGAGAACTAAAGAAAGACAAACAGAAAGAGAGAGAGAGAGATAATATAGGGCAGAAATATGTAGAAAACAAGTAACTAAACTCTAGTCGAGACTGCTCGACTAAGAGATACCCTGAATCCATTGAGCTGTAATACCAATCATAAAAAGTTTCATTTATTCATTAATAGTAAACAGCACATGCACACACATACACACACAAACATATGCATGCACGTAATATGCTCACTGTGCAGTTTTGCGGCTGCAGCAGGGGCTGTGCTATGCAAACTTTATTGTTTAATAACTTTTTTTCTCGACATACGTTCCTAATGAAACTTTCGGGGAATTATTATGACATCCAAATGTACCTATTTGCCAAATTTCAAGTCTCTAGTATTTGATATACGTGAGTTATCGTTTTTAATGAATTGTGGGCGAAAGGGGCGTGGCATCAAAAATCCAAAAATGACAAAATGTGCGGATTCAATATAGCAATCAAACACAACTTATTGCACGATTCTATCGTTAACGGTGTGCACGCCAGAACTCAAAAACAAAGCGATATTTTCGATAGTTATCGATAAAAAAGAAATGGGACGAGTTATCGAAAAAAAAAAAAATAAACTCGTACAGCGTATGGTATTATCGAGCATTTTGCTTTTTATTTGAAGTCTCTAGCTTTTGTGGTTGCAGAAATCCAGGTGTTTACACGGACGGACGGACGGACGGACAGACGGACAGGGCTAGTTCAACTCAGCTCGTCGAGCTGATCAAGAATATATATACTTTATGGGGTGTGGCACGCCTCCTTCTGCCTGTTACATACATTTGCACAAAAACATTATACCCTGAAATTTCCATTTTCAATGGATTCAGGGTATAAAAAACAAGAAAAGAAAATAGAGAGGCAGAAACAAACAGAGAAAGAGAGAGAGAGAGAGTGATAGAAAGGTAGATAGAGATAAATACCCAGGCGCGGACAGACTCTGAAAGAGATATATATAAAGGGAGTTATAGAGAGAAATGAAGCGAACAAGAGAAGTATAGAAAGAGAGAGAGAGAGAGAGAGGGAAATTATAGAGAGGAAACAAATTAAAATAGAGAGAAATATAAATAGAGATACAGAAATAAACGGAACGGAACAGACAAAGAGAAAGAGAAATGAGAAATAAATAAGAAGAAACAAATAGAGAGTGAATAAGAGAGACAGAGAAAGGGAGCAACAGAAAGATAGAGATGGAAATAAATGTAAGTGAATATGAAAATAGAAAATAGAATTGAATATAAAATAGATAAATACAAATAGGGAAATATGGAGATAGACAAAGAGAAAGAGACATAAAGAGGCACAGAAATATGGAGCAACAGACAAACCAAGAAAAATAGAAATCCTGAGACTTATGTAATCTACATGTTCAGCAATGAGAGTCTAGAATATATATATATATATAAAATTTATTATAATATATAGTATAATAATAAATTGAAATACATATATTATATCATATATATCAATATAGATAAATTATAAGAATTATACAAATAAAATTATATAGATAAATAGATTATATTACTATATATTATCAACCTACATATATTATTAAAATTAGAATCTGCGTATTCTTAATACAGAATAAATTTATATTCCTCTTATAGGTTTTGATTGATTGATTTTATTCTCAAGCTGCGACTTCTTTTACACAATATTTATTCTCTTTTAGTACGTACTTAATTTCGCTCTCAAATATTTATTTTCCCATATGAAAGCAGCTTTCAGCACCTCAGATCTATTGGGCTGCATAAATTTGAAAAGAAACTCATCATTAATTTATTGGCCTTAGCGGCAATTGTAGATTTGTTCCCAGGCCAATGGGACTAGTGAGTATTTGGTGTAATATCAATTTTCTCAACACCTATATAGGTAAGATCAATAAACCCATTGAGCAGCTCCGACAAACCGATTGAAAAGTCATCAAATGGAAATTATGCACGACAAATTGTGTATACGTAATGCCCTCGGCTGGTGGGTAAGAAAGAGTCCGTTATTTGACTTTCCCAACCTGAGAGTATAATAATCATAACTCGAATTGGAAATAATGTAGCATATCTGGCAGACAGACAGACAGACAGACAGAGACCCCCAAAAGTCCCCCAATAAGGGCAATCAAACAAAACAGAGCCGTGTACGACGTACGTACAGCATAATAAACTAAATGGTAAACAAATATTGGAGAACGTTAAGAGTTCTCCTTCAACAGTTTTGGGGGCATGAGGAGCTTTTCATTCTTTGTAAGGTGACACGGGGCAAGCCAGCGCTCCCTCCCTCCGTGCTCCTCTTGGTTTAACCAAGTGGCATGCGCATGCAAGTGCAAGGCGAATTGGGTCTGGCTACCTGTCCAGAAATCACATTTCGGCTCCATCTTCCCGTATTATATTTCAATAATTCTTCACTTTAATTTTTGTTTAATGCCAGCGCGTGGGCGTCAGCCGAGTGACAGTAACGATAGATAGCCAGATAGTCATCGGCGCTGCTTAATTGTCGTGACAAGTTGACAGTTCGCATGAAAGCCCATCCATTGTTTCCCGCCCCAAGACATTTTGAGCAACTGTCTCAACTCTCTTGCTGTGTATTAAATTTCGACGCTCGGCCGAAACAAAAAGTTTTTCTTTCTTTGTTCAATCGTGCTTTTCCTTTCTTCTTTTTTTTTTTCTCTCTTCATTTACTTCTGTTTTATTTTATTGGTGTTTATGCATTTATCTCACTTGACCCAATTTTGGGTTCTGCGGTGTCGCAAAGGCTTATTAAATGCCCAAACCAAGCCTTCGCCGCCTACAGCAGCAGCAGCAGCAGCTGCCTGGGTGGCGAGTGCCGCATCTAAAAACTGGCGATGCCAAGCCGATGATTCATTTGGTTACATTTCGCCAATTGCGGCTTAAGGCGACTGCAACGTTCGGCTGCTGACTGCCGAACTGGCCGCTGGGCCTATGCGTCAGACCTTAACCATTTCAAGAACACGCCACTCTGACTCTGGCCTGTCCGCTCATCATCGTCACAGTTAGTCACTGCGCTCTGAAAATCGAACAAATTGCAACGGGCAAAGGAAATAACTTAGCAAACATTGCATTTGCTGCCTTGAAGTGACTTTCAACTTGAGCATATGTCTAGTCAAGGAATATCTGTGAGTAGCCATAAAATTTGGGCTACATGTCTTTATTGTTATTTTTTTTTATTGTCGTTGAATCATTTTATTTCAAGATACACTTTCTTGTAAAGCGTGATAACAACAGACACAAGTAATAGTTTTTGCAAACTAGTTGGGTTCTATCTTATCACAAACAGCCAAAGTATATTTACAATGAATCAGTGGATTATCTTGACTAATAATACTTTATGGGTTATCTCACGCCTATTTAAGATTATCATAAATGATTGTATTATAAATAAAGCAATACCGTTGGGATTAGGCAATATAACGAAGTCCATTTATTATAATTTTATGGTCAATTGAAATGATAAGAATTTACAAATTTAATACTGAGTAGAATTTTCCATAGTTGAAATATTGATAGTAATGAAGAAAATGCTGGCTAGTAAAATGTTATCTATATTTCTACATTGCTTTATACATTAAAAATATATATTATTATAACAATATTAAGGTGAATTAAAAGTGTATAATGAAACTAAAATATAAATAATAATAATATAGTAAAAAAATATTTAAAAACTTTATTTATTTTTAATTTGTTGTTGATATTTCAGTTCCCAGAGTCAATCATATATTATTAAATTAATAAGACAATAACTGGTCTGTCAACAGGTAGTAACACCTGTTGAATAAAGTTAATGAACAGCTCTTATTCTAATATACGATCAAAGTGAGTGGCAAAGCTATCATTAAAAACAAATGGTTCACTTCTTTATATAATTAACTATTTATAATAACAGAAATTACTTTTAATAAGAAAATTCGTAGGAATTCGTACGACATTCAAACCACTTTGAACTGCACAACATTAAATAACAACAAAATGTCTTTCACATTTGATAAAATTATAAAAATAATAATTAAATCACATAAATAGCTATATATTTTTTTAAAAATAAAATCTAGATATTGACATATAAAAATAAAAAATAAATAATCAATTCATTTAATAATATTAAAATAAATAAATAATAATTATATAATATTAAAAGTATATAACAAAATTGAATAGTTAAGAAAATACAATTCAATAACCAAAAAATAAATAAAATAAATTCAATTTAATTTAAAGAACAAAAAATATAATATATTTTTAAATAAAAATAAAATCATTTATACAAAATACATAAAATTTATTACAAATAAAATAGAATTGATATAATATATAATATATAATATAATATATAATATATAATATATAATATATAATATATAATATATAATATATAATATATAATATATAATATATAATATATAATATATAATATATAATATATAATATATAATATATAATATATAATATATAATATATAATATATAATGTATAATATAATTTTCTTATATATTCACCCTGAACTATTCGAAATTAGTTTTCAGCTTTCGCTTTTAAATACAATTTTATTCTCAATTGTTCGCCCTATAATAAAATAAACGTAGTATAATCACTTGATTTGTTCTTTGTATAAACAAAAAGCTTTATATATGTATGCTTATACATATATACGATAAATAAATAAAAAAGTGACAAAGGCGTTTTGATTAATGTGCCGCACATTCGCCAAGGGAACTGATAATGACTTTTTAAATACACTTCTAATGCGCTAAAAGGGGGCAATCGAGCGATGACAAAGGAAGGTGCGACCAGGTGAGAAAAACTCACCGATCAAGGGGTATGAAAACACTGAAAAAAAAATTGCCTATTGAATAGTAATTTGCATTTTATAAGCTACTGCGACAGGGACGAAAAAAATGATGACATTAGAGGACACCGAGCAAGGCACGCCCCGAGGGCTTGAGACACAAAAAAAAAAATTAAATCGACGATTTATGCGTTTTTGATGATTGCAAAACTATGGAAATCGTGCGATAAGATTGTAGTAGAATCACCCTCCCTAGCTACCTCCCTCTGCCGCTCAGACGGCTTATGCAAAGTACTTTTGTGATCGAAGACAAGAGCTTCCAGAGGAGAGATCCCCAGTTGCTGTGTTTCTAAAGGCAAAAAAAAAAAAAAAAAAAGAAAAAATGAAAAGGAGAAGAAAAGAAAAATACAAAATCATTTGCCTGGCCCTTTGCACGTGCGGCGCTCGATAAATGCGAGCTCTTTGTATAGAGATCGCTTCTTGTCCGTTGTATTTGCAATCATTGTGCGATCATTTATGGGCCGAACAGAGCGAGAGTTTTGTCTCTTGTCATCATCAGTCGCACAACTGCTTAATATTCATGCTGCGCACTAGGCCCCTCTGCGATGATTAGACAACATTTAACACTTGGGCTGGGGAGAGGATTTTCCTCTTAATCAGTTTTCATGAGGCTGCAGTTGGTCTCAGCCGGTAACGGTCTTTTGAGTTAACAAGCTTACGGCCAGAGGCCAGGGCATCTTTCGGTCATGAGTCAAGGTGAAAATTGTTTTTTAATCAATGAGCAGTCGAGCATAAGCGACTGCCCAATGCGCGGCAATTAAATTTTGAATGCAATTGAAATTCAGATAGAATTGAAATCACCTCATAAGACCAACTCACTCTCATTTAGTCAGACAACCACCGATATGCTCGTTTCACTCGCTGAGCGTGCATTAAGCTACAATCGCATATCAATAAAGAGTTGCTCATTGTGCACCCTATTAGGCGACGCGTTTCGAATCATTAACTTTATGCGAGCAAAGCGTCATGTCATGCCCTGTACTATGCCACCTAGCTGGAAGAAGCCCAAACAAAGAGATATTCATATATACATACATGCATATATGTATATACATGTATTTAGTGTAAGTGACCGTTAATTTACTCAGCTCCTATTATCCGTTACGCTTGGGCGACGCTTTACATTAATGCGCCAATTTTTCGTTACAAAAGGCCCCAGACACAATGCCCATATCTGGCCGAGTGGAGCCGGCCCAGCCAAGTGGCTGTAATTAACATTTTCGCATTATAATTTGCCCCGTTTTTCCGCCAGCAGACGTTGAGCTGGCCTTTAATGTGCGCACATTTAAGAGGCAGATATGACTGATCCGCGGATGTGCCGCCAACTCTGCGGCCGTTAACAACAGTGAAAATAATAAAAATCAAAAACAAAAAATGTTTTTACATTTCATTTCCACTTTGAGTGACTAATAAACAATGTCTGCTGCAGCACAGTGGCTGCAGAATTATGCGCCCAGTGGAGCACAAAGCGTGACAACTGTTCAAAATATTATATTAATTGGCTGCCTGCGATTCACTATTTGCCGCAGCAGCTGATCACAATCTTATCTCGATTATTTTCTTATCCTTGGTAAAGATAGAAGCAGTGCCAATAAGCAGAATAAATCTCATCTTCATATCGGACTTGAGACTATTTTAAGAGAGCACAATTTAAGTGTTTTTAGAAACTGTATTCAATCAGGATATACTCTGCAGAATCCATTCCATTCCAATCAAATCACAATTAATTTATGTAAATTAAAATATTAGTTAAGTATACCTTATAAAAATGGGTTCACTCATTGAAAAAAAAAAACTCCTTCAATATATACTTAAAATTATGAGAGCTGAAATTAAGTATTAAAATTAATATAAATTATTAAAATTACTCAAATTTTTATTTAAAGAAAAAAAGTATTTTTTGTAGTTTCTTGACAGCTTAAAAAAAAAAAACTATTGGAGCCTTTTTAATTTTTTTTTTTTATAATATTATTATACATTTTTTATAAATTAAATTAAAAAAAAAAGTTTTTTTGAAGAGTTCTTGACGGAGTGCTTGTGCAAGAATCAATTATTTAGTCGGTAAGATATAATTGATAATTGTTTTAATAAGAATAGCTAAAAAATTAATAGTAAATTAAGTAGTTATGGAAAAAATATGTAAATCTCTTATTAAAGTAAATATATATATATATATAATACATAAATAAAATATATACATTTATATTTATTCCCACTGAATTGAACCTGAATTTATATATTTATTTTAAATATTTATATTATTTATTTATTTTTATATAAATTTATATTTTTATTTATAATTATATTTATACAAATACAAATATACAAAATAAATATATAAATATATAAATTCAAATTTACTTAAATAAATATATATTCAAAATAAATATATAAATATATAAATTCAAATTTATTTAAATAAATATATATTCAAAATAAATATATAAATTATATAAATCAAAATAAATATATAAATATATAAATTCAAATTTACTTAAATAAATATATATTCAAAATAAATATATAAATTATATAAATTCAAATTGATTTAAATAAATATATATTCAACATAAATATATATATTCTGGTTCAATTCAACGGGAAAAAAAATATATAAACATATTTATATATAAATATAAATGAATAAAAAAAACATATATAAATTTATATATATAAATAATCAGAAAAAGACAGATCGATGACCAAGGCAATCTCCAATCTAAAAACTCAAATTCTGAGTCAATTTTCGCACTGAAATCAACCTGAATTTGCGTCATGCACCTTAGCCGGAAACAGATAAAATCGCAGGCAGAGTTCACACAAATTCAATTCGATTAGATCGCTGCAGTCTAAAAGTGTAATCAAAAAATTTGAAGCTCACTTTATTCTGAGGCTGATCAAACAAACAAGTGCCATGAGCAGCTTTGGGGTGTTCTTATCGCTCAGCATTACTTTGCTGCAGCTGAGTGACAGTCTGGCCGTATTTCCAGGCAATGTAGGTAGTGTATGCACTGGAGTTGGAGCTGTGGTTATATAATATAATATATCTAAGTCTTGCCATTAACTGTTTGCAGTGAATCAATATTATTTGAACAAACAGCGCTTCTTATTGGAAATTTTGTATCATGTGCAGGAGCCGCAGCTGCACAAACAGTGGATGGCACTGGGTCAGCGCAGCGTGAGCGATAAGACGCAATATGTCGTGAGTAAAATCAAATGAAAGTCAGATTCATAACGCACAAACCTGATCCACACAGCATTACACCGAGCAAATGGAGGAGTTCCATCAACGGCTCAGCGCCGATCGTCTATTGCCGAGGGACTCCTACTACAATGCGCTGCAGCCAGAGCACGCCAAGGAGACGTTGGGCCTGTTCCAAATCTTCTACAATTCACGCGAGTGGAGCACGTTGAGGCAGAACATATGCTGGGCCCGGATGCATGCGAATCCGGCGCTCTTCCTGCACGCCCTGATGCAAACAATGCTCAAGCGCGACGACTACCGCGTCCTGATCCTGCCCAAGATCTATGAGCTGCTGCCGGCGCCCTATCACAGCGCCACAGCTGTGCGAGCAGCGGCCAATTTCGACTATTCCAATTGGATTCGCCGGGCCAATGAGAGCCGCATTCAGATGGTGCTGCCCAAGCAGCTGTTGCCCGCGACTCTCAGCGGAGATTTGCGCACGAGCAGCAAGTGGAGCGAGGCACTGGCCGAGGTGCAGATCTTGAGCTTGAGCGATACAAAGCAGGCGGGGGGCAAACTGGATCAACTCATTGAAGACTTTGGCTGGTCGGGCTACTGGTACTATGTCAACATGGGCGTGGCCCTGCAGGAGGAACAGCATCATTCGGAAATCCGCGATTGGTGCTACTGGCAGCTGAGCCAGATCCTGGCACGCTATAAGCTGGAGCGCTACGGTCAGCAAATGGAGTACAAACGGTTGTCAATGCTGGAGCGGGAGCACAGGGAGCCGGTGCTGACGTGGCAAAGCCAGCGATATTTGCCGGAGACGCGCGCCACAAGGCAGCAACTCACAGAGCTGCTGCAGAAACTCGAGCTGCGTGTGGCTGAGGCGATTTCCACTCAAAGTCTTATGCTCGCCAATGGCACTGAGATCGATTTACGAAAGGGTCAGCATTGGCTCTTGGGTCTGGATCAGCTGTTTCCATACGACTTGAGTCAGCTGCAGTTGCCGTCGGCTGGCCAGCCCCAGCAGCTACTGGAGCTGCATACAATGTTGCGGCAAACGAGTTTTTACGCATATGCGGATCGATTATTGCACGCCTATCGGACGTACCGCAGCGCGTTCCAGCCGAGCTACACGCGGCCCGTACGGCCTGCCGACATGAGCATCAGGGGCGTTCTTCTTGATCCGCTGATCACTTTTGATGAGCCAGTCGATGTGGATCTCAGCAATGTTTTGCATGCGCGAAACTTCTTCTATGGTCAGCAATTCATGTGGCCGCACAGTCTGCAGGCGCGCAAGCAGCGGCTGCAGCATCAGCCATTTGGGATCACTTTCCAGCTGATTAGCAATAGGACGCAGGCAATTATACTGCGCAGCTACCTGACCACAGCCGCAGGGGTAATCGCCGAGGAGCCCTTCTATCAACTGGATTCATTTCTGACTATAATCTACAAGGGCAACAATACGATTCGCCGAGAATCTGGCGACTTTGACGGATCGATCGGCGATCACATAAGCCTGACGGAGCTCTATCACTATATGCGTCTGGCGGAAGAGCAGGAGTATGACTTTACGCTGAACATAACCATGCCGAGCTGTGGCTTCCCCAGACGCCTCATGCTGCCGCGAGGCGGCACAAGTGAGCCGCTCGTCATGCGACTGCTGATCATAGCAACGCCGTACAACTACAAGGCCAGGCAGGGGAACGAGCGCGCCTGTGACTTCAGCGGCGGCGTCAGCAGCTGGGATGAGCTGCCCCAGGGCTATCCCTTCGAGCGGTTCGCGCAGGAGGCAGAGCTGCGAGGATCGCACACATTTTGGCAGGCCGTTGAGATAGAGCACAGGGTTTAGAGTGGGCTAAGCAGACATGTGACTCGATCGAGGCTTGGGGCCATCTAATGCCTTTTATGTAACGCAGCGCAAGTCCATAAATAAAGTTTAAGTCCACTATATACCGTTGTCTATGTTTCCAAGCCCCAAAAACCTTTAACGGCAAGTGACGCCAAGTTTGGGTAATTACATGGGACAGTCGGACGGGCGGACAGCAGCAGCACCACGCAACGGCACCGCATGGGCCCCAAGCCCAACCACATGTATAAAATATTAATCAAAATCACAAAAGAACAAGCACAAAAGAAGAGAAAAAAAACGTAGAATCAAAACAAAAATTAAAAAAGAAAAAAAAAAAAAAAACGAGCTCCAAGAGCAGCAACAAGAAAGCGCAGCGAAGAAAAAGCATTAGGAAGGTGTGGCAGGGCGGGGGGAGGCGGAGGGGGCCTGGGGTGGCCGAGACAAACGTTGCATGGATGCAAAGCACTTTATAAAGTTAAACAACGAAACGAGCAGGGGGACTCGAGCGATCAAGCCTAAAACTTGTTATACGCAATCGAATCGAAAATATGGGCGAAATAAAGCGACGCTCAGCTCAGAGTCGATGGCGGGACGACGCGTCGGAGGGAGGCACCTCGACGGGTTGCGGCTGTAAATCTAGAACTAGTTTTATTTATTTTTTTTCCTCTTCTCTCTTTATTCCACTTGTACGTACATACACACGTATGTGCATGTGTATTTGTGCTCAACTCAATGACGCGGTATAAAAGAAAATATTGGACACCTGCACGGTTTCGTATCGCAACAAATACAACAACGAGGCGTATGAGGGACAAGTGAAGCCCGAAAACCCGACAGATGAGCGCGGCGACGACGGCTCGACGTGGGGCTAAACAGCGAGTACGAGCTCGAGTCGAAGTGTAAATACGCTCGAAACAGGAAAAAAAAGCAAGTAGATCATAAAGAGATTACCCCTAGGGTCCCTCTCCCTCTCTCCCTCTCTCTCTATAGTCTAATTGCCTCGATGTCTTTTATCGGCCTCACAACATCTGAGTGCAAAGTGCATGGGCAAATCAAAGTGCTCGGCCCAATTGTCAGGGTAGTTCGGGCAACGTTGCAGGCGTGACGCTGCCTGAGTCTTAGATTTTCCTCTAGGTACTACATATGTGTGTAGCTGCAAAAATTGTGTCCGTCCTGCATCTATCTAAAGAGACTATAAAAAGGCAGCCGAGCGTATACGATGGCAAAGAAGAAGGACGAAAACTAATGGCCAGGCTTTTATTTCCAAGAAATTTAAAACTTTACGAATACGAAAAATGGTGTTAGGGTGTAGAGCCCGAGTCGGAGCCCGAGCCACTTAAGAACACATGGTACACTGCTTGAGGATCGCTGGGCAGTTTAGATAAATGTAGACAGCCAGCAGGTAGCTGGGGTAAATGGTAAATGGTAAATGGTAACTGGTACCGGGTAGCTCTGACCCTGTCAGTTGGACAGACCAAGGAATGGAACTCGGCATTAGGTTTGGGTTTATTGTTTGACGCGCTCAAAGGTTTCACTACATTTTTTTTTTTGTGTTTTATTTGTGCATTTTTGGCAGCGGCTTTCGCAGACAGAGGATGCGGACTAGACATTTTCGTATAATTTATGGGGCAGCATCTATAAAATCGAAGAGCTGAAACCTATTATAGACCTTTAACGAGCCGTGCAAATTGTTTCAGTCGAAAATTACAAAACGAAAAAAAAAAAGTTGCGACTTCCATTTTAGGTAAATCAATTTGACGCGATGTGCAGTCAGCTTATCTGGTCAGGCGAGCCACTCAGCACCCGCTCCTTCAAATCTGTTTACATATCAGCCACATATATGCAGATAACTGTACAGAACTGCGAAATGAGAACTGTTGGCTGTCGGCACTCGAGACGCTGTCTGCTTGATTGCTTTTTGAACTTTCCGACGCGGCAGAGCACCGAAACTCCCCCCGGCCCAACGGCGCTGGCCGAGTGGCATTTATTCATAATTAATAAATTGCCTCGCATGCAAACGAAGACGGGGCCCCAGATTGCGGCGATAAAAGTGGCTCCCAGCTCCCAGCTCTTATGACTAAAATTAAAATTATCGTTACACATTATTGACAGGCACTGCAAAAAGTGAACAGCGATAACAACAAGAGTTGCCAATCGTAAAACAATCGAAACTCGCCGCAACGACTCCGACAGCAGAGAGAGAGAAAGAGAGATGGAGAGTTGGGGCCAGCGAGCTGCGCTGATAGACATACTCTGACAGAGGCAGCTGAAATTCTCAGAGGCGATAACGTATTGCTGCTTGAGGAAGTCAGTCAGAGTCGCTGCAATGCACCGATGAGTGGACTTTAAGACTAAGCATATAAGTGGAGTGAGCTCACACAGCTGGACGACACCCGCAGCGTGCGGCGTGCGGCGAGCGGCAGCGGGTGTTGAGGTTCGATAACTGCAAGTCAAATGAATATGAGAGATACATAATGCTTTCAATACATGATGAAGTGGAGCACATTGAGCAGGAGAACTGCGAAATTCGACTATGAATTTAACGCGGATTGATTATGGCAGCGAATTGTATAAAATATATTTTCAGCTTTTTGCCTTGGGTCAAATTTAATTTAGCAGAAAAAAATATTTAAGAAATTTATTTTCTGCATAAATTAAAGAAAGACATTTTTAGGACTTTTATTAATCCCTACAATTTACTGAATTATACTCTGTAAATAAAATATTTTTGAATTTTTTTGCTCGCTTTTTATTATTATTGCTTCTTTTTTATTAATTTTATTTAATATTTTTAAATACAGAAAATAAATTTGTTAATTTTAAATTTAAACTTTGTGTATCTAACCCTTCATAAATTTATGGATTAATATTTAATTTAAGAGAACATTTTTATGACTTATTTATCCCTTCAATTTACTTAAATATTTTATTTCATTTTATTATCTAAATTTATATTTGTTTCTTAATAATCATTAATTTTGTTTAACTATTTTTAGTAAACAAAATAAAAAAAAAATAATATTTTAACAAATTTTAATATAGAAAAAATTTGATCAATATATTTTCTGTATTTGATCCTCAAGCAATTTTTGGATTAGAATATTTTTTTATATTTACTGAATTACAGCTTGTCGATGCAATATATTTTTCGAAATTCAATTCTCTTAACATATAATTTTATTTCTTTATTTTCATTAATTTTATGTAATAATTTGCAATACAGAAAATGAATTTGTTAAATATATTTTGTGTGTTTGAACTTTCAGTAATTTTTGGATTAGCATTAAATTGGATTAGAACATTTAAAAGACTTTTATTAAATCCTTCAATTTACTGACTTATGCCTTGTCAAGAAAATATTTTTTGATAATTTTTTTCTCTCAGCTCTTCATAAAGAACTTAAAACTTTTTTATATGCATTTATTTCTATTTTATGTTTTCCATTCATTTTATTTTCATTAATTTTAAACTAGAAATTTTGACTTAATAATCTGATCAGAGTATGCGCGCTCCAGAAACTTCGAACTACCCCAACAAAGCCATTAAGAGCGCCTAAGCGGAGCTGACCCACTTTCACTGAGCACACAAAGTGCGAACAGCTGCCCGGCGAGCCTACTTTCGATGACACATTGTGAAATATTGAACAGAGTGGACAACCCTTGAGAGCGAGCAAGGGGGCGAGGGGAGGGGGATGTCCCAGATGTCACATACATCACTCATACGACGCTTGGGACAGTGGCTGGCAGACAAAAGGCGAAATCGAGGAACGAATGCTTCCGCTTGGCGAGCTCAACGAGCTCGGCGACCTCAGACGCCCACACGCAATGGCACTCACACGTCGCTTTTATTGCCAACAAACGGCAACTTTGCAGCTGATTAACGAGACAAGGCCACATTTGGTAGCATGTTTCAAAATTCGAGGAACTTCACGTTGTCATTTTGTAAGCGGTTGCAGCGCCATCAGCTGATAAAATGTTTCAACAATTAACAAACTCCATACTCGACCCTCCCAAAGAGCTTCTTATGCATAATGGATCGTTATGACGTCTGTGTGTTTGTGTGTGTGTGTGTGTGTGTGAGGGGCACAGCGTTGCTCAAAACCCCTACAAAAACTGTGTCAAATTTCGTTAATCTCTCGTCGCGATTTGTGTGTCACAAGAATTTTTGACTGAGAGTGCGGCAATTTATTAATTTTCCATTAGGTTTTAATTGAAATTCACATTGCTTTTTTTGTTTTTTTTTTGGGGCAGCCCGTCCAATACTAAACTAATTAAGGAGTCGATTAATATGCCCGCGGCAAGCACCAGCTATAAATACCCGTTTCATGAATTGGCCATTTGGCAATGTGCCAATATATCAGAGTCTGGTGCAGGGCTCGGTGGGGGACTTATAAATACACTGGAACTATTACTCTGGCTGCCAGTTGGTAAACAGCTTTTTGTTCTTCATACACATACACTCGACAGCATAATTCTACGTGCAGCAGAAAAAATAATCTCCAAAAATATGCTAAAGGAGGTCCTCATGGACGAATGGAGAAAATAATATAATAATAACGGCAGAGGAGACTCGAAAATTGGTGGATTCAATGCCTCGACGCCTGGAAGAAGTTTTAAAAGGAAATGGATATCCAACAAAATATTAAAATCTAATGGATCCCTCAAAAAGAGCCGATGAATTGTTGTGTGCGTAGACTTTTGCTGCGTCACTTTCCTGTAAGGTTTTTTGTTAAATTTGTTTTTTAGTACAAATATCATTATTTTGGCAAAAATAAAAATGCAAATAAGTAGATAAATAAGCGAACAATACTATAAAAAAAGAATCATTTCGATAAGTGCCTTATAGTAGATTCTAGAGTCAACTGAACACAAAAAACAATTTTTTTTTCTGCTGTACGTAGAATTATGCTGTCGAGTGTACATACATGTAATACAGACGTGTGTGTGTGAGTGATAGGCTAGTATGCCTTGTAACTATATATGTATAAGAGTATTCTTATTGCCGAGGGGAACAAAAAAGATTCACTGAAGGAAGAAAAATTTAGCGACAAATATAAGTAAAATTGATAAATGTGTAGAGAAATAAGATAGTAAGGGAGAGCTAGAAAAAGAGCGAGAGATAGAGAGGAATATATATATTATATATTATAAATAGATAGAGAGAGAGAGAGAGAGAGAGAGAGAGAGAGAAAGAGAGAGAGAGAGTGCAAGAATGAGGAAAATAAACATATAATAAGTAACACTGTGACAGAAAAAGAGTGAGAGTGCCAAATAGAGAAAGAAAGAGAGAGAGAGAGAGAGAGAGAGAGAGTCTGCTAGAGAGAATAACAGGCAATGGGGAGAAAAATTAAAAAAAAAGAGACAAATAGATAGAGAAAAAGGGGAAAGATAAGAAAAGGGGCTTAAATTGTATGACTTAAGAAGATATAGAATGTAGACAAAAAGTATGAGTGAAAGCTGAATAGCGTGCGAAAAATAGTGAGCAAATAGAAAAGAAAGAGATAGAGGAAAACATAGAGATACAGAAAATGAAATGAGTCAGAGAAATACAGGTAGAGACTAAGAACTAGAGAGATATGGACAGAACTAAAGCGATGTAGAGAGAGAGTGAGGGAGTGAGAAAAATTGAGACAAGCAGAGAAAGAGAGAGGTGAAAACTCTCGTTTTCTCGAGCGAGATACAAAAATATAAAAAGAGAAGGAGACAGACAACAAGACGCAAAGAAAAGGACAGAGCAAAAAAAAAAAAAGTGAAGCATAGAAATTAATTAAAGGGTTGAGAGATATATGGCGAGACAGAGAGCGTGAGTGACAGTGAGAATTGGATAGATAAAGAAAAATAAAGAGAGAGAAAGAGTAAACCTTATAAAAATTTAAAATAATTTACTTTTTTTTTCGCTATTTTCTGTCAATGCTAAATTAGTAAATTAACATCGCATTTATGGCGTATTTCTATCATCATCACTCAAATCCAATTGTTTAATAAAACTAGAAATACATAGATATTATAATATTCCTCGAAGTAATGCGCCCGGCCAATTACTTTGCGCATTTCACGTTTTTGGCCGCTTGACATATTCGGGTTATTTTTAGAATTTATTGCTTAGCTGTTGATAGCAATTTGTGCAGTTTGCCATCTGCCAAATTAAATTTTCAGCATTGGTGTTATTTTTAAAGATCTTTTTTTTTTTTGCTTTCCAGTTCGTTTGTGCCGCTCACATGAATGGTTGGAGCCAGCGAAATTTGCGGCAAACACGGGCAGCTCAAAATATATTGCAATATATTTTTCAATGAATTTGAGGTGTGAAATGTTTGCACTGCAGCTTCAACAGAGACGTAGCAAATGCAAAAATTGAAGCTAGGAGATTGCTTGCAGACAGAAAGTGCCCAGTCCAAGAATACCCTGTATAATTTCATAAGTGATTTATATGGAGGGAGAATTTGATGAATGTTTATATATACATTTATTTATATTACAGATATTTCTACTGAAATTGTTTTCAAATTGAATTCTACAAATCACATACCCTTTTTGCTGTGCACACAGGGTGTTTGGGTAAACAAAGCAGCATTTAACAGCGCAAAATAGGCGGGCTAACGGGGCGGACTCTTTTGAAAAATATTGCCAAACACTTTGAATCAGGGGCGTTGTTCTATGGCAACTTGTCCACTGTGCCGTGCCTTTGCGCACATTTTGCTTTTGATTAAATTTTGTAGCAACAATTTGTAAACACATCTGACGGCCCGGGCTCATATATGCCATGAATATGTGAGTTTTAATGCAGTTTATTGCACTATGTAATCCGGAAGCGTATGCCGTCGTATGATGTCATTTATGAGGATCATATGATAATAAATAATATCCATATACATATATATATATATATATGTTTTATAGCCAGTGCAAAACTTATAATTAGACGCGTAACCTTCGGGTCTGCCACATCATGCATAATTCACACAAGCTCAAGAATCAATTTCACAATGAGAAACTGAACTGAAACACTTGATCGACGGCACGATCGCGACAGATTTGTCAATATATAATTTTCGACTGCTGTGCGCCGAGTGGGGACCAGCCGAACCAGCTGTAAGCGATACTCGTGCCAAGGATGTCAACTTCTTGGATATCGATATCTGCTCTGACTCTGACTCTGACGCTGTCTGTGTGTTTTTGTGGAGGGAAACTGTATGTCAATTGCTTTGGCTTTTGCGCTTGCTTTTCATTATTATTTTTGTATTTCGGCAAAGTGTAAACAAGTTGACCAATTGCCAGCTCCTCAACTCGGTCAGTTCAGCTTTGGCTTTTAACTTCATTTTTTTTGTTGTGCATATTATTTTGTTTTTATCTGCAGTTTTTTATAGTTTCCATTAAATTGCAAAAAACATTAAGGAATAATTTAGATTAATTAGCGCAGATCAATTGGGAGATCCAAATGCGAGACAAAAATACATACGCAGTTTATATATGAAACATGATTAATAGATTATAGATAGGTCTACAAAATATATAAATTTTGAAGGCTTCAGCTGAATTGAATTAAATTATTTTTTGTCAGTTTGAGTTCGTTGAAGAATGAATGCCAAATATGTATTAATAAATATAAAAATAAAATGCATATAAATATATTTAGACTTATACTTAGACTTATAATAAAAAATAAACAAATATAATAAAAATTCAAAAATAAAAAATAAATATAAAATTTTAGATATAATAATATGCAGACGGTGATCTAAAAAAAATATATATATAATTATAAAATTTAAAAATATAATTAAAATTAAAACATTATAAAGAAAAAGTAAAAATATATTTTTGAAGAAATATATAATTCACAGCGAGAGGAAGCTGTTATTACTTTAAAAAATTAATATACATTAATATACAAAAAAATCAAAAGTTAAAAAGAAAATAAAAATCAACAAATAATATCTATTATAAAATATATAAAAAGAAAATAAAAATATATAGAACATGCTGTTGTATATTTAAAATATAAGAATAAAAGAAATCATTTAAATAACTATAGCTAAAATTCAAACAAGAATAAAAATCTTAAATAGGAGCTAAATTAATATTTAAAAGTTTGTAACTAGGAAAAAAATATTGAAAACGCATTTGATATTGAAAATTAAATAATAAAATAAATTAAAAACTAAATAAATACAGTAATATTTATAAACCAATAAAAAATGCTAAATAATATTTGCAATTTATGCTTACATTAATTAAAATATCTTCGCATTAATATCATCACCAACAGCTAATCAGAGCTGTAACTGATTTTAATGAAGAAATTGAGATACGCTAGCTGCGACACGCCATTTAAATGGATTATTATATTAATTCCTTAACCACAAAGCAATCGAGCTCATAATTTGTCGATTTCCGACTAAAGACGGTCAAGCAGCAGCAAAAACAGAAAATAACAAAAGCAAAGGGGACTGCAACAGCAACACAAGTTTCGCATTAAAAAACAAACGGCAGAAGAAGCCGCAAATGTTCGCAAATGAAAACAAAAAATAATAAAAACAAGAACAAAATTGGGTCCCTCGTTGTAATCCAATGCTGAGACGACATCGGGCGTGACTCATGCGCGCCAAGTAGAGCCCAAGACTCGGGATAGGCACGATTGCTTCGAAATGTGCGAAGCTTGCACTCCAAGACATGGGCACACAAAAAGGGCTCAGGGTCGCCGCATTGTTTTGACTGCAAAACTACCTGAAGGCGGTTCTGGGGTTGGAGCAACAAGTTGCTAATCATATCAAGCTTCAAATTGTTGATTATTTAACTTTAAGCAAAAGATCGCGGCGCGATTTCTGCTGCTGCTGCTGCCGTTGTTGACTCTGCCCGGCCAGCGCGGATGAGTCACAGGGCGTACAGGTAGAGCTGGATGCAGACAGAGCTGGAATCGCGTCTGCCTGCTGTCGACTGTCGTCTGCCCTCTTTCTGCTTGGCTTCGCTTTATTAGATGTTGGAGACCAGGTAGATTTATTGTATAAACAACAAATGGGCAAATAAGCAGCGGACAGAAAGGCAAAAAGTCTAAGCCAAGAGCACAAAATTATTTATATATTTCGCTTTATTTATGGCTCTTGGGTTGGGGCCCCGGGTTTGACCACTTGCCGCCCCGAAAACCAGCAAAAAAAAAAGTCGCTCGCATGACTCATATTCGATCAGTCGATACCTATTTATATATATGTATGTCAGTGTGTGTGCGGAAACTGAACTCCTTTTGCAGCAGCACTTTATTATTATTATTATTATTTTTTGAAAAAAGTTGATTGATTTTATAGGCGCGATAAGTTTATTGTAGTCGACGCTTTGGACGGGGTCGGCCGGGTCGCATGTCTGCGGTATGACTAATGTTTGAATTTGTGATCTCTTTGTTATAGCTCTCATGGTATACCTAGTGAAGTGATGCTAGTTATTAGCACTTATAATGCGCTGAAGTGTCATTGACACCTGAGCACCAGTGAGCAGCTAATTGGTATTTAAACATTCAGCTTAGGCATAGGCACAACACGATTGCTTTGCTCAATATTTGTCAAAGTCGCGCTGAAGAGTTTGCGCAGTATTTTTTTTTTTTGTTTTTTTTGAAGCGATTAAACAATTAAACGAAACATTGTCTGTAGACAGGCAACGAGCACAAAAACTGAATTAATTAAACAAACAAATGGCAAATAGCAGCCATAAATAAAGACCATAACTAATTGCTGACACAGTTAGCCAGACAAAGACATTAAAAGCTTTTGGCGTGGGCGCCGGCGCACAGTGCACGGCTGTCAGCAGAGGCAAGACCTCAGAACGTGGCTCACACAAGAAAAACAAAATCAAATTGGACAACACCTGCAAAGGCAATGTGGAGCGCGTGCTCAGCCAAACGAGCTGACCGGGCGCAAAACAAAACCAAATTAAATTCATGGAAATAAAATTAACAAGAAATCATAGATGCATAAGAAGCTAGGGCAACGGTAATTCCAATTCAAATATATATTTATTTTGCTCTATATATACATATATATATGTTATCATAAATATATATATTCCTTGCTCCAATTAGATTTTTATAAATCTATAAAAAAAATATGAAATGGAAAAAAACTGAGCCGGATGAACTCGCGGACAGATGGATGGGCGAACGTAAAGACAGACGGATGGGCGGATAGACGAACGTACAGATATACGGAGCTATAGAGCTATATAAACTCCGCTTTTCATGATGTTCAAGAATATATTCATTTTATAAGATTGCCACGCCTCTTGCCACTCGTTACATACAGTTTAAAAAATACCCAGAATTTTCTTTTTTATAAATTTTAAACATAAAATTAATATAAATTAATTTAATTAATAACATTTAGGACTTCCTATCATAAATATCAAACCGTATTAATATGAGCATAAAACATAATTAAAATAATAATATTAATTCATTAACAATTTCTAGTCTCAATATGAAATTTAAGTTTCTCCCTTTAACGTGGGCGCCGGCATTCAGACAATGAATATGGAAATGTGAAAACCGTTCAGCTTTTATTGAGTTGGAGCTGGAGTTGGGAGCCCAACATAAAAATCAGTTTAAGTGCAAACAAACAAATTTCCAGTAGCACTTCTCAGAGATAATTTCATAAATTTTCGAAAATGACGCGACTTTATTTTACGAGCAATGTGCGCAGGCGCAGTTGCAGGCGCAGTTGCAGTTGCAGTTGCAGTCGCTGTTGCTGTTTGCTGCTGCAAGTCTAGACAGTCAGAGAGACTTGAAGAAGTTGAGTTGTTCGAGATGCTTTGATAAATTACAGACAGCTTTTTTTTTTTTTTTTTTCATTTTGTTCAGATTTTTTGTGTTTTTGTAAGAGCGATTTATGTGTGTGCAGGTAACAAGAGACGACAGTTGGCACGAGCCATAAATATTCCATGCAGACGACGCCAAATCAGCTGCATCATCCACAGCAACAATTACAACTTTTGAGGCAACAACAACGCCCACTTTAAGCACCTATGTAGCCCTCGTCACCTCTTAGCTGAACAATTCAAAAGTAGGCAGTGCCTGGACAAATAAGCCCGGGGCATGTTCACAAAAAGTAGCTAAGATGCTGCTGCCGTTGTTGTTGTTGTTGTTGTCTTCTCTCATTCTCTTCATTTGATTTTTATGTTTTCTCTTCGTTTAATTAAAAGGGTTACCAACTGTCTGCCAAATCAGAAAACAAATCTAAACAAAATAAATGACTTTTACTCCAACACACAAGCTTTTTAGGCTTTTAGGGTTACAGCGGCTCAGCGATTAAACAAGTCATGGTCGAAGTTTTCTGTCTGGCATTGGGATTTGGGTTTGCCTTTGACTTTGGCTCTGCGTTCTTAGCCAGCCTACGAAAGAAGAGTGTGTGGAATAGAGCCTCGTGGTATAGACAGCTATTAAAAAAACTTGGTTTGCTTAAAAAAAATATAAAGAGCAAATTAAATATAAAAAAATTAATTTTACATTAAAAAAGTCTTTCAATTGCAATATTTGACAATTATTCAAACAAAATTTTTGTTAAAATTTAAAAAATTTTGTAAATGAAATATAAAATATTTAATTTGAAAATTATTTATTCAAAGCAAGGAAATACAAAATATACATATACAGAGCAAATTAAATATATAAAAAACATATTTTACATTGAAAAAGTCTTTAAATTGCAATATTTGAACAATTATTCAAACAAAATGTTTGTTAAAATTTAAAGAATTTGCTAAATGAAATATAAAATATTTAATTTGAAAATTATTTATTTAAAGGAAGGAAATATAAAATTCAAAGCAAATTAAATATATAAAAAAAAATATTTTACATTGAAAAAGGCTTTAAATTTCTAAATATTTGAACAATTATTTAAACAAAATGTTTGTTAAAATTTAAAGAATTTGCGAAATTAAATTTAAAATATTTAATATGAAAATTATTTATTCAAAGCAAGAAAATATAAGATATTTATACAAAAGAAAATAAATGACAAATATTTTTACTCAAATACAATATTATGTAAAATAAATACATACATTTTTAAAAAAACATTTTCAATAATCCATAATAAATAATAAAAAATATTTAATTTTACACATGTTTTTCCTAAAAGAAGGAAGCACGAAATATTTACAAAAAAGTTAAGCATAAAAATAAATAATCTTACTAAAATTTAAAATAAATAAATAATAATATATTTCTTAATTTTATTATTATTATTATATTAATTTAATTATTCTATTTATATTTATTTCGTTAACAGTGCTGAAAGTATAGGTATATATAAAATTGAAAATTAGTTTAGAAATATGAATTTTAATTATTATATTTAATTAATTATTATATTATATTTCTTAATTTTATTATTATTATTATATTAATTTAATTGTTCTATTTATATTTATTTAATTATATTTATTTTTTATTACATTTGCTTAAAATATTTATTAAATTGTATATGATTATTTGATATATAATTATTATTTAATGGACAACAATTTTAAATGATATTTAAAAATATACTAATATAATATAATAATATATATATATAATATATATATAATATAATATAATAATATAATATAATAATGCAATTTTTGACTATGAAAAATACTTCAATTATATTTATGATAATAAATAGGAAATTAAAATATTTTATAGACAATTATATTATAATAAATGAATTGTAAATGTTTAGAGTTTATTAGGGGAATGCATAGATTCATAATTGTATTGTAAAATCATTTTTTAAAATATTAATTAACAATTTAAATACAAATAATAACTATTTTCCATAATATTACTTAAAATACATACAAATATGGAAAATAGTTGTACTTAAAGCTCCACAGCTTTCTTTAGACATTAACTAAATTAAAATTTAATCTAGTCTTAGTTGGGACAAACATGGAAAAAACAATTCTAAATAATTTAAGAGTGTATAAATGAGCCAATAAAGTAAATATAGCTCCATTTTATCAAGAGTATTCAGAGACAAAAAGCCAAGACTCATTTGGTGTTGCCTCTTTTAGGGCTGCTGTTGTTGTTGCTGCTGCTGTCTGGGCGTACATTTACAACAGCAACAACTACAATTATAACAACAACAACAACAATAGCAGCAGCAGCAACTACAACAAAAAGCTGCGCGGCTTTGGCACGTGCGCAGCCCGAAGTTGGTATAAGAGCCCGCCCGCCCGTCACAAGTGGACTGCAGCTCCAGCTCCAGCCTCCGCTTTGGGGCTCGGCCGGCCAGCCAGCCAGCCAGCAGCAGCTTGAGGTCCAACTGGCCCCAAACGGCCAACAGCAGCAAATTGAGTTCCATTTCAGGTTTCGGCTCTTGAAAAATGACGTACAATAGCGAGTTCTTTTTTTACCTTGTTTTTTTTTTGTATGTTTCGTTTCTTTGGCCGTCGCATAGCCTGGTAAATCAACTTGTCTGTTTTGTCTGCAAACCGTGGCTCAGGTGTTGCCAGCTGGCTCTGGGATAGTTAGGTAGCCAGCGTTTGATGACTCTGTTTCAAAGGTATCTCCGTATCTGTTGTAATCGCAGTGGCTTGATTAATTTACGACATAAGGTCAAAAGTTGGCTATTGGCTGTGCGGACACAAAGCGTTTAGCTTAGCTTTGGCTAATGGGTCAAGGCTCGAGCGGTAATTAAATGTGCCAAGCGCTTAGAATGCCCATGGGGCCATTGTTTGGCCAAAAGACAAAGTCATAAAAATGCCGCAGATAATCCACACAAAGCCAATCTCTGTAGCCAAAACAATTTTGTCTCATTAGCCTAAAGATTTTTGCCGCCACGCATGCGCCATGCCGCATGGAAAGTACAGTTAAATGGCCAACCCGACCAGCTGCAACCCAGGCATCGATCTGCCTGGCCGTGCCTTGGCCACAGAGATACCACGATAAGGCTGAGACTTGCCGTCGCGTCGGCGTTGGACAGACGCGCTGCCAGTTGTCCAGCTTCTGTTTAGCTGCATCCAATAAAAATGAAACCACATCATAGCTCATATCTCATACCTGTTACGGCGAGTCAGTCAGTGCCAAAAGCATGGCAAATTTCAAATTTGTACAAGCACGAAGCCCAAGAGCAAATGACTGCAGCACCTGGCCTGCGCCACTCTCTGGCTGCTGTCAGAAGTGTGACGAGTTAGAAGTTGGCCCAGGCAATTGGCTCTGACTCTGACTCTGACTGGCTGGCTGGGTACCTCAATCAAAACATTAAACCTTTGCGGCAAATTTGGCATGGCTTTATTAACGATCTCGTTGCGCTGGCCGGCTGTCTGCCTGGCTAATAGGCTCCGGGTAATGGCCCTGGACAAAGTGAGCCCCGAGTGGGATTAGCTCATTAGCCGAAGCTGAGGCATGATTGGGGCGACTAATTTATTGTAATGAAGCAACGAATTTAGTCTCTCTCACTAGTTAAGTTCTGTTATTAGCATAGGCTGATCAGGTGTGAAACTTCCTACACACACACGCACACGCACACACACGTATCTTGATGCCTTACAATGTAATGCATAGAATTCTTCTTCGTTGCATTTAAGGCTTTTTGGGGATTAGCCTAAGCGGATCTTGGCGCATTAACAACGGCCTGCACACCTAGACCATTATTATATGTGTCAGTCGAAGCGCTTCATAAATTAACTTTTTTACACCAAACAGTAAATTAAAACTACTAAAGCTAGGCAAGGGATGCACTATACTGAACTGACAGATACCCTGTAAAAGTTTGTTTTTAAAAAATTTAATATAATAGCTCCTGGTTAAATAATATTTGTCGGTCTCTCTCTCTCTCTACAGTTATTATATCTCTTCTCTCTCTCTGTCTTTTAAATAAATTATAATACTCTCTTGTCTCCTCTGTCAAGGATTCCTATTATACCAGCTAGATACATAATATCTGCCTGCTCTGCAGTTATTATACCTCTTCTCTCTCTGAGTCTTATACTCTCTATATATTTCTTTCTGTCTCTCGTTCTTAGATACATAATATCAGTATGTCTCTAGAGTTATTATATCTCTTCTGTCTCGGTATTATCTATTGCTTTCTGTGATACATGTTTTAAAACCATTTTCATTATATTTTCTCTTTGTTTTACCTCTCTCTCTATATATATATATTCGTCGTCTGTCTTATAAACATATAATTGTTATAGATTTTTTTTTAACTATTTGTTTCTCTGTCTGTCATTTTCTGTTATTTTTTTTGTTTTAAATCCCTATGACATTTATTATTATCTGTTTTATGTATTTATTATACTTCTTCTCTTTTCCTCTCTCTCTCTTTATTTTTTCTTATATCTATCTCTTTCTGCATTTCTTATATCTCTATTATACATAATAATATGTATATAATGTTAATATAATCTCCTCTATCTCCTTACTTATCTCGCTCACTGTATTAATTTCTCTCCCTAACTCTTTGTCTCTATATACATATAGATATAAATCTCTCTCTCTCTCTGTTTTTCTTATATTATTATTATACATATTATATAAATCTCTTATACACTTATTTTCTGCCTTTTTTTTACATCCCTATGACATTTATTATTATCTGTTTTATGTATTTATTATACTTCTTCTCTTTTCCTCTCTCTCTCTTTATTTTTTCTTATCTCTATCTCTTTCTCTATTATACATATTATATGTTAATATAATCTCCTCTCTCTCCTTCCGTATCTTGCTTACTTTATTCATTTCTCTCCCTCTCACCATCTCTTGGTCTCTCTATGTACATATAGATATATCTCTCTGTTTTTCTTATATTATTATATAAATCTCTTACATTCTTATCATACCTCTCTCTCTTTTTCTTGTATATCCCACCTACAGAGCATTATAAAATTGCCAAGAAAAGATTAGTCTAATATTATCTATTTCAGCTTCTCTCTACTAATTCAGCTTCTCTTCGCAGCTCTGCATACCCCTTTGGCACCTTTACGACAACTGGGTATTACAGATCGGGCAACAAAAGAGTGCTGCCAGCCAGACACTTGAAGCGCTGCTAAGCCCAAATATTAAACAAGATTTTTGACTACCAGTGTTAACACATTGTGCCGCATGTCGTGGCTGGGCTGAACTACCAACGAGCAGCAGCAGCAGCCGAGTCGCCGCAGCAGCAGCAGCAGTCAGGCGGCTATACAATTTATGGCCCTTAGAACAGATTTTAGGCACGACGACAGGCCCAAGCCACGAACTGAGCCAAAGCCATGGCCGGGGAGTGTGGAGTGGCCACTGCAGTGGATGCAGTGCACACACGCAAACGTCAGCAGGCTGGCAGGCAGGCAGGCAGGACAGGAACAGGTTACAGACAGCTAGGGAAGTGCTACCGTCTTACACGCGTTAGTTTCCCCGCCCCGCTCCGCTCCTGCCATCAGCCCTCCTACTGCCGCCGCTGCTCTGCGCATTGCGTTTTCTGTCGCGCTCTTGTCAACGTTGCCTTTGCCCAAGAGCACGTCTCCACTCAGAGGCAACGTCGCTGCACGTCTCGCAGTCGCAGCGTAACCCATAATTTTAACACCAATAATAAAAGAAAACAACAACAAGCAGCAACGCCAACGTGCAGGTGTGCATCAAGTCGCAGTAGCTGCTCCGTGTGTGCCTGTATCTTGATATCTTACAGATACAGATACAAAACGTAACGTTCTCTCGTCTCAGCATCAGCAGCAGCAGCAGCCGGCAGCAGGCAGCGCACTTGGTCATAAATTTACGTTTCAAATTGTCTGCCCGAAAACTGGTTTTGCCCACCAAAAGACCAAAAGGTTTTCATTATATTAGAGTAGGGGAGGAGTCGCCCCAGCCACAGCCGCTGCCGCTGCTCCACACTAATTGTTGTTGCTTTGGCAGCTTTTGCTGCCAACTGACACCACGACAGCGCCGCAATCGCAGTGTCTTTGGCTCCTCGCGCAGACTAATATTAATCGACCCGAACAATGACACTAACGCTCCCATCTCTTGGCTCCATAGAACCTACAATTTGATGTAATGCAACTCCGGCGTGTGAAAGTTGAAAGTGTGCAGGAAAATGTTCTTTAATAAATATTTGATTGTTATTAGGCAGATCCTCATTATCAATGCCAGAGGAAGTGGCTCATTACAATGGGCTGCCTTCTCTATGGCCGCCATTAACAAGTATCGCTTACATTAACGATTCTCATATAATTATTATTAGGGCATAACCCTACCCTATCATACGAGCTGTGATTATTTCCACAGTTATTTCGCCGCATTCCTTGCATTTCCGGTTCAACTGATTTTTTTCCCTTATATACATATATATTTTTTTTTGCACTGACCCAATTTTCGTAATATTTGGCACAAATCCCTTTATAATTATATTAACTGTAAAATTCTGACAGGTCAGTTAGCTGATTTAAAAGCAGCTGCATGACAACAAGCCATAAAAATCAACAACAAAAGCCCCATAAAACAGGCAGTCTGACTCCGAGTCACAGCCAGGCAGAAAGATTAATTATCGCATTAATTAACTGACCTCAAAAAACGAAAGTTTTGCGAATTTAAATGAGGCTGCAGCAGTCAGACAAAAAAAAAAAACAAAGTCCAAATATAAACGGGATACAGTCAGAGCATGAAACAAACGAAAGTGTTAACAGTTATACGAAAATGGATCAGGGAATTAGGGAGAGACTTCTGTGAGCTGCATAACGTTGGGGCATTTTTTTAGAGGAGCTGGGTTAAGGGAATTCTGCAAATACCCTTAAAGTTATAAGACTCTCTTTATATGTGCTGATCTTAGATTACTTTGGAGTTCTAAGATCGAATTTTAAAAGAAGAATTTATATCAGAATGCTCAGATTAGAGCTATAAGACCCCATTTTCTTTATAAGGATTTTTAAGGAATTTTTTATATGAGAATTCAGAAGAATATTTAGAGCAAAAAGAAATTATTTTCTTCATTGTAATTTTTAAGGAAGTTTTTATATAAGAGCTCTCAACATTTTCAGAGCTATAAAAAACTATTTTCTTTGCTGATCTGAGGTGACCTTTTAAAATACATAAGCTTTCGGTGATCTGACAGATTGACAAAGAAGATCATGTCTCTAAATCATTTCCATAGCGCTTAAAGACCTTTCCAATCAACAGATATTGAATAACTAAGGCAATATTTTAGATAATTCAGGTTTCAAATCATTTGCATAGTTGGGATTATCAGAGAAGATCTAATGTCAAAGTCACCTGTATTTACAGAACTTTAACAGCATTATTGATGGCTCTAATCAAATAAATAAAGCCATATGAAAGATCGTTAAGATTAAAAGTATAGATAATTATAGATATAAATTAAGGAAATTATACTGAACGAGCTATGACAATAAGAATTTCATATTCAAGTAAAATAAAATCTTATGTTAGAGTCATCTGTATCCACAGAACATTAACAATATTTTTGATGGCTCGGTATTAAATAAATAAGGCCATTTTAAAAATAATCTAGATTTTGGGCCATTTAAAAGATCATCATTATTACATTATAAAAATATTACGTAATTCTGTAAAGTAAAAAGAATCTTGGAGAGCTACGATAATAGGGATTTAACCTGCAAATAACATAAAACTATGTAAACTTCATTTATAATTTAATCTCAATAATTCCTTATTTGACCAAGTGTTAATCAGACAATCTGAATATTCTAAAATATATATAGGAATACTTATATTGATTATCATTATCATATCATTACAGACTCTCCTCTTGAAGTCAATAATCGAACTTTCAATATTCGGTCAGTAAGTCTCGTAACAATTCACAGACTGTCGATAGGCACAGCTGACACAGATGTCTGCCTTGAGCGCAAGTAACATAAAAAAGAGATACAGTAAAAATGGGTTAGCAAAAATGCAATAAAAATGTCAAAATGCATAAGAATACAAGAAAAACGCAAGCGAAAAATCCTTAATTTGCACAACATGGCGATTCGATGGCGATTGTGCAGTCAGTCACATGGAACAACACTTGGGTCACTTGGACTTTTGGGCTCGACTTCGAGTCGCTACAACAACTGTGCGACGCAGATATTGAAGTTTTTTTTTGGCGGCCTCCGAGCGAGTGACAAAGAAACAGAGCGAGGCGACAATGGGTCCCGGTCCCCCCACGTCCGACACAAAAGTGCATTTTGCGGTTAAAGTTGCCAGCAAATGAATAAATTTTCCAATTGCCAACAGCAACAAAAGCTTCGAGCATGCACACAACTTTGACAGCCAACTGCAAGTGTTAAAAATCAAACAATTGTCTAAAGAAATCTTAAAACTAGAAACGGACAAAAAAATAGATAAAAGAAACAAAAAACAAACAAACGAAACCAAAAACTGGGCGTGTTGCTTCAGCGCGTGCAGCCAAATTATTGCAATTGCAACAAAAGGTTTTTTTTTTATTGCCCGCAAAATAACCAGAAAAAAATAACAAATTACGTTTCAATGAGCTCCTAAAAAAATATTTTGCAATTTTTGTTTTGTTTCTACTGCAAAATATAAACAAAACTTACAAAATACTTAAGAGACTTTAAATTTAACTCTTTATTTCTGACTGTTATAATTATTATATGAATAAACTAGCCAAGCTTTAAAATGTATTACCAACGGAACATTTCTTATATTTTATTTAATATTTTTATGTTCAAATTTCAATATATATTTATATAATCATATTTGATTTATATATTTATTTTTTTTTTTATATATTATAAAAATTAAAAATTTTAATGCGAACAATCACAATATTAAAATGTATTTTGAATATATTTAATATATATTATTTTAAATTAAAAAAAAACTGCATTATTATCATTTTATTAATTCATTTTAAATTTTAAAGTTTTAGTGCGTTCATATTGAAGAATATCAAAATGTTTTTTAGATAAATGTATTATTTTTAAAATTTTAAAAAATTGTATCTTTAAATTTTTGTATATATATTTTATATTTCCATATTTATGTATATTTTATTTTTATATATTTTAATTTTATATATACATTGTAAAAATTATGTTTCAAATTTTATTAATTATTTGAAATTAAAAAAAGTAATAAAATCGCGTATTAAATTAAATGAATTATTTTCTATATAATAAACTGTGCAGCTGTAGTCATTGAAATAATTGACTTAATGGAAGCAGTTTGCTCTGATTGCTTATCTGCTATGATATATATATATATATATATATATTTTTATTTTTTTTTTTAATCGTTTTATGACATTAAGCTTTGTTTTATGTGAACTTTGAGTTGAACTAAAAATTTTAGCATTCTTAAAAACACATAAAACCTAATTTTTAAGAATTGAATAAATAATCTGTGACATGGAAATAAATAAATAAACAATGCCTGCCTGAAGAGCTGATAAACAGAGAGAGGGAGATAAATGGTGGAGGAAAAATAGAAAGAGAGAGTGTCAAAGTAAAAGAAAGAGTGAGAGAGAAAAGTAAAACAGACAGAGACTGCTGAGTAGATAAAGTCATAAAAATAACAAATAAAAAACTCCATAAGCTCAGCTATTGATTCTGACTGCTTAATATAAATAATAAATCTGTATCTGAACTTTACAACAGAATAAAGTGCATCGGGCCATTTCCACATTTTCCACATATATTTCCCCACATTTCACATATTTTCCTAGCACACATACTTTAGACTAAGAAATTGCTTAATAACTTCATTGAAGTCAACTTTGAAAGAAATTTAACTTATTTATTGATGGTTGCTGAAGTAAGCTCGTAGACCTATAGATATTATGGTTGTATAGCTTAATCCACTTCAGTTTCAATTTTAGAAATAATAAATTGTCTGCGCGATCCCTACTGGCCCCCTCCCCACCTCGTTCCGTTCCGTTCCGTTCCGCCCTAGATCGATGGCGAACACCGAAAGGCATTTCAACGCTCAACTTGATGACTGCCAGGGCACCGACTAATGACACATAAATATTTATCTGGCCCAAGTTGCCGCGACCAGCCTCGTCTGGCCCAATGTTAACTAAAAGGGTTTCATGCCTCCACAAAGCTTCGATCGTTGTTTTTTAAATTGTATTTATTTTTTTTTTGCCCCTTCGTCGAGCTGTGTTATCTGCCAGCTACTTGACTTACACACGCAGAACCGAGAGCTCAGAACCAGTTCGGCCGTTGAGTAATTACACAGTTCGACCGTAGTTGGGATTGGGCTGGAGCTGAGGGAGCTGCAGCTGTAGCTGGAGCTGGACCGGGAGCTGTGGCAGTGGGGGTTTATATGTTGGCTTTTTGGAACGAACCTTTTGTCGTGCGTTTGCGTCCGGCCCGTCGCACTGTCGCCGCTCAGACGCTTAATTGCGTAAGGCAGGTGGCTGACAGAGAATAAAGCACCTAGAAAGGTAGAGGGAGGGAGACCGAGAGAGGGAGAGAGGGAGAGACAGGCGCTGGCATAGGCGCAGACAAACCACTTTAAAGCTGTTCCCGTAGGTGATTAGTGCCGGCTTTGAGCTGACGCTGACGCTGACGGTGACGCTGACGGTGACGCTGACCGGCTGCCAGGTTGCCCGGCTGCCAGGTTGCTGTTGTACAGTAGTCCCGCTCATTCCAATATTGCCAAGTGTCAAATTAAGTGCTCACATGATTAATATTTGTGCCCTAGGCACCTCTCCGGCTCCCATTGTTCCCAAATGGCTCTCGGCTACTGTACGTTTGGCCATGCAATTTTAGCGCTGCTGATTAACCGTGTCGCTTTGTTATTAACTTTTAATTATAAACCCCTGAAATATTGTCTAGTTTTTTGATGTATTTGGCAGGCAAGTGAGTTTTGTGTGTCCTGTGGCGATTCGTCAGGGCTGAGGTCAAACAGAAATTGCATTGCATTGCATTGCTATCCGCTGAGTCAGTCAGTCAGTCAGCCACTTCAAAGGCCAGCGACTGCGCGAGAAGCAGACTTTGAAGACACTCAATAAAGTCCCGCAGGCCATTATCAGCTGCATTTCATGTGGCCTAATTGCGAGGAGTCTAGCTGGCGGAGACCAACGCGTTGCGTTTGCTGCACTACAAAACATATGCCAAATTATTTGGATTCGACCTCCGTTGCTCAAGTGGGTCCAGTCGAATGCTTCCTTCAATTGTGTCACGGACCACAAATCGCTGACGGCGTCGTCTCACGTGTCACATGCCAGAGGCGAGCAGCAGATGCTGCCTCGAGTGGATGACACATGCCTGTGGCCGAAGCTGCTCTCGGTCTCGGTGTCGGAGGTCTCTCGCTGGGCCAGAGCTGTTAAGTACGCTTAGAGCAGATTAACTTAACTGTGCATAAAATGCTAAAAACAAGAAAACAAAAAAAAAAAAAAAAAAAAAAACGCAGGAATTTTTATGCGACACTAAAAATGTTCAAGTACGCGAGAGGGAGAGGGACTGGCACTGGGACCTAAACGAAACTGAAGTGCCTGTCATTTGGTTACATTTTCAGTGAGTGAAAATATTGTTGGAATGTGTTAAAAGTCATGCATAAAATTAGTTTCAACTTGGGTGACGCGTTCTGGAATCGGCTGCTGCCGTTGCCTCTGCTGCCCCTGGCTGCCCCTGCTGCCCTCTCCACTGTGATTTATTTTCATAAAAAAAAAAAAGAAAAAAACACTTGAGCAACACGTGCGTTCCTCGAAATTTTCTCGCCTGTTTAGTTCTTTTTTGTCATCGTTGGCGTTTGCAGTTAAAAACCCATAAAAACCTGATGCATATGACACGTTGAAGTGCATTGGAAACTGAATGCCTCAACAATGCGAGCCCCAAATAAACGAACGAGTTGCGAACTCAAACAGCTCTATTTCGTCTTTCGTCTAGTTTAATCGAATTTTACGCAGCGCTGATCACCCCTGCGCGCAGTAGTATCGCTTACGCACCTTCACCTTCTCCTGCTCCTGCTCCTCCTACCCCTCCTCGTTTGGCAATTGTTGCGTTCTCACGTTCTCTGAATCAAATTCGTTTGCTTTCAGCGATCGGGCAAAACCATTTTCACACGCCTCCAACAATATTTCGCGCCTACTGCCAATTGCACGCTGTCAGCTGCTGTGACAATGACAAGCTTGGGGTAAGGTAAGGGCAAGGGTTAAGCCTACGAACCCTACGAAAACTATGCAAAATTACAAGCTAATTGAATGCGATCCATACACGATCCATAGGAATCGCATGCAAAGAGCGGGGGAAGCTGTAATGATCATGCTTGATCGGCGGCTCACGCAATTTATCTGCGCGTTTGGCTGCCATCAATCGCTGACCCCTAATAACGAATTCGTGCGCAAACTAATTGTATACATATTGATGAACGAGCGAGCAGCAGGGATAATCCCCAAGCAAGGAGCGAGGGGGGGGGGGAGAGAGAGAGAGAGAGAGAGAGAGAGAGAGGAGAAAAGGTTCCTTTGCCATTTGCGTGTCATTTTTTGTAAAATTGGCATTTCTTGCGCTTGAAAGAGGATCAGATATCACAAAAGGTCCTGTCTAACATCAATCAAAGGGAACAAGAGCCAGAACACAGAGAGCTGAGAGTAAAAGTAAAAATGCCACGGCCATGGCTCTGCCATTGTTTATCCTTCGGTATACGAAATTCGAAATCTGTGATCTGTGAACTGTGATCCATGATCGCTGATCCGTGATCACTTGTTTATTTAAGTGCTTAGCAGGTTAAAAGATTTCTGCTTCGTTTGCTTAACAAAATATTAAACCTTTTTCTCTCTCTCTCTCTCTCTCTCTCTCTCTTACCGGTTGCATTGTTTGCATCTGTTTAGCGCTGGCTGGCACAGGTGCTGGAGGACGCAGTGCTAATTGGATTATGTGTTGCTTAATGATCCTTGCCAGCCAGCGGCAGTGCTGCTCGCGTGATCGCGTGATTTGGCATTTAGGCCGCTGCGTTCACATTTGTGAAACAAGGGTTAAGCCCTCGAAGATTTGGGTCTGGTGTTAATCCTCTTCAACAGCATTTTGTGGTTTTTGACACATTAAAAGGGAAAGTTCCAAGGAAATTTGCCACAGAATTGGGTCACAGCCACCACTTGGGGATGATTCACTGCGTGCAGCGAAAGCTAAAGCTGATTTTAATGAATTCCCAATAATATTTCCATTATTAAATGGCCATTATTTGCGCTTGACTGAAGCTGCCAATTAATATAGTAGCTAAATTCCCACGCGCACTCAATGAGCTTCTTTATGAATCCGGGACAAGTACATAAGTCGGGCACATTTCTTACACTTTTTTTTTTTTTTTTTTTATATATTTTTGCATTTATTTTATGATTAAATATTGTCGTATTCAGTGAAGCTCAACCGAGAGCCAATGGGCCAAGACGAGACGCGACGCGACGCGCTGAGCTGCCAAGAAGTTGCGTGAGAACTTGACAAGAAATCAAATTGCACTTAAATGCCACACACAGACAGACAGACAGACAGCCAGACAGACGAAGTTGTTGAAGACATTTCATAAATTTGTTAGTCAAAAAAAAATCATGAAGGAAAAACTTGTGGTTAGCCCAAGACGTTGCCATAGAACAAGTTGCAGAGCGCCTGCGCAGCGGACCATGAATTTGTTTTCGGGCGCGTTTCGTGCTGCATGCGCAGTCGCTTGTTAAATGATCTTGCCCCTCGGGGCACCCAACTGCACGCATACGCTAATTTTCTTGGCCAAATACAAGCGTTTTCACGCCATTCTGCGCACTTAGGGGTACCTAAAGAAGCGATCAAAGATTGAAGCGTGGGTCGATCAGTCCCCAGTGTCTTGTGCCGCACCCAAAGCAGCCCGAAACTCTTTGTTTACTCAAGAAAATCAGCAAGTTGGGGTCGGTGTGAGAAAAGCATTGCTTAACCAAATAGAGAACAAATATCTATGAGAACTTTTTTTTTGTTTTTTTTTTTTATTTTGTGTAGATAAACTTCCGGCAATTAAGCGGCGGCAGCAGAAGCAATCGAATCGATTTGCTTGATAAACACAAGGAAAACTTTAATTTTCATTTCGATTTAAACACTTAAAAATAAAAAAAATAAAAACAAAAAACAAAACCTTTTGAGCTGTAACTCAAGACGAGTAGAAAACGTTAAAAAAATGGCATGAAATCAATAAAAATGCATTGCGAGAGATAAGATTGTAAGATCTTCAGCCGTAGCTACTAATTATGTATACAAATCTGGTGTATAATAAAAGAGGCAAATCAAGATAAGCCTCGGAGTGTGTGCACTGTGCAAAATAAGCAACAGAAAAACAAAATTCGATGGCGGGGGGGAAAGAGGAGAGGAAAACGTACGAGAAAAGTGCCTGAGAGCGCTGACAATGGCAAAAGATCAGCGAGCAGATCATGGATGAGTTTGCTGGCTCACGTTGATGAGGACGCGAGCATCATCATGATTATTATGGCGATGATGAAGGTAAATAAACCCAAAAAATCAGCAGCAGCAACGGCAACGGCAGCAAATAACTCAAGCAACATGCAGCGCTTTTGTCTGCAGCAAAGTGACTCAGGGCAGAGGCAGAACGTAGAAGAAAGGCAAAGATAACCAGCGCATAAATGGCCTGGGCTTGGGTTTGTGCCTGGGTCTCGGTCTCGGTCTCGGTCTCGGTCTGGGTCTGGGTCCGGGTTTGTGTGTCTGGCCCAGGGCCCAGGCCCAGTCCCGGGCCCGGGCCTCAGCCGCTTGCCAGCTCCAGTCGCGCCAGACAAACTGGCGACGCTTGTGAAATTTTCTCGCCGTCTGCTTTGGCCTGCCTCTTTTTCGTACGCAATAATAAAGAAAATAAATAAAAACACTCACAACACCAACACACACACACACACATAAAAAAAAGAGCCATAAATGCATTTCAACAAAGGCAGCCTGAGGAGCCAATGAACCTAAGGAGCTAAACCAAAGCCCAAACCAGGCCATAAATAAGCCGAGGCCCGTCTCTGCCACTGCCGCTGCCACTGCCTCTGCCGCTGCCGCTGCCGCTGCCTCTGCCTAGCGTCGTGTGTGCAGCGCATGCGCAGCCGTTCGCATTCGGTTGCACTTCAACTTGAGGCATGCCACGCCAACGGCTGTCAGTGCTGCTTGCCCCAAGCTGCTGCTGCGACTGCTGCACTATTCTATCTTTTTTTCCTCTCCTCTGCCTCTTCCTCTTTCTATTTCTGTATTTTTTCTTTCTTTTTCGGATAACCCGAAACCATTTGCCCTTTTAGTGGGCAAACACATTTGTATATTTCCATGTTTAATTTGTGGGCATTTTGTTGTACAGTTAATACTCTGCCAATGGCTGTTACGATTCAATTGTAAATTATGCATTGCCTAATTGATTATTATTTATAGTTTTTCCACTATTTATGTTGATCGTATGACTATGTACAATATTTTAGGCGTATTTATTCTTCAAATGTTGGCTTTAGATGTGGGAATATCAAGTAAGTCTTATTTGTGGATTATGATTATTATTTTGAGGTTCGGGTTTACTGTAGCGCAAAAGTTAAAGTATTCTTTTTAGTTTTCTGAGTTATAAGCGTTAATTAATTCATGACTTTAGAATACTTTTTATTTGCAATGCTTTGAAACGGGGTCTCGATGTAGCTTTGCTATATTTTATTGCAAAGCAAGTTCTTTATATTTATATATATATTTAATATTAAATTAAACGTAATATAGTATAATAATATTAATATATTAATAATATTAATATTATTTATACATAATACAAATAATATTAAGAAAATTTTAGAAAGAATGGGAAATTAAATTGATAAAAATATTAAATGAACGAGATTTAGATTTAGAGTGAAGTGCATAAAAATATTTTATAAATTATAAAAAAAAAAAAAAAAAAAAAAAATATATATATATATATATATATATATATATATATATATATATATATATATATATATATATATATATATATATATATCTTAATTCTGCATTCCTTACATTTTTAATTTTTATAAAATTTAATCTTAAATATATTTTTCTACAGCTCCAATTTTTTTAAATGGTGGTTTGAGTTATTTATTTATTTAAATTTGATTAAATTTAAAATTTTTATATTATAAATATCATTTTCTTTAACTACAGAATTTTTTCATTTTTAGTTTTTTTTTTTATATTTTCTTAATTTTTATAAATATATTGTTTGCATAAAGCCTTAAATTTAATAAATTATTTCCCTCTCGAATACTAAATTTCACAAAGGTACAAACTATTTAAAAAATAAACATTTGCCATCTAATAAGTGAAAATTAAATAAATAAATAATAATAGATAAAAATAGTACAAAATTAATTAATTAATAACACAATATTTTAATCTTAATATTCGTAACCAAGGTTTCTTAAAACTTTATGCTCTATATCTATATTTTATTTTATTTTATTATTTTTATTTATTTTATTATTTCCACTTAATTCTCTTTACTATTATCTCTTCATGTATTCTGTTTTCTCTCATTCATGTTGCAGTAAACCTTCTTCAGCTCTGTGTCATCTTAGAGCATTTCATTGTCGTACTATTACAAGATATATATTTATTCACATTAGTTGATTTTCTCTACTTTATTTTACTTCATTTTTTCTCTTTTTACTGCCTTGTCAGCGGCGTGCACACTTATGCTTCAGGAATTTCTACAAGTTCTCAACATTTTTTTACTAGTGCAATTTTTCACTAATGATGACTAATTCACTTGTGGCTTTTTAGACAAGGCAACTGGCATTTTTTTCGCTCTCTGCCCATTTGCATGATTCACACGTGAGAGTTGAAAAAAATAAAAGAAACAAAAAACTGAATGAGGCGAAGCTGGCCAAAAGTATTTGCCTACAGCTGCTGAGAAGTTTTATTGCGCTGCATTGCCGGCCGTGTAATATGAGGCTAGATGAGAAATTCTTACAATTATTTTGGGATATTAAAAGGGCAACAGAGACCGCTGGCAACTGATAAGCGTGTCAGTTGCGTTCCGCATTACAATCAAAATCCAATTAAATGTTATCAGCAAGTTCTAAGGGCAACTAAATTTCAAATTTCATCTGGGGGCACGAAAGTCAACAAGTGCGAGCTGGGGCTTTTGATTGTCTCAAGTGGGCAGCAGCGGCTTTCAATGCCCGCGGGGCAGCAGTTGCAGCTGTTAATTTGAATATTAGATAATTGAGGCAGAGTTCGAGATGAAAATGAAAGTAGAAGAAAAACGCTTGACCTCAATTTGATAAGATGAAATGTATCGCAGCTCAACTGAATGGGGAGCATATTATGATTGATATGCACAAGAGCAAGTGCCAGCCCAGAATCTGTGGCGTTGTTTGATATTTTAATTATGTACTTAGATTAATATGAATATGCTGTGGCCATTGGTTGTCGGCCGGAATGTTGTTGCCAAAAGTGTTTTGTCTGTCTGTTTGTCTGTCTGGCTGTCACAATCAGCAGACACTGTTAAATTGCTTGGACATTTATTTGGCTGTGGGCTAAGCCAAAATCTTAAGCCAAGTTGGCGCTGCCTGCTCCGCCCCAAAACCAAGACAAAGCCAATAAAGCGCACTTGCTGCTCTAATAAAGATGAAAATTATATGCCCGAATACACGGCCAACAACAACAACAACAACAACAAAGGCAGCAACTGTTATTACGACGACAAGTGGAATTTACATAACAATTTAATTAAAGTGCACAAAAACAAAAGCTGCAAGCCAACTCCGGGCTGGCCAAGTCCGGGCCAAAGGAGCTGCGAAAATCTAAAGCGCAAACTCATGCAGAAGCCATGCATACGGGCAGCAGCACATGGACAGATAGCAATATGGCAAAAAGTTGCCTTATTAAATAAATACACTATAATTAACGATCATGTGCATATATATGCTGTCTGTGTATGTGTGTGTGTTTGAAGTGGTCAAAATAAAAAATCAGCAAACACACATAAGCCATGATTAAAGCTGGGGTTCATTTTTTACGCCGAGTGTTGAAATTATAGCTGAGTAGTTGGTAAAGTCGGATACGCATTGTTATACCCTGTAGTCGAAGTTGGCAAACAAAATGGGTAGATGGGCAAGGAAAACGTTAGATAAAGGTGAAGATGAAGTTGAAGATGAAGATGAAGATGAAGATGAAGATGAAGATGAAGTTGAAGATGCAGATGAAGTTGAAGATGAAGATGAAGATGAAGATGAAGATGAAGATGAAGATGAAGATGAAGATGAAGATGAAGATGAAGATGAAGATGAAGATGAAGATGAAGTTGAAGATGCAGATGAAGTTGAAGATGAAGATGAAGATGAAGATGAAGATGAAGATGAAGATGAAGATGAAGATGAAGATGAAGATGAAGATGAAGATGAAGATGAAGATGAAGATGAAGATGAAGATGAAGATGAAGATGAAGATGAAGATGCAGTTAAAGATGAAGATAAAAATGAATAGAGATGAAGTTAGACTAAGAATTAGAGTTAGACTTAGATATGGAGTTAGAGATGGAGACAGAAAAAGAGCAGAGTTTTATATAGAGATTAAGATATACATATTGAGATATATATAGAGATATATTTGCAATATAGAGATATCAAGATTTCAAGATATACTAATAGATATAGGGCTAGATTTAGAGTTAGAGATAGATAGATGTAACAAGAAGGAGATAAATCTTTATAGATAGATAGAATATGAGTATTATAAGAGTTAAGGTATAAGAAATAAAGATAAAGAATAAGATATAGATAAAGCGATGGAGATAGAAATAGAGATAGAAATACATCTTAAGTTATAGAGATATATATACAAAGAAATGGAGACATAAATAAATATATATATATATAAATACAGATAAAGACAGATAAAGGAATAGAAATACATCTCCAAATATAGGCATATCGAGTTAAAGAAATATAATAATATTTATTGAGCTACACATTCAGATATAAAGTTAGAACTAGAGATAGAGACAGACTGACACTGATAGATACTTTAGTTACTCCAGAGTATCTGCATACTGAGCGCTCTCTACATACATATACACAAAGAGATGGAGATAGAAATAGAGATAGAGACAGACAAAAGAATATAAATACATTTTCAAATATAAAGATTTCGAGATATAGAAATATACTGAAAAATATCGAGCTAGATATTCGGATAGAAAGAGATAAAGACTGACTGACACAGATAGCTACTTTAGATACTCTAGAGTATTTGCACGTTGAGCCCTCGCTATAACTCAGCCATGCACTTTGCACAGGTGGAAGTTGCAGCCGCCTTGCTGTCTAAGACCGCATTGTAGGCCAACTGGCAGAGGCCCAGAGCGCACCGAAAGCAGCCCAATAGCAGTTGACTTTTTGGCGTATGTTGCAAGCAGATCCTCGCCATAATTGGAAGCAGTCGGATGGAACTAGTTGGCAACGCAGCCAGCAAGAGCAACAAATTATAACTAACCAGATGCCGAGTCGATTGTCGTTGTCTTTGGCCATTTGCTGGCTGGCTGGCTGGCTGTTGCCATTGTCGACGGCCAGTCGATCAGTCAGTTAGTAAGTCAAGTGGTTTGAAATGTAAATATGCGAGAGAGAGAGAGAGAGAGCGACAGAGGGAGAGAGAGAGAGGCATGGAGTAGCATCACTTTTACTTTTAAACCCGCTCCGACGGCCGATTGCCCAGTTTGGGCTTTGTGTTAATGTGACAAGTTGGCTGCCAATCGCTCGGACCTGGCCGACAAATTGTCCGCGCCAATATGATGCCGCCGTCGCCGTCGTTGTTGGCCTTTTGTTGTTGGCTTATGCAATTGACACCTCGTTGTTAATGGCTTACAGCGAACTGCTTAATGCTTAAATCATGTCTGCGCAATTTTTTTTTTTTTTTTTTCAGTTTTATTCTTAGTTTTTTTTACAGCCGAACAATAAAATTAAGAGACCAGCGGACAGCTGCTCGCTTAGCAATTAGCTGCTGTCTCAGGCCTGGCGCTTTTATAGCCCAAATTGGCTAATTGTGATTTGTGGACTGAATATCAGAATAAATTGTAAATAAAGCAAAGCAAAGAAGTTTAAAGGACAGCAGAAAGGGAGAGCTTTCAAAGGCTCGAGCGAAGGTCGATGCTTTAAACCTCTTAGACTCCAATGGCAATTAGTCATAGTTGACGAAGTTACCTGAGGTTGGGGACAACCGTTTTGGCTACAGTTTGCAGGTGTCGTTTCCTCATGCCCATTATGAATCATGACAAGAGGCCGAAAATGTTTATAGCCTGCGTATGCTTTGTATGGTAGCATGTCGGCAGACAGCTCATAAAATCTATAGAAGGCAGCTAAAATGGATTTATAAAGATATTAAAACATTTCCATAAAAGGCACAATCCAGATAATCGTCAGCTGAGGGAGCTGCGAAAACTAAATAGGTGACAATCAAGAGCAGGCAGAGCGACAGACACAGAGACAGACACAGCGACAGTGACAAAGTCAGCGGACCTGGACGATCGGTCGTAAAAAGCTGAAGACCGCGTAATAAATGCATAAATGAAGACTGAAATTAACATAAAATTGTAAGACAAGATGATCAGCTAGGGGCAACACCCTGGGCCATATAATTGCCAAGCGGCGAGGGCACATCCGAGGCCAGTCCAGTCCACTCGATACTTGTGCCCAGCACACTCTGCAAGCGTGTCGTGGCTTTATTTTACGGAATCAGACTCGAGCTGGGATTCGTATACGGCTCGAGTTCGGGTTCAGGTTCAGGTTCACTGAGCTAAACTGAGCTGAGCCACTCGATCCCTGCGCAACGTCTTTGTTTTTATAGTGCGATAAGAGACGATCACTAAATGTGCCCGGGCCACAGCCAAGCCAGAGAGAGCCTCGACTGTCCCTTTTCTTGTTCGCCTGTCGCCCTGTCGCCCTGTCGCATCTATCAGGTCTTTCAGTTTGTTTGTTTATTTGTTTGCTGTTGCCGTAGGACGCAGCGACCCTTTTTTCCTCAGAGGCTCCACTGGTCTGGCTTGGTTTAGTTTGCTCTGACTGACAAGTTTCACCTGTCTGTATTTGTCTATGGGGTGATCTATCATGACAGTCTTAGACAACCAACTCTATCCCTCTCTCCCTCTCTCTCTCACTCACTCTCTCACTCTTTGGCAGGGTTGACGTTTCTATTGCTGCCCCGTAGATTCGCCGAGGAGCATTTGTTTGAGCTGATAATGGGGCAAACAGTGCGCTTGTCCGTATGGTAATTTAATAGGGTTTTACATGCGCTCGGTAGGTGTGCCAGCATCAGGCCAGCTCGACCCTCTGCCCAATCGGGTCAGCATTGAAATTAATATGTCCATGTGGCTAGATGGTAAACTGATATGCACACTCACACAGACACAATATGCAGCTCCAAAAACCCCAATCCAGCAACCCAGGCATTGAAAGTGAAATCCCAGCAAGCAGCAGACACATGACAATCCATAGCGGACAGAGCTTAGCGATATCATCCACGTTCACAGCGAGAACGTGCAAACTGCGTGCAGGCCAACTTGGCCTGACGATAATGATTGACCCAAAAAAAAAAAAAAAAAAAAACAAGAAACAAATAAAATCAGTGGAAAAAGTCGCCCAAAGCAACCAAAAGTGAATGTCATTAGAAGCAACTTTGTCGAAGCAGTTGCAGATAAAAAATAAAATCAAAAATATATGGGCAAAGAGCTGAAGCAAACCGTGCCCGAGCGTGCGTCCCCCAAGCAGCTCTAGCAGCTGTCAATCAAAGTGCAGCAGCTAACAGAAAACAAAGAAACGGCAACGGTTGAGGCAGTGCATAGCCAGCAGATGCCCTGTAATTGGTGAAGATAATTTGAATGAGCTTAAGGCAGTTAAGGGATTGATAAATATATATTTAATTTATTTATATTTAATTTCTCAATTTTTTGTTTATTATCAATTGAGAGAAATATGAATTTTCTATGTTTTTCTTTGAATGTATAATTAAATAAAAATATATATCTTAAAAAATTTCTATATAGAGATCATTTATTGATTTGTAAATTTATCGATAAATATATATTTATATTTTTTATAAATTAAATTAAATTTCTTATCAAATTTGTCAAAATATCCACTGAGAGAACTCTAAATTTATATATATTTAAATTCGAAATTCAAGATTAGATTTTGCATAAAAAGGAAATAATGTTTATTATTTTATTTTATAAAAAATATATGTCTAGCAAAATTTATTGAACTATAAAATATTGATAAATATATATTTAAATTTAAAATTAAATTCAGATCATTCCTTAAATATATATATAAAATTTGGCAATTTATCAATTGAGACAGTTATCAATTTTCTAGGTTTTTTTTTTAATATAGTGAGCAAGAATTCAATATATAAAATAAATATTTAAAAATATTTTTTATATAGCGACTAATTATTAATTATTATAGTTAAATTCAAAATTAAATAAAGAGTAATACTTAAATTTTTATAAAATTTGGCAATTCATCAACTGGATCAACTATTGATTTTCTGGGTTTATCTTTGAACATAGTTAGCTAAAATCAAGTATAAAATATATTCTGGATATATTTTCTATACAAAGACAAATTTTTTGATACATAACAAATTAATAAATATATATATAAATTAAAAATTAAAGTGAGGGTTTTTCTGTGTTTTAAATAAAATATAATTAGCTAAAATTAAGTAGAAAATATATGTCTACATAGAGACAAATTATAATTCAAAATAAAAAGCTTAAAAAAGCTTGTAAATAAATTCTAAAATCTAACAATACTGCAATATTGCTGAAGCTCACACTGCATAAGTGCTTCAAGGAGTAACCTTTAGTCGTTCAGCTGAAACTGTTAATTTTTATTCTTTTGTTTTGAGAGATTTTAGTTTTGTGAACGTATTTGTTTTCTATGAAAGTTTTCGGTGCGTAACGCGGCTGCCGATGCCTCTATCCCTTATGCTCGGCCTGCTTATGCAAGCTGGTGAACACTCTGAAAAATGCCCCCAGCTTGGTTGCCCCAGATTCTGTGCCTCAGCCGCAGCTTCAGCCTCTGCCCTTTTATATTTTGTTTCGTCGAAGCACATAGCAAATGCTTTCAATCGCTCTGGCTAAAGAAAACTTTTTTTTTTTTTTTTTGTTTACATTTTGTTTTATAAACAAAGAGCGTGTGTGTGAGTGAGCTAGTGTGTATGCAAGTAGTATATGGCAATATCGGGCTGTTCAACACAATCGAGAACAACAAACACTGCGAGAAGACGACGTCGACGACATGTTGCATTCTAATGGCCTGCCCCAGAAGTTGTAACCGCGTTGGAGCCTCTGTTGATCATGTTCATTAATTAATGATCAGTCGTCTGCCCATTGCTGCTGCTACTGTTGTTGTTGTTGTTGTATTTGATCTTTATTATTGTATTTTATGATGGCAACGCGTTGTGCTTTATTTTCTTTTATTTTCTGTTTTGCCTCCGAGCGTATAATTTATGACATTTTATTGTGTGGCAAATGCAAATGTGGCTCGGGCAGAGCAGCTACAATTGGTGGCGGGCCTAAACGATCATTATTATGTGGCCCGGACTCAAATTAAATCATATATTTAATATAAATATTACGTATTTATTGAGACCAGAGAGTCCCTCTGCTCGACTACTCATAGATCACAATATAGAACTGGGCAACTGTCATAGACTACCATACAGTAGTAGCTATCGATGCGATGCTGGCCACATTAGACCCGAAAAAGAGAAATGGGAATTGATTGTCTATTTGTTGTTGCTTTTGCACTCAGAAAGATAGATTGCTCGTCGATTTAAGGGCAGAGGGAACCCATGGAACCCTAACGAATAAAATCGTGTTACACCGCCGCCAGACAGACTACAACAATGCCGTAGCCTACAACAACGATATGGCTAACCAAATGGGCAGGCGAAGAAGAAGAACACAACAAAATCAAAAACAAAAAAAAACTGTTGTAAAACGCATTTTGACTGACAGGTACCCATAGGTCTTAGGACCGAGACCCGTCCCTGTGCACAGGGCACAGCTGAAACTGCTCAGTTTGATTGCACGAGTCAGCCGAGACGACGACGACGACGACGACGACGTCGAGTGGCGAGATGCTTGCCTCAATTTGAAAATCGACAAAACGTGCAACTCACATGTCATACACGCGACGAAGACACCAAGCAGCGAGCACTGAGCACTGAGCACTGAGCACTGAGCATTGCAGATCGAAGACCCAAGACCCAAGACGACGAAGTTGTCTACGCCATAGGCCAAGGGACACGTCCGGATGGTCGGACGCTCGGATGGCGCGTCAACAGCTGGTCGAAGTTTGTCGAGTTGCGAAGCCTCGAAATGCTGACAACGGCAGCAATTGCCGGCTCTAAGGAGGGACAGCTCGACCGAGGGCGGGGCGAGGGTGAGGGCGAAACCCAAGTGCGCAGGTGTAAGGGTGCGTGAATTGTTTTTAAAAACAAAACACCAACTGAAAGGTGAGTGAATGCAGCGAGGCGACTGGGGTTGCATTCATTGAATTATGATATTTATATATATATAATATATATATCTATGTATATATAAGAATACTGTGTGAACAGGTACTTCAGGTCGTTATATCAAAATGAAAAAAAAAAAATATAAATAAAATAAAATATATATATAAATTAATAAATATAAATAATATAATAAACAGAAATTTTATTATATAAATATTATAAATATATGTATATGTATATATATATGAGTATGTATTTAATTAAATGGTTGTGAACAGATACTTCATGTATCTGTATAGGAACAAAATAATAAATAAATATATAAAAATATAAATAATGTATTAAATAGAAATTTTATTTTTTTTTTATATATAAAGATTTTATATTTATTTATAGATACAAATAAATTACCAAAGTAACATTATAATTGGGCTTATACTCTTTGATATTCTTAAATTTATTTTCAATCTGGGGTTTACTTAACGCTCAACAATCTGTCAACTCGTTATGCTCATCTTCAAAACAAACTCAAGTTTCTGTCGTAAGCTTTATCTAACCTGAAGATAATTTGTCAGTTGATGCTGATGTTAAATTTAAATGGATTTAGCGAAAATAAACTTTGGTGAGATATCCTGTTAAGAGTATAAAATAATATATAATATATATTGTCTCTAAAATAAATGTTATTAATTAAAAACTTTATTAATGCCTTAATTCATATGAAAAGCTTAGTCTAAAATTCATTTGAAACTTTTAACTTTTATATTCTTTCAGCATTTAAAAACTTGAATTTATACCTTTTCGCAATTGAGCTCCATTATGAACAATTATTAAGTAAAGGGTATACATATATATTTATAATTAAAGTGTATATAATTAATTAATAGAACATATATAATTTAAAGGATAGGCAAAGTGTGATCTACAAAATTATATATATTTAACATTTAATTAAGCAATTAATCTTATAAAAACTGAACCTCTCAATATTTTATATATATTAGTGCTTAAACTTAATCGAATTATCAATATAACTCAACTTGATTAAATCAATAAAAAAAATTAAATATATAATATTAAATATAAAATATAAATATATTTTATAATATAGTATACATATATTTTAATATGTATTTATATATTAGGTATTTATCTCTGGAGTCCCATAATAAACATGCCATAAGCAAAGGGTATATATTATATATTAAATGAATATAGGACAGGCAGAGTTTAATATACATTTATATATATAAATACATATGCGTATATACATATATTTATATCACACTCTGTCTGTCCTCCAAAAGGGTTAAAATGCAGTTGATAAACTGAATTATTAAATCACAACAAGGGCTCAGGCCATCAAGAGCCAGACGAAGCCGATGACGACAACGAATCTTGTTTAAAAATTGTAGAAGGCGCGCTTCGAGCGCAACAAGATTTATACAATTTGTGTATGTAGATGTGCGTGAGTTGTGTGTGTGTGTGTGTGTGTGTGTGAGTGTATATATGTATTTTGTAGCAAGCGATTCTAATTATGCAGAGCAGAGCCAGAGCTAAAGAAGGGTTTACTTTGCATGTTGAATGTGTGTGTGTGTGTGTGTGAGTATATATATATATATATATAAATCTCATGCCCTTATTGAACACCTGTGCTCAAACTCCCAAGCTCTGTCCAATAAGCAGTGCTGCCCAGATGCGGGTACTCCAATGATTCTAATAATGGCAAAGAAAGACGAATAATTTCTATAATGCTAATCGTATGCCTAATCCAGACATCAGTGCGCTCTCTCTCTCGCTCACTCTCTCCCTCTCTCTTGCAGCTCAGCCAACCCCATCCGGAGGATCGTTAATTGCTGAAATGTGCCGTGCGCGCTGCTTGAGTGCTCAATATATAACTCAAGAAATTATCGCTCATTATCTTATTTTGGCTAGTAAATAATTTCGTTACGGTCAGCAGCTATTAAATTCGAAGCAGAGCAGCGGCAGAGCAGCAGCAGCAGCAGAGGAGGCTGTGCGCAGCTAACATTAGTCAAAGAACCAGAACCACAACCAGAACCAGAGTCGAGTCGCAGCCGAGTGCTGGCTGCAGACGGCACGAGCGCATCAAATTAAGCAGGAAGAAGACAGCAGCGTCGACAACGGCAAACAGCAAATAAAATACATACTAAAAACCCCTAACCAATGTAATTTGATACCGAAAATCATTATGCACAAACAAACATACGAGCCACATCTTGGTCTATAGAGGCAGGCCAAGAAGACGACGACGACGACGACGACGAGTCGACGACTAATTGCCATCAATTTTTTGCATAAATCTTGGCAATATTATGCATGCAAATGTTAGCCGGAGAGCAGGAGGCGGGCGCAGTACGAGTGAGCATGGCACAGTTTAATGCCGCCGACCGCACCAACTTCAGGATTGCCCATGGAGCCTGCGCTCGAGTCGTGTTTGGCTAACCAATCAAAAGGTTCTTCAACCCGCCTGACTCCAACTGCAACTGCGACTGCGACTGCGACTTGCCTGTGCGCTCTTCGTAGTTAACCATTGCTAAAGTGGCACGATCACCAAACATCATTATCATACATAGAACGACGAGGAAGACGAAGACAATGGAGCAAAGCTCCATGGCGCTGCCATTACAACAACAACAAACTACAGCGAGGCGTGTTGCTAAAATCAAATAAAAGTTCTAAAAACGTTTTTTTTTTATGCCAAGTTGAGGTTGATAGAAAAAGAGAGAGAGAGGAAGAGAGAGAGAGAGAGACAGAGAGAGAGAGAGAGTGTGTGTGAGCAGCTACACGATCATGAGGCAACACGATTTGAAAATTGCGTACGTATCGCCAAAACCGAGTTCATTATGTCCAAGGAGGAGTCGACAACGAGGCAACGAGGCTGCCACAAAGCTAGCTCACTGTGCCCAGCGAGCGAACGAACAAACGATCATGATGATCATGCAGTTGATATCATGCAACCAGGCAGGCAGGCCAGGCAGGCAGGCAGGCAGGCAGGCCAGGCAAGCCAGGCAGGCCAGGCCAAGCCAGCCCAGACCAGACCAGGACAAGTTCATTGACTTGCATCTAGAAGTTCATTGCAGTTGAAGTCGTAGCAACAGCAACAGCTAAAAAGAGCCCACGGATCTCTCACTGTTTGTCTTTTGCTTGGCTTCGGAGCGTGTGTTGCACACTTTCTGTTTTATACCTATTGCCGAGAGTCAGAGACACGTCCAGGCCCGACTCAGAGACTACTTTTTATTTTCCTTCACTACACTTGTCCTATGGCAGCTCTTTGTATTATTTGCTAGGATTAAAGGTATTAAAAGACACAGAAAGGAGAACGAGCAGGGTAAACATACGATACACACACACACACACACACACATTTATGTCTATGTGTGTGTGTGTGTGGCAAATAAAACATCTGTGCCGTAAAATCAAAACACTGAGGGACTCGAACGCGTGCGTCCGTTAAGCGTGGTTCAGTCGTCGGCCAAGGAGAAACTTGCAAATTGACGTCGTGGGGATCGTCGTGTGGACCCTTCAAGACAACACGTAATGTTGTGTATCCCTGCATTTCGCTCTTCTTTTTCTTTTTCTTCTGCTTCTTCTTCTTCTTCTTTGTTGCGTTTATGTTTCGCTCAGCTCTGAAATTTATTCTGGCGGTTGGCTCGTTGGCCCGTTTGGTTGGTTCTTTGCTTGGTTGGGGTGACCGCATCTGTGGGTCTGTTTGAGGTTATTACACTCACTCCTTCGGGTGCGCTCTTTCTCTCTCTCACACACTCTCTCTCACACTGTCTCTCACACTCTCTCTCATTGTTTCTTTCTCTCTTAATGCGTCGCAAGGCTCCAGGAAGGACTTTAGATGCACAAATGCTCTTGACTTAGGCAAGCCTTAAAATTTTTTTTAAATTTGATTTCTTTGAGATTGTCTAAAACAATGATAATAATATTATTGATTAATATAATATTATTATAATAATATATTGATTTTTATAATATATTTAAATATATTTTAATATAATTTTATATTATTATTATATATTTTTTTAATGTAATTTAATATTCTTTAATAATATTTTATATTAACTTATTATATTCATATATATTAATATTTTATATTTATATTTTTTTATTATTTATTTTTAGTTTGATATTATTATTATTACATATTTTAATATTATTTGATAGTGTTATTAAATTATTTTTATTTATATTATTATTATATTAGTTAAATATTATTTGATTTTATTTTTGATATTATTATTATTATAGTATTTTGATATATTTTATTATAAATTGATATTATTGCATTATTTTGATATATTTTAATTTATTAATAATTTAATTTGATTGGATTTTGATATATTTTAATATTTTTTTATTTATAATAATTTTTGATATTATTATCAAATTTTTTTATATTTAATTTATGTAAATATAATTTTATTTCCTTATTATAAATATTATCTATATATTTTTTTAAAATTATATTAATATTAGTTAACATTATTTAATATTCTTTGATATTTTTTCTAATAAAGCTTAACTCAAGATTTGGCAACTTTATACTTTTACTCTAGCTTTTTAAAATATGCTCTCTCTACACATAATCCACTCTTTCTACTCTACTCTTCCATATTAAAGCTTCAGCTGTAGTTACTTCATATTTACTTTCTACCAGCGCTCTGTTGCTTAAGAACTCAGATCAGCTCAATCATTTCATGCTGCAATGAAATCTCTGCCCTACTGCAGCACAGCAACACTGTCCCATGCACGCTCATGCGCTCTCTCTTCAGGTCATGATCTCTCTCTCTCTCTCTCTGTCTCTCTGAGCTCACCGGTCACTCATATGCTGCGCTCTTAAGATTGTTTTTTACTCTTGGGCAGCGAATGCTCTGAGTTTATTTTGATGTTACTTTTCCTCTCGATTTTCTATACACACATACACACACACAGATGTACACTCGAGTGTGAGTTTGCTGCACTCCGGTTGTAGTTTGTTTTGTTCGTCTCATTCCGCTGGCCGTTCACGCTTCGTTCGCTATGGGGGTACAGTAGTCTCCCGCCAAAATTTAGTGGCGCTCGCTGTTTGCCTCTTTGTGCGTTGATCTTTTACGTTTTTGTTTTGATTTCAACATTCTCATCGCTTGCCGTAGTAGCAGAGCCCAGGCAGGCCAACCAACGCGCTGCGCTGCGCTGGCCTGTTCGCTGGCAACTTGCCGGACCGGACTACACACACACACACACACTTGCACGCTCTTACAGCATGGGCAAGTGATCATGACAGCGAGCTGCGAGTATACTCATGCATGCGCATGTGTGCATGTGTCTCTGTGTGTGTGTGTGTATTGGGCATTTTCGTTTTCAATTAGGTTTAATCAAGCAAACGATCGATCATATTGACTTGTTTTTTGAGCTGGCTTGAGGTGTGCGTTTTGTGTACTGTCCGCTGTCCGCTGCCTGCTGCCAACTGGCAACTGCCTGGGTTATTGCTCGCTTTTCATTTTCCTGTTCTGGTTTTAAAGTTTTGCATAAACTTGTTGATTAACTGCGGCCCGAGGGGTTCAGCTGCTGCTGGTTTTTGGTTCGCGCTTGTTTGAACTCATTACAAATACACTTCGGCCTGTGTGTGTGTGTGTGTGTGTATACCCAAAGGGTACCAAGGTTATAATCGGTTTTAGGATTAAGCTGCTCCAAATTAAGTCACACGTAATAATAATAATAACTATATACAGTTAATGGAAATGTGTAGAATTGACGATAAATCACTGGAAATTTATGAAGATATTTAAACAATGCATTTAAAATAATTCTTTAAATGGAATACTAATAATTTATTGAATTAAAAAAAATATTTTAATGCAATACTAAAATTTTAATATATTTAACATGTATTGAAACATGTCTGAAAAATGAAAATATGACAGATAAATTTTTAATTAGTATGAAATGTGAACAGTTAGCAATTGTGATTTCGTCAGGAAAATTAAGCTGCTTTAAGCATAGGCTATTATAGAATAGAGATGAGTTTATACAAAATAAATTGAAAATATATAAAAATATATATTTTTTATAATAGTAAATAAATAGTAAAATAAATATATATTTTTATAATAATATAAAATAAATATGTATTTTTGTATACACTGGCCAGAATAAATATGCGTACAAAACTTTGACTGTAAAAAAAATGATTGTAGTTATGCTATTGACAAAATCTTAATTTTTAATGATTAACCCATTTATAATGAATAATCTCCAACAAATTTTTTAAAATATATTGTATAGTTATTTTTTTATATTTAAAATACTAAAATAACAATAAAAATACATATTTTTAATTATTAATTTATTTATTTCCTATATATATAATAATATAGAATAAATTTAAATAAATATATTTAGTAAAATCATGAAGAAATAATTTTTATTGCGCAACAGTTTCCCTGATGATCGAATTCTATATCTGGAAAATATCAACAAGAGCTGTTGTAGAAGAAAGACGAAAATTTTATATTTCATCTAATATATCATCCTCTTTCTTGTAGAACAACTATTGCTTATATTTACTAAAATTCTGACCCTTTTATAATCATACTTAATTTATTAAATTCATTTTAAATATATATATATATATATATATATATATATATATATATATATATATATATATATATATGAAATGAATTTAATAAATATAGTATGATTATAAAAGGATCAGATTTTTAGTAAATATAAACAATAGATGTTCTACAAGAAACAGGGAAACTATTGAATATAATATATATATATATATATATATATATATATATATATATATATTATATTCAATAGATTCCCTGTTTTTTGTAGAACATCTATTGTTTATATATATATATATATAAAAATAAATACTATATTATACAATTTTAAATTATGAAAAGCAAATTCTGTTAATGGCTTCTGCTTGTCAGTAGTCAGTTTTTACTTTAAGGATTTTATAAGCAAAATAATTTATAATAGGACTTTTTAGTCTCTGAATACGCATACGAAATTGTTCTGAGATCAATTTGTTGCTTTACTTAAAAAAAAAAAAAAAAAAATAAATAAATAAATAAAGCAAATATTTTTTGATAAAAGGTTTTAATAAAGACAAAAACGCTCTTGTGACTTTTTATAAATATAATAAATTTAAATAGCTCTTGAGCTCAAGTTGTAGCTCAAAGTATACGAAATATATAGATCCACTTTATAGGATTTTATATATATATAAATATATATATATAAATATATATATATATATATATATATATATATATTTAAGTGGATTTATGGTATATATCATAAATCCGCTTAAACTCCTGCACAACCTCTCAGTTAATATGTATCTAAATTCGGACTTGCAGCCTGCCAATAAATGAGCTCGATGCATTTCCTTGGCTTCTCTATTACCAAAGTGTCAACTGTGAGCGACGTTCGCTCAAAGAAATTATATATGAACAAAATATGAGATACACACAGTAGCAACAAGACACCGGGGGCACTGCTGGGGCTGAGACTGAGGCTGCAGCTGAAGCACTTGGACAATCAGGCAGCGTCAGGCATTATCATTATGTTTATTATATGAGTACTTGCAACCAGCAGAAGTAGCAGCGGCGTGGCAGTGGCAGTGGCAGCTCACAGCAGCTCATATAGCTCTCGCTCTGATCATAATCGGAGAGAGGCCCGGCCAGAGGGGGGGCGGACTGCAATCGCAACTGCAACTGCAACTCCAACTCCAACTTGAGCTCGAAATCGACAAGTTGTTGCATGCACGATCGACGTGAAGAGCGCTGCTCGGGACTCGTGTCTTTGGGTTTGGCTGCGCCCCTCCTCAGCTGCCAGTGCTCGGGGGCTGCACAAAGTGTTTTGTGGCGACTCGTTTGGATGCTGCTGCTGCTGCTGCTCGGCCCGCATCGTGCGCATTTAAAGGTCTCCAGTTCTGAGCGCGTCCTCCACCTTCTGCACCTCCTCCTACTCCACCGCCGCCTGCACTGTCAGCTTCGGCTGTCTTCTGCTGGAGCTGTTTAAGTGCCGTTGCCGTCGCCGTCGTCGTCGTCGTTGAATCTTTAAAACTTGATTTTAAGTTCGTTGTTGTTGTTGTTTGTTTTTTTACGTACGCCAGCTGAACACCTGTGTTCTGTGTGTGCTCCCCTCAGCGACTATAGACAATATTATTATTTTTCTTTTTTTTTTTTTCCTTTACCTCATGCAATTTAATGTCATGTTTTTGGTCTTAGTTGCTGTTGGTTTATTTGCTTTTTTTTTCTTTTTTTTATTACTTAAGTGCGTGTTTAGGTTTAAAGGTTTATGCTTGTGTGCGGCTGCTGCTCGATCTTTTATGCCTAGTAAATTTAGCGTCTTAACCTATTTATAATGAAATCTGTTTTGGTCATAAACTGCTGAGAGGCGGGGGCTATAATGTTTCAAAATTTATGGGACTATTAAAGCACAGTTAAGGCTTAGCCTATGAAAATCATCTAGGTAATTGCGACAACTGAAAAAGAGAATAGCAATCATAATACTCTAAGCTAAAGTTATGGCGGACAATAAACTAACACCTCCCGAGATGAGATGATTATCTCTATCAGAATTCTAAATAAAAAAATAAACTATGTTAAATAGTCGACTATAAATATGAATATGATTATCTATTTATATTTTCATTTGTGATTCTGGATTCTATTTAAATTTCAGCTTTGCAATTCATTGATTTGCTTTGTTCTGCTCGTCGAACATGGCGTATGAGTAATCAACTAATTTTGAACAATAGCCAAAATGCAATAAGATTATTAATAACGCGACTGTAACTAATCACGTCAAATGAACAATGGCCCGAGTACATTTATGGCTGCTGCCAAAGCCAACAAAAGAGCCCCCGAAATCGTCTCCACACTCAGCGCTAGCCACCAACGTGGACTCCGCCGATTGGACAGTTGGAGCGACTAACTAACAAAGCGCATTCAATCAACATAGCGCAAACAACAGCGCACAGTTGCAAGTCATAAAAACTACAACAAAAATACTGTACAAACACAAATGCTATAGAGAGGAGACCCGGGAGGGTCTCTGTGTAGGGGCAAGAGAAAAAAAAAAAAAATAGAAAGAAAGAAACAATTTTCAACATTGGCCGAGGCAGCTACTGGGCATACGCCAAAAAGAGGCGACGCGACGCCTCGTAACGCTAAGCAAATAGACCAAAGACAAGCATAGAGAGTTCTACATACGGGCAGAGCGCAAAGGGGCGGCAAAGGGGGCGGGGCTGGGGAAATATAGGGACCCAATGTATACACACACAATGCAACTTCACGCCGCAAGTCAAAATGCAATTAAGCGCAGCTACTGGACGACTTCAGCCCGCTGATGATAATGACGATGATGATGATGACAATGATGACGCTGGCAACGTTGTTGTAACCATCAAACAGCAGATTGTCAGAGACAAACACACACACACATATTATACACATACGGTTGTGTGCGTGTGTGTATTTATAACTAGAGAGAGAGACCCATGAGCTGGGCGTTGATGTTTCAGGCGGAGTTGCACAGATAGAAAACTACATAGTACAAACAAAACTCGATTTCAGTTTAAGACGCAGTAAAAAGTTGTAATGCAGCTTAAGACGGGAGCGCAGTCGCTTTAAACATAGAGGAAGGAAAAGAACCGCATGGAAAACGAAAAGCAGCAGCCGCCGCCACAGCACCAGCAAGAGCAAAAAAAAAAAAAAAAAAAATTATAAAATAAAAGCTTTTGTGCTCGAAGTGGCAATTACACGCAACAAAAATTGGAGGCAACAGGTTCAGCCCATAATTTCAATATATATCCATACACATATATATATATGAGCATACAAAAATGGGTCTAAGACCAGCCCAGGCATCCATCTATCTATCTATCTATCAATCTGGCTAATTATAAAGGCAATGAAAAGAGAAATTCAAAAAATCAATTAGATCGACTGGCTTAAGGCAGGGATTGTTAAGCATATGCGAAAGGATTGTCTGCCATAAATTACAAAAATTGAACAAATAAACAGAGCTAGTCCCTCTTATTAAACTAATTATGTTATCCAACAGTATGATTTAATACAAATTGCTAGCAATATTCTCATTAATTGGCATTAACCTGTGCACATTTTGTATTACTAATTTCAACGACTTATTTGTAGAAGTAAGCCCTCTAATTTCAGTTTAGTATGAGTTTTGAGTGATGTTTATATTATTAAAAAATTATATTTGTATTAAATGTATTAAAAAATTATAATAGTAAAAATAAGTGTTGCCGTAATTCTTTTACTTAATTGAAATAAAATTAAATGAGAAAAATGTTGTTAATACTTTATTTTCACATAAATAACAATTAACTCTTATATGCCTCTAATATTAATATAATATATACCAATATAATATATGTACTTGTAATATACATATTTATTACCATACAGCTTACAATTATTTTATTAATATTATAATAAACACTTATTTACTAAAATGACAGTTACTCTATGGGAATTCTATAAGTTATTCTGCAATTTTTTTAAATTTTATTAAAAATTAAAATTCATTAAAATTGTAATAGTAAAATTACTAAAACAAATTATACAAAATGTTTTTATTTTAGTGATATATTTAATATTTTAGTAATTTATTCAATAATAAAACTTAAGTAATAATAAAATAAACGAAATTTTAGGTAATTTAGTTAAGAAATACTAAATTTTTAAAATAAATTATAGAAATAATATAATTGTATTTTAATTAATATATATAATAAGTTTTTAATTAATATTTAAAATATTTATAATAATATTTTTTATAAATATTTTAATTTAATATTATTAATTGAATAATATTAATATATTTATAATATTTCTTATAAATTTTTACAATATTTCTTATAAATATTTTAACATAAATATTATTAAAATAATAATTGCATATATTAAAAAACATTTAAATATTTTATAATATTTTATTTATGTAATTTATATCGAATGCAAAATTGTTTCAGTAACAATTGCACATTTCAAGCAAAAGATATACACTAAAAAATTTTGTATTATAATTTTTAAAAATCATAATAAAAATCAAGAAATATTATTCAAGTTTTTACAAATAAATATAGATGAATTTGACTCATTATAAAATGTTTACAATTTGTTCTTGCATATTAAAATTTATTTATAATATTTTCTATATTAAACGTTCTCACTTTTAAGAGCAAACTCGACTGGAATTTCGCTCAGTGCAGCTGCAACTGCAAGCTACAACAAAGAAGGTTCTTAAAAGCTTTATGCATCGTTGTCGCTGTTTCGTATAGCTCAGCAGCAGCAGCAGCAACAACAACAACAACAAGAACGGGAGAGAACCGGTTTGCTCTTAGGCTCCAAAGACTACAAGCGCTGGGGCTGGGGCTGGGGTCTGCCGGTAAAAACTTGGGTATTTGACTTTGGCTGTGTTGATTTGTTGCGCATGCGCGCGACTTGCGCCGACTCGATTCGCTGCGACTGGTACTCACTGTACAGTGTACACCCTGCAGCGTTGCAGCTGTGCCCCCACACACACATACACACACACACACACACACACGCACACCTACAAAGACAAAGGTCTATTGGGAGGGAGGGCGGCTGGCCAGCGAAGGAGGGACTACCTCTACTACATCTTGTTGTTGCTGTTATTATGACGCTCGAGCAGCTACTGTGCATTGCTTAACGATCATGCCCGATCATGCTTCAAAAAAAAAAAAAAAAAAAACTAAAGCCAAAAAGCTCGCACGTTTCGTGTTTTGTTGTTGTTGTTGTTGTAGCTGCTGCTGTTTAGTGTGCTTTGGTTTGGCTACCGTTTGGATCGCATTTGGAATCGCTTTTGGGATCGCATTTGGCTCATTGTCAATGTCGCCGTTTGCTATTTGAGCTCAGCTTCTGGTGCCTCTCCCCCTACCCCCCCTCAGCTGCTGCCACAAGCCCAATTCGCTGCGTGATTCATTTGTCGTGCTGTGCACAGTCGACCCGCATGCTATATGTGCTTTGGGGGCCACAGATATTATTATTGACGTTTCATGTGGCTTGGATGCGGTCGCACCGTTATGGAAATATGATTGCCCAAAAGGTACAGGGGCACCCATCCCATCCCTCCCATCCCTCCCATCGCTCCCACATGCACCCACTGCCAGATCAATTTATGTAAAATGAATGGTGATTAAAATGAACGCCAATATTTGCATTGTGGTCAGCGTTTAAACTTTGGCTTGCATTTATTCTTAGCGTCTATTGGCCGGAGTTGATGAAATATTGCCCGCCGGGGGTGTGCCCAGGCATTGATCGTATAGCTCTGCTCTCAAGCGATGCACGAGTTCTCTATAAAAAGATTTCAATTTGCTTGTCAAGGATGACGATGCCTCGCTCGCTGCTAAATAATTAGAATTCTATGCTGACCCTGAGCGCAGCAATTATATGGTCAAGGTTGTGCATAACCGAGAGCGATGTGAGCACAGCTAAGTAACAGATCAATATTGACTCTGGGAAATTTAAGTAGCCAAACAAACGACAAAGTCAACGGCAGCCAAAGCAAACAAATGCTCAACACAACCAAGAGATATGAATAATGGGCTTGCACACAGCCATAGCCACAGGCAGAGCCAGAGCCATAGCCAGAGCTAGAGCTAGAGCTAGAGTCATAGATTGTGGATAGCTACGCAAATAGAAAGACTTTTACCTTGCGCACACAGCATACAGCAGATAAACTATGAGATTGTCCTGCAACTGATCTGCAGCTTAAAAAAATATAATACTAAAAGGCGCAATGTAACTCGTTATAATATATTATAAATTTTTATGTTATATAGAAATTTATTTAGAAATGAAAATAATATTTTTTAAAATTTCATATCTGTTCCCTAGACTTAAGTGCATTTCAATAAATTATATATATATAAATTATATATATATATGGAGAGAAAAATTATCATAGAAAAATGTTTTTGTCAGTGCCTCAGTTAAGTAGTCTCGCATCTTAAAATTGATCATTAAATATTTTAAAATTCATGTTTTGCCCTTAACTTATCTATAAATTATTGAGTAATTAAAATACTAATTAATTCAATTTAAAATAAATATATGCTTTTATTTTGTTAAAAAAATATTAATTTAAATTTTAAAATATACATGTATAAAATATTTAATAATAAAAAATTTTTAGAGACAATTTAATATATATAAAAATGATTTAAAAAAAAAAAAAAAAAAATAAAATAAAATATTTATTGCATATATTATGTAAAATTATATACATTTATTTATAATAATATAATATAATAATAATAATAATAATAATAATAATAATAATAATAATAATAATAATATAATAATAATTTTATTTAATAGATGAAATAAATATTTTATTGCTCAAGAGCACTTAATTTCTATAAGTGGATCATAAGTGATATGATCACATAGTGATGTGACATAATTATAATAAAATAAAATATTAGTAAATTTTGTAATCAGAATTAAAATATAATATATAAAATATTATTATAAGTAAATTTTGTAATCAATATTAAAATATGTTTATAATTTTTAGTAATATTAGAAGCCTGATCAGTAAGAGATCTAAGATAAGTATCATAAAGTTTTATCTATTTTCGTTTAAGGACATATAAACAAAAGTGCTATACAATCCCATCTATAAGACCACATCCAATCGATCAGCTCTAAGAATCATTTCTAAGCGCCGCAAAACCATATATCATTATTAGGACCTTCAAACAACGTCACCTTTGCCTTGAAAAAAAAAAAAATAAACATCATGCGACCAAATGAACTTGAACTGCTGATGAATATAGAAGAAATTGCTGGCTGGAGGTACAGCTCTTACTTAGCTCATTTCTGGTTGTTACAATTGTCACGCTGATTAACTAGACATGGCAAGACAAGCTATAGAGAAACCACAAGAACTTTTGCAATGGCTGAAACGCAAGGCACCTACGCTCGTACTGTACCCAGCTAGCTGCATAGATAGAAGAGCGCAATCCGGCCGGCACATCCGAAACCAGATTAAACCGCAGATGTTCTGTCAAACTGACAGCGCCAGAGAAACGACTTGATTGCGCATGAGCCCATGCCCATGGTCAGGCACAGGCACAGGCACTGGCACAGGCACAGGCACAGGCATAGGCACACGGCTGTGGCACAGGCTCGTTCCGTGCTGTGGAACAGGCCAGCTTATCCAGCGACAACAACGTTGAACGTTCAACGTTCTAATGAACCCAAAAGATTTTACGCGCCAAAGGCTTTTTTCACGTTCCAACCATCGAGACTCGTACAACTGCAAAAACGTAGAAAAAGAAAGAGAGAAGATGTTGGGGAGAAAAAGAGAAGACAAAACAACAACAGACCAGGCTGCCTTTTCTGTGTTTTGATACGCGCTTCCAGTCGATACAAAATTAAAGACCTAATGAAGTGGAGGCAACGACAACGCAAAGATAAATATGCACAGGCCACAGAGTATACGAAAAAAAAAAAAAAAAAACTCGTTTGACCAGTTGAAGGCAGTTGTTGGTTGGGGCAAGAATCATCATAATTTTTACTATCAACTTGCAACATGGACACATGCGACGACGACGACGACGACGATGAGGCCGTCCGATCCGATTGCGTGTGCCTAACCCTCTGCCGGCACCTCGGACGTCGCAGTCGCCTGCCTGCGCACGCCTACGCCACACGGTGCCAACTTCGAGGGAGCGAGACAAAACAACAACAAAGCAGCAACGCATGTGTATCTATACACACATAAAAAAATATATGTATATATATATATATATATATGGATCTATGTATGTGTGTATATGTATGCATATATGAAAAAAAAAATGATATGAAAACAGGTCATTGCCTTAATGGATCTGAACACAACGCCCCACTGGCTCCGACTTCGACTCAACTGGAATCGAGTATCTGTCGCTGTCTCACTCTTTCACTCTCTGTCTCTCTCTCTCTCTCTCTCTCTATCTCTCGCTCTGTCTTTCTTTGCCTCTTTATTCCTCGTATGTAGATGCAAACGACAGCGTACGTTGCCTGCATACAAACGAGGGAGGCGAGCGATGCAAGCAGCTCCAGCGATAAAGATTTAAGCAAATAATCAAATACATAAACAAGAACGAAAAACTAACTCAAATATAAGACGAATCCTAAATGCTCTTAACAAAGCAGTATACGAGGATGTATATGTGAGGAGGACATGGACATACTTTAAATCAAATTAAAGAAGTTTGCCTTGAAAGGCAAAAGTTCTTTAGATTTGTTGAAGCTGCCCTTAAGGCGCTTGAATTAATTTTTATTGTACCTAAGGATTCGAATATATAGAATTTATATATTTGTATAACATATATATATATATATAATCATAATCATAAATTAAATCTTAAATCTATTTATTTCTTCCAGAAATTCAATTTTTAAAATATAAATTAAATATATATAATAATAATAATATATAAATTACGATCACAAAGTTTGCTTATCGAATCTCAGTCAAAATCAACTTCAATTAAAACATAATACAAAATTAAACATAAAGAAAGGACTGCTGTATATTATCTATAGTGAAATAATATAAGATTTTTTTATATATATTAAAGCTATATATTTTACAATTATAGAATTATCTATATTCCAATAAGTGCTCTGAATATATATTAAATATGTATTTTTTATATCTATACACCAATAATACATTAATAATATAATTATATATATAAAAATTATATTATATTATATAAATATAATAATTCATAATATATTAAATATATATATTTTATTATTATAGATTAATCTATAGTCCAATATAATGTATTATTGGCTCTAAATATATATTAAATATATACATATTAAAATTATTCTAATTCTAATTATAATAATTGAGTAATATAAATGTATGAATAATAATATTCATATATATATATATATATATTTATATATATATATTTTAAATAAATTTCGGTAAGGGTATGCAAATGATACTGGCAGCAGGAAACTCTGGAGGCTCGCGACTTGAGTCGGACTGAGTTTAGGAGTGTAGGACTGACAGACGAACGGACGGACGGACGGACGGACAGGCAAACACAGTTGGCCAGATGGGGCAGCGCAGCGGTGCCGCGAGCGCACAGAGGCGACTTTCAAAAACTTTACACAAATTTAGATTTATTGTTAAAGGCAGTGAGAAAACAAAGCAATGCGCATAGTAAATTGGGTTAAAAGTACAATTGTCGTTTGGAGACTCTAATTGGAGGCGTGCGCGCTGCTCTGCCATGAGCCCTGTCACTTGCCCACTGGCCGCAAACAAATCAATTGCGCTGCTCGATAACGCGCATGCTCTCATACGCTCGTTCGTTCTCCAACCGGGAGCCATAGCCACAATGAGCTACTGTGCGGCTGCTGCTGCTGCTGCCACAGCTGGTCATTCACTCAAACATTTCGAGCTGGACTTGTGCTGAACGCGTGCCCGCCGCCTGCAGCAGCTTGCAGTTGTGCTGCAGCTGTTTGCAGCAAGGTTGGCCCAGTGCGGCCCACTTGCTATCCTCTTGGTACAGTGCCGCCACCTTTTGCCAGCTGCTGCGCCCAGTCCAGCCAGCTGAGACGCTGACGCTGACTCTGCCACTGACTCTGACTCTGACTCTGCCTCTGCTTCTGACTCTGCTTCTGACTCTGATCTTGTGCCATTTTGTTTGCCGCGGTTGCAGTTGATCTTTGCAGTTGGGCCACTAGATAAGCCCGCTGTTGACTTTGCTTATGTAATACTAGACTCCACTCAGCTGCCGGCAATGTTTTGTGGTGCTTCTTGAGCTGACGGGATGAGCGACTGCCTGGCTGGGCTGGCTGGCTGGCTGGCTGGCGTGTTGCTTTTGATAAATTGCCCAAGTTCAGAAGTGGAGTTTGCAGCCGGCAGGGGTTATGGTTAGTCAAGTGGTTAAGTACGAGACGCTGCCATCTTTTTGGCCCGAAGAAATACTAAGTTATACACGAGCCTATGCATATGTCGAGCCCAAAAGGTTAAATCAATCTGAATTCATAATATTTTAGCAAATTTTATATGCAAGAAAATCGCTTTCCAGTCCAATGGACACATCGTTAGAAATTATATAGTATTTTATAGTTAACTATTGTTATTTTTTTGCAATGGCAGTAACTGGTTTACTCGCTTCGGGTAGCGACAACTGCCACGCCGTCTGATTAGCCACATGATGTTGCCTCGCGTGCAGCTCGTCTGTGGCATGCAGATGTTGAATTACTTTTTAATGCCCTGGACCCCAAATTATCTAATTTGCAAAGTTATTGCTATTAATTGCTCGTAATTATTGCGTGTCGTTGGGGCTAAATGGCGCCTTTTATGCAGCCTTTATAATTAGTTTCCTTTAACAACGACGGAGCCCGACCCTATGATTGCTCCAAATGCAGCCCAGCGGCTCCAAGCTCCCAGCTCCCAGCTCCAAGCTGCATGCAGTCTGCAGCACTTGCTTGGTTGTCAATTTTAATTGATTGTTAATCTGCGCCGCGCAGGCTCAGCATGATCTTGGACCCTATCTATCTCTCTCTCTGTCTCTGTCTCTGTCTCTGTCTCTCTCTTGCCTTGACGAGGTTAATCTTATAAACGTACCGAGTTAATTGTATTAAATACGCTCCACAGCATTGTTGTTGCTGTCCAGCTGGTTGGCTGCTTTTGTTGATCGCTGCTATCGTCGCCATTGGAGTTAATGAACCATTGAAGATCAAGGATAAACGATGTACACATGGCAATTAGTTGATTTTTTATTGTAGCCACTGCGATAACTAAATATAGACGGAGGCCATAAATGCATATAATAGCGATATCAAGCCCAGCCCAGCCCAGGCACAAAGGGCGCAATCAATGGCCGAACAAAAAATAATTTATTAATGCTCGTTTACGGCAAAATATATTTACAAAGCTTTGCCGCTTTTATGCACTAACTAATTACCAAATGTTCTAGAATCAAATAGGCGGGGTTTACCCAGAAATTTTGAGAAGCATACTTTTGGGATCGAATCGTTATAGAACATGTGTTTGCATTGTTGAAATGGGTATGGAAATTGTTTGTGGCATAGATATATTCTTTATTAATATTAATTTAAAATTCCAATAAATTATATGAAAATATAAAACAATCTCAAGCTTTTCTGCTTAAGTTTTGTCATGAAAAAAATTAAAGTGAAATTTCCAAAAAAAAAAAAATAAATAAATATATATATATATATATATATACATAATAATAATAATAATATACATAACATTAATATTTAAAATAATTATCTCATAAAAAATATCTAGAAATTTTGTATGTATATTATTATATGCTTTTTTGAATGGTTGTAGCAGAACTATATTTTTAATAAAATATCTATGAATTTAATAAAAAAATATATTTTTGTTACATATAAACATTTCTAAATAATACTACAAATATTTGTGTTATAAAAATTATCTAGAAATTTGATTAAAAATTTTTTTTTTTTTTTTTTCACAGAGGAACTTTTCTAAATAATATTAAAAATATTTGTTAAACAAATATCTAGAAATTTTATTAAAAATTGATTTCTACCATAGAACATTTCTATGAAATAATAAAAATATTTGTCTCATAAAAAATATCTAGAAATATTTGTCAAAAACTATTTTTGTCTTATAAATAAATTTTTTCATAATATTACAATTATTTTTCTTGTAACAAAAATCTAGAAATTATATTAAAATTATAATTTTGTCATGTAAAAACATTTCTCAAGCTTCACACTCTTAAAAGGCAATGAAAATCACTTGACTTACCCAGTCTAACTAAGGCCTTTAGTTGATATGAATGCATATTCCGAAATGACATCAATAATAATGTCCAGATCTTAAATAACAGACATTAGCATAATCAGCTCTAAGCCAGTCCTATGCTGACTAGATAACAGATCGTGCGCAGCTAGCCTGAAAAGGCAAGAGAACAGCTTGATAGTAAAATAAATCAAATTTTAATTACTATGCAATTAAAGTAACGTATTTCAATTAATTAAAAGCAATTTTGATTGAGCGCGCGCTTGTGAGCGTATTGAAGCTCTGAGCTCTGGCCTGGTCTGTGCAACTGGCCCACGCCTAGCCACAGCCCAAATAAATAAATAAAAAAAACCCGATAAATATTACGAAACCAGAAAATTTGCGCGCCAAAAATTGGCAGCGAAATAGCAAAACAAGCTGAGCAGAAATAAATATAATATTAAATATATACATATATATACAAACATATATATGTGCGCATAGTATGGATAAATAAAAACAGCTGGCTGGCGATGCAGCGGCTGCTGGGGCAGGTGATAAGGCGACTGCCGCGTCGGCAGGTTGTTAAACCAGCCGCGTGGGAGCTGCGCAGCGAGTCTATTGCGTCGTTGCGAAAATTAACTGCAATGGAGCGCTTTAAGTGCGGGGTGGGGGGCAGGTGGAGTTGAGAGTCGGTGACTTGAGACCGGGTGGTGCTATTGCCACTTGGCATAAATGTTAAAAGGCTCGCCACAAAGCTTCCTACACAGGCGCAAAGCGGCTTCCGTGGCTTCAACGGCAACTTCGACTCCAACTTTGACTGTGGCTGGCAAAATAAAAAAAATTATTATTATGGTTGTTGTTGTTGGCGCATTGGCCTAATACGAAAGTTGTTGCCCTTGTGTTGGTGGTGTACGAAGCGGTGTGTTCGTGCCACAAGTGGTAGCCACAAAATACACAAGTTAACAAAAGTGTGAAGCATAAAAAAAAATAAATATAATATTTTAAAAAAATATACATAAATATAAATATAAATATAAATATAAATATAAATATAAATATAAATATAAATATAAATATAAATATAAATATAAATATAAATATAAATATAAATATAAATATAAATATAAATATAAATATAAATATAAATATAAATATAAATATAAATATAAATTTAAATGTTAAATATAAATGTTAAATATAAATATAAATATAAATATAAATATAAATATAAATATAAATATAAATATAAATATAAATATAAATATAAATATAAATATAAATATAAATATAAATATAAATATAAATATAAATATAAATATAAATATAAATATAAATATAAATATAAATATAAATATAAATATAAATATAAATATAAATATAAATATAAATATAAATATAAATATAAATATAAATATAAATAAATATAAATAATAATATAAATAAAATATAAATAAATATTAATTTATATATTTATATTAATTTTATTAATATAAATTTGAATATAAAATAAATATAATATATTCATATAAAATATGCATAAAATATATTTATTTATTCATTTACTTGTTGTCCAGTGTAACTAATGAGCTAAGCAAGCACGTCACGCGTCAAACTTTGTACGTGTTGTTTCGTTTGTTGGTCAAGTGGCCAGCAACAACAGCAACAGCCATAGCTACAACTGCAACAACGACAACATGCAACACGCGCTTAATTTTATTGGACGTCATGCGGTGCGCATGCGCAACGGACCTGCCGACCTGATCCACCAACAGTGCCATTGCATATTTACATACGTACAGTTACATACATATGTATATGCACATATATATGTGTATATTTCTATATATGTTGCTTTTCTTTATTTTGGGGCAAATGGCATAATTGGCTGCCCCCGTGTGGTTTCGGGCTGCGACCCACTCGACGCTTCGGTCGACCAAAGATCCATGGCACATGTAATTTATAAGCATATGCACCTGAGGCGTCGTACGTGAGCTATGAGACATTTGACTACACGATTTGTTTCCTACCTGAGTCCATTTGATTGATAAACGCTAATGATATCAATCAAAAATTAAAGCATTGCAACATATGTCTAACAAGATGTCTGTCAAAGCTCTGGCTATAAATTGAACTGTGACTTGGGCTAAGATTGTCAAGTAAATTTATGTTCGGAAGGCCTTACGAAATATATGCTTAATTTTTGATAATTTAACTGAGCATGGGTAGCATATATTAGAGTTCATAGTACTTAGTAATAAATTTAGCGCCGGAACTGCTAACATCAATATCCTGCTGTTAACTCTCTCACTCTCAGTTATGGCCATCTTTAAGCAATTCTGCGGCAATGTACTATATATTTTGGTAATGAAACTATTTTCAAGTTTATTTTTTAGTAAAGATTAATACTTTTAGATATTATATTATAACTGTTTTTGAACTAAAAAAAAAAAACTTTAAGGTGTATCCATAAACTCCAAAGCATGGAAAATTTTATTTCTACTTTGATCTTTTTTCACATATTCAAGCTTTTGTATTGAATATCGTATAAAAATATTATTGTGATAAATAATTTCATATAATGTGAATATATAATGTTCTTAAAAATGTTTAAGAAACATAAAATTGGACTTTTTGCGTGAGAAATTTAATAAAATTGTATCTAGCTCTGTTATTGTTATAAAATCTGTATTAAATATAAATAAAATTATACAGATTCTATAAGAATAACAAAGCTCGATACAACTTTATAAAATTTGACAAACAAAATTAGTTTTATACTTCTTAAAATTGATATGTATTAGTCTTAAATATACAATATTTATAAAATTAAATATTTCTAAATATTACAAATTTCAGACTAATATTAATTATTTAGTATTAATTAATAGTATATATTAGAACAAAATTAATGATTGAACGTAAAATATCAATCAAAGCCTGCAGATTTTCAAGTATTAAAACTTAAGCCAATCAAAGCGCGAAGTTTTTAAAAATCGCAAAACAAGCCATGAAAATGTTTTATAAATATAGAGCTTTAGAGCTTTTACTAAATTCCGTTATAAATCGGTTTTGAACGCATTTGGCTAGACTTGCAGTTGCTACAAATTCGAGCTTATGCCACTGTCGATTGCGTGGATTCTAATTTATGGAAAACGCATTTGAGCCTGCGTCTCAAGATCGCAGATGCGGATTTTCGCGCTGCAGATTTCCAACACAAAGCGTGTGAAGCTCTGTGTGTGTGTGTGTGAGTGTGCCAACTTGTTGCAGCTTTGGCTTGTGGGTTGACTGTGGCTCGTGTGTTGTTTTTGTGTCTCTGTTTCCGAAGTCTTTGCGCGCGCTAATTTGCGCAAATCAAACAACAGCTCACAAGAGCAGCTTGAGCCACATGAAGGAGCCAAAGACTCAACCAGTTTTTGTTTTTCGCATTGGCTTTTGTTGTTTTGGGGCACTGCGTGCAGTTGTAAAAACACCTGCTACAATTGATTAAATCACAGCAATTTATTATTAAGATTTTTTTTATTGAGTTTCTGTTTTTTGGTCTTTTGGTATTTCTTGAACCGAGAGAGAGAGAGAGACAGCGGGAGAGCGAAAGAAAAACCACAATGTATAACTATAAAATCGAGGTTGATTGATTTTCGAGGTCTTGTCTGAATCTAGCTTTGTGGGTGTTCTCGACGTGAGGTTCAGTTCGCTGCTCGCGCCTATTTGGCTTAGACTTTGTGGCTACCAGCAGATTGTGCCGTTAGTTTAAGCTCATTTTGCATAAATCGATTGGCTGCCTTTTTGCGCAATAAATTTTGGCACGTTCTAAGGTGTTAATTGGGCTTTACATTTGCATACAAGATTTACATAAACGAATTATTGTGGGCAGACTGAATTGAAAGTAGATTTGCCCATTTGATTAAGTGGCTAGTATATGTGATTATATGAGTTTCAATAGGAATAAACATTGTAGTTTAATAATGATAGATGATAGATAAATACCATAAATGAATACCACAGATTTTATGTAATTTAATAAATATTTTTTATTCAAATTTAATTATATTTTTAGTTAATATTTAGAAATGGCAAATGAATATTTTAGTTATGCATAGGCTGCATTAAAAAGTAATATATTATTTTTAATAACGATATTTCAGCCTATTGTTGAATTTAAATAAAATGTATTATATTATTTTCTATACAAATACATCCGCAAAATATTTTATTTATATCACAAAGGCTGTTCCATTCGATCATTAATTATTTTAATTTTGTTTTAGATTTATGCTTCTAAGTGGACTCAACTAAGTGTACTTAAAAACACTAAAAGTAATAATTGACATAATAAAAGGAATTCTTTAATTTAAATTTAAGTAAATTATGCTCTTGTACAGCTCTCGCAATTTGCTTAATTTTTATAAAATTCATGTGAAAGACAAATTGTCTAAAAAAAATCTTAGTTTTGAGAGTTAAAGCCTTGGCAAAAATTAAAATAAAGTTTAAACGGTTGTCAGTATTTCCTATATTGACTTCATTGTACTGATAATTTTTAGTGAATAATAATTAATGATTTTTATTATAAGCAAAGTCTCTTGAAGCCGTTGACTAGACACGAATCGGTTTAAGGTAAAGAAAATATGAAAAGAGCTAGGAAATTCAATAGAAAGAATATAGAAATTGTAGAAATGTATATTGAAGAACAACTAAAAAAATCTATTCTACGACTAATTTTAATTAACTAATTGCTAAAGCTTGCATTTATAGAGCTGCCAGCAAAGACGATGCTGCTATTTAAGTAATGTGCTCATACTAAAAATCAAATTTCAAGTTGTTTTTAAGTCAATTATAATTACGCTCCCAATGGCCCAATGATATTAAGAAATAATTTGTTGTTAAAATAGAGCATTAAGAATTTATATGATTTTAGCTTAGATTCTTCTCAGCTGCTTTTTATATATTAATAAATTTTACACAAAAAAGAAACAAATTTTATATAAAATAAATAAATAAATAACTAATAAAATAAAAATGTTCACATAAAAATCTATGGGCATACAAATGTTTGCTAATAAAGGCCAAGTTTATCCAATGTTGCCAACCTTGGCCTTTTGTGCTCTATATGAATCCATCACGTTGCCAGGTCATCTGCCTGTCATCTGGACAACAAAAATGCGATCACAGATATTACATTATTTATTAATGAGTTATTAAAATAGCTCTAAATAAATACGAGCCACGAACATTGCAACCTTTGGTGTAAATATTTATAGAAAAAGATAAATAAATATAATCAACAACTTAGTAGCAAATTTAACAAGCTCGAACAAGATCGACGAACATGAAACTGATTGCTCCAAGCAGCATGGGATGGAGAACATGAATATCGCGTGCCGCCGTCGACAGGCCCCGGGGCCAGTGGATAAATAGAGCGGGCAATTGTCACGATCGGCTACTGTATGATCCGAGCTCGAGATGAAGTGGGCAATAGTTTTCATAGTCGCCCAGCTAGTGCATCACATAGCGGTAAATATCAGTTAATTGAAATGAATTGAGTGATCTCTACGGCGACATCCTTTGCGCAGGGCGAGCAAGCCTATGTGGTGAGCAATGAGCAGTTGGAGCCCTTTGAGGGCGACTCCGAGACGCTCGTCTTGTTCGACAATCTGAAAACAGTCGGACGCGACCGGGCGATCAACGGTTCGTTCTCCTTCCTGGGCGACATGAGCAATGACGACTTCAAGGTATCTGTGGAGCTGTACTCCAGCCCCAACAACGACGGCGACTTCAAGCGCATGGTCTTCGACGTGCCACAGACCAGCATTTGCGAGTGCTTTAAGAAGTTCTACGTGCAATTCGTGCAGCCCTCGGTCAGCGATGGCGAGACCACGAATTTCCCACTCGTCGGCGAGGATACCTGCCCCATACCCCAGGGCGAGTATTATATCAAGAGCGTGCTGTTCAACACTCAGGACTGGCCCGAGCAGGTGCCACGCGGCATGGTCAAGGCCATCATAACGTTCTTTACAGGCGGCAAGAATGTCGGCGGCTTCATAATACTTGTCAAGATTGAGGATCGACAGAGTTAGAAAAAAAAAAAAACTTATTTTATTTGCCCTATTTTATTTTAACTAGCAATAAAGGTCTTTGAAAGCGAACAGCTTGAACTTTGGACTGAACTCAACTCCGGCTCATATGACAAACAAAAATAAATCAGTTTCGTGGCGCTGACAGCCGCACAGGCTTCATTAGAAGCCATCCCATCAGCAGTCCATCAAGACGAAAACAAAAACGGCCCCAATATTTGGGCGCTGATCATGGGGCATTTATTCGAAAAATTTACAAACAACTGAGAAAAAAGTGGGAAAAGTCACGAAACGTTAGAAAAAAGTGCGCAAAGAAAAACTCAGCAGGAGATGTACTAAATTCGACTTATTCACAGATGGATTTCCCCAGAAGTGGCGGCCCGTGATCTCTGAATTTATTTATAAATTCATTCACGACACACACACACACACACACAGAGACACAGACACTTGCAGCAACGAGGGCGGCAAATGGGGGGCCTTCGGTGCTTCGGCTTTGGTTTCGGTTTCGGGGGTCGCCAGCCACACGCGCCTGCCACGTGGTTAAAAATAGCCAACGTCGAGCCGTCGACAGCGCACTGCTAAGTCGAATGGGGGATTTTCCGAAAAAATGAAAACGTCACTTTAGCCGGGCATTAGTTTTCACCCAGGTCGCACGCTGGCAAAACATCTGTGCGGCTGGCTGCAACAATTTGAGGCATTTTCCAAGTAATATGCAACACATGTTGGGCGCGCCCCAAACTTGGGGTAGGACAATGCGCGTGCGCCCCGGCTTTAACAGATTTGGATGCATATGCATATGCATAAGCATATGCGCATATGAAAAATAATGCTCTGTCAAAGGCATCCACGAGCCAGCTAACAGCAAGTGACAGTTAGGGGCCTCGCCTCTGATGCCAGCTCATGTCAGGCATGACATTAGATGCGATGCGATGCGATGCGATGCTCTGCCCTGATAAGTCCTGCAATTCCAAAGCACATCCGTCCCCCTTGGCATTGCCGTATAACACACTCTGTTGCACAATTGTCAATCAAAGATGTTGCGGCAGAGTTGTGACAACTCCAACTGCAACATGTACAGTTGCAACAAAATGCTGAGAGGTCAAAGAACTTCTAAGTTCATGGTGGACAAAACAAGTGGAATATGAGCTGTGATCAGCTAAAAGAGATATCCAGGGAGAGAAGTTTGGGAATATTTATAATAATAATATTTATATTGATGAAAATAAGTTAGTCGTGAATTATGTCAGCTGATAGCAAGATAATTTGGGCTACATTTATAAATAATACGAAGTAGTCTAAGATAATTAGTTAGCCTCAGTTTTATACATGAAAACAAAATATACTTGTTAATATTTTAGCTCAATGGCACATCTTTATAAATATAAATAAGTTCAGCTTAACAAAAGACTTCAAATTTTGAGTTAATATCGAAAGCAAATTAATCGATGATAAACATATCCCGAATTTTAGATCAAAACTTTAAGCAAAATTTTAATTTGTTATGCTTATTCTTTTTTAGTTGCATATATATATATATAGCATATTTTGTAATTTCCAATCGGAGTCTGATCAATTTTTAAGCCAAAATACATTTAGTAAAAGAATTTATTTAATTTCAATAATTTAAAATTTGTCATAGGAATATAATTTAGCAATGTTCGTATTGCTGTCTATTTGTCTCATTGCATTCATGCAAGAGCTCCAAGTCAGAGAACGTATATCATTTATTCTTATTATTATTATTAGTTTTTTTTTTTTCAAAAAATAATTAACATTTTATTTAAACAGGCTTTCTACTACCTAATTGGCAGCTTAACAAGTTGAACATTATTGAAAATAGATTTTAATTTATTTATTATTTTTAATTTCTTTATACTTTATTTTTTTTTTTATATATATATATATGTATATTCATTTTACTTTATTCATTTTCAATTTTCATTTTACTATTCATTTTTAAATATTTTTAATTTATTTATTAAATTTGAAAATTATTTATTCATTCATTTTAATTTGTTGTCTAATATATTTTTACTTATTTTTTCCCTTTAATTTATAAAAGCTTATTAAATATATATACTTTTTTCTAATTTTTTATCTATTTTTTTTAATTCACTTTCCTTAAAAATTTTAATAAATGTCTTTATATTTACGCTTTATTCTTCATTCTACATTTTTATTATTTTAATTATATATTTTTTATATTGATATTAAATAATTATAATTTTTTATTTTGTACTTAAATTATATATTTTTATTTTAATATTCTTTTATATTTTTATAATGATAAATCTTAAAGCCCTAGTGTTAATAACATATATATTTGGGTCACTTTTTGAGTTTTGTTGAGAGTTGCTTAAAATCAATCAAATCAATGATCTAGTATTAACTCGTTGAAGTTGCGCATGCTGCTGACATTTACTTTTGCTGCCTCCTCTGCTTAAATTAGAAAACACTTTGCACGCCTTGATTGTCCACGTTCAATAGGTCAGCTTCGTTAGTCAATTCACTTGACCTTAGCGCCAAGAAAAAACAAAGAACTCCAACAACGACAAGAACGAAATTTAACACTCAATCTGTAATTTTAATGTCTTCTTCAAAAATTTTGTTAAAATTTGATTTGTTTTTGGAATTTACACAATCGTTTAATGGGCCCAAAAACAGGGTGATAAAAATTGTGTCTGCTGGCATCGCGCAGCTGCAGCTGCAAGTGGCGAGCTGCTAGACACAAATCAAATCAAAGCATACAAATTGTTTTCAAACGAATTATGGCATATCTATGGCTGGCCGGGAACGATGCCAAGCGACAATGATTAAATATTTTTCTGAAACTTCTGTTTGGCCATTAAAATGTCGAGGCGGCGGTGGCGGCGGCGGCGGCGGCGGCACATTGCGTAGAACTTTAACAATTTTATTAATGGGTCGCGTGATTTAATGTGTGCCCTCATATCTCTCTCTATCTATAAGGGAGCCACAGATATCAAATTGGGATCCGTTGCCCTTTGGGCTGTTGCCTAATTGCGTAATGATTGAGTTAGTTGTTGTTGGTGTAGTTTGGCTCCACTTGGGTTTGGTTTTATGATCCAAGCGCTAATTGGACTAGCTTATGTATGTGTATTCAATTGGACCAGCTCGCTGGCAACTCTAATTGGCTTCCGTGTCTGGCCGCAATTCGACTATCCATCGACTCCCCATGGCGGTAATGAGCCGATCTAACTGCTCTTCTGCTCTCGATATCATGATTTTTGAGAGATGCTCACACTTGGCTTTCCCACGCTAAGCTTTTGCCGCACATCCATCAATATAGCAGCTGCTCGCTGGAGTTATCAACGCGAATCTTTGGAAAGATTTAGCATATTGCACAAGCACAAGCGCATCATAAAAACTTTTGCTAATTGAATGCAAGCCGCGCCGTCGAGGCTATAAAACTGTGACCTCAACTTACAAAATGGGTCGAATTGGCTGAAATCGGGAACAAATCTTACGAGCTGCCAGCGATTTATGGCGACAGCGCCAGCTATAAAGTTGCGAAAGTAATTTTTATAGTTGCGGCACAGAATTTGAATTTTCATTAAAAATTCTCAAATATACAAAGAGATGGCCTAGAATCCAAGTCGAGAGTAATATATACTATGATGACTCGATAAGGCTTCAAGAGTTCTAAGCGCCCTAAGGTATGCAAAGAAAAATACAACAAAAACGCAAGGGCCAAGCATAATCCTGTCTGGCATTTGCCACAAAAACCAATTTATAGATAATCATATAATTAATCATGCACTTGTCCAACTGGCCGTCCAGTAAGCCAATACCCAGACACACACACACACACAGACATAGCGAAAGGACACGCAAACACCCAACACATTAACTCAGCTGCTGTCCGACGCGCTATGATTGATGTCTGAGCTGAGAATGGAATGACTAAACAATTTCAGTGTCATTTGGCGGCGTGCAAAAATACGAAAATGGGGAAAATTGCTTGTGGAAATTATGATAAGACAATTTGAGTTCAGTTGACTTGACTTCACTTTACTTGGCTTCTAATTAAACCTGTCTCTGTCGCCCATTTTCCACTCCTTCACATTCAGTTTGATTTCTGTTTTTTTTATACCCTGAATCCATTGAAAATGGAAATTTCAGGGTATAATGTTTTTGTGCAAATGTATGTAACAGGCAGAAGGAGGCGTGCCACACCCCATAAAGTATATATATTCTTGATCAGCTCGACGAGCTGAGTTGAACTAGCCCTGTCCGTCTGTCCGTCCGTCCGTCCGTCCGTCCGTCCGTCCGTCCGTCCGTCCGTCCGTCCGTGTAAACACCTGGATTTCTGCAACCACAAAAGCTAGAGACTTCAAATAAAAAGCAAAATGCTCGATAATACCATACGCTGTACGAGTTTATTTTTTTTTTTCGATAACTCGTCCCATTCCTTTTTTATCGATAACTATCGAAAATATCGCTTTGTTTTTGAGGTCTGGCGTGCACACCGTTAAAGATAGAATCGTGCACTAAGTTGTGGTTGATTGCTATATTGAATCCGCACATTTTGTCATTTTTGGATTTTTGATGCCCCGCCCCTTTCGCCCACAATTCAATAAAAACGATAACTCACGTATATCAAATACTAGAGACTTGAAATTTGGCAATTAGGTACATTTGAATGTCATAATCATTCCCCGAAAATTTCATTAAGAACATAGGTCGAGAAAAAAAGTTATCAAACAATAAAGTTTGCATAGCACAGCCTCTTCTGCAGCCGCAAAACTGTGCAGTGAGCATATTACGTGCATGCATATGTTTGTGTGTGTGTGTGTGTGCATGTGTTGTTTACTATTAATGAATAAATGAAGCTCTTAATGATTGGTATTACAGCTCAATGGATTCAGGGTATCTCTTAGTCGAGCAGTCTCGACTAGAGTTTAGTTACTTGTTTTTTTTTGTTTTGTGCCACATCACGGTAAATAAGAAGCGTAGCTCATTAATGCAACAACAGATTTGTAGCAGCATGAATTATTCATGTGCGACTGGGTGTGCGGCGTGGGTGTGTGGGCGTGGCTATGCAGTCCGCTGGCCTTTTAATTCACTAACTGCCCGCCTAAGCCGTTTTACCCTCAAGTGGCACACTTATGGCAGGCATTGCGATTCATAATTGGGCTCAAGTGTGTCTGTCTAATGGAAAAAATTAAGTGATTCCATTGAGTGCCGCAGATGACGGGACAGAAAGGCCAAAGGATAACAGGTGTCGGGGCCAAACAGGAAGCGAATGAATGTTGTGATTCAGCACTACGCATACTTCCTAATTATAGTCCAAAAATGCATTTTTCTTCCACTTTGGAGTCAAGCAAATTAGCGATTGCCTTCGCCTTGCCCTCCCCTTCTCACAAGACAGCATTGACTACGTATCGAGTTACTGCCGCACGCTGGACGATGATTTATGTGCGGGCCGCACCTACATTTATGCCATAAAGTGGCCATAAATCACACCAGCGGGCAAAAGCTGCAGCTCTGCAGATCTGGCAGCTGCACTTCCAGCTAGGCTCGACTCGCGTACAGCAAAAACGAAAACTACAAAGTGCCAGCCAAGCCAAGTGTCTGTCAGCTGGCAACAAAGCCCGCAGCAAAGTCGACAACAAATTGATATTTTTAACATGTGAGTTCAAATAGATAAAGTCAATTGATGGACGCAGAGTAGGAAAATAAGAAAAAATCAGTAGCAAAAAAAACACAATATATATATATATGCATTTGTGTGTGTGTGTGTGTGTGTGTGTATAGCACACGCACGTTTCGCTGTTGTGTCCAAGTTGAAGTGCGTTGCTGGCTGGCATGACAATTAGACGGCGGGCTGCCCTGAGTGACGCCTCCGAAACAAAAGAGACAAGCTGCAAGGGCCTGCCTGACTGCCAGCCAGCCACCCACCACACCCCCCTTTGCCACGCCCACAAAACTGTTTGACTTTAGCTTTCGCCTTCGTCTTGCGTCCGCGACAAGTTGTCAATTTGTTGTCTCTGCATGCAGTTTTTCTTGTTTGGGTGTTTTTTTACAGAGGCTTCTAAAGGGTATTTCAACTATGACACATGATGTGTAATGCATGTAATCTGAACAAAATATATTGTTTAATATTTAAATTTAAGAATATATAAATATATTTGTAAATATTAATTAGAGAGTTCAAGTTCCTCTTTACCATTTTCATTTTTTCTAACTAACTTAAAAGCTGTATACATTTTTATGTACGTATTCATTAAAATATATTAAAAAAAATCCAAAAAGATAACTATATTTACCTAAAAAAAATTATGATATAATGAGCTAAATTTATATAATTCAATATAAATTTATATATATATTAATATAAGAGTTAAATTTTAAAATATTTATTTATTAAATTTATACTTTAATAGAAAAAAAATATTTTAAAAAACAATATTTTTTTTCGGTTTGGATAGAAATGATTTTTGATCAATTTTAGCAGAGCTTAAACTGCATACTAAATAAAATATATATAACAATATTTGTATTAAAATATGTTTTATAAATTTTAATAGCAGAGCTACAGCCTGCAGTTGTATCTACAGAATATAATTTTCTATAATTATTTTGAAAAAGCCATGAAAAGGTATTTTTTTTTGTACAGGTCTAATTATTTTATTGTAGGCAGTAAATGTAAAAAAAGTGATAAAAATTAGGATGAAATACTTACAAAAAATTACAGCACATAAATCTGTCATTTATGTTAAATTATATAGGTAGTTTGTCCAACTTTAATAATCAGATAATTTACCTAATTTATTTATGCTCTGTATTGAGAATAAATAAAAATTTAAAAGATTCTATTTTTTATCGAATAACATTAATGGCAAGAATTTTAATAATGAAGAAAAGGTAATATTGGGCTAAAAATATTTTGTTATTTACTAGCCAAAATCGATTAGCTCACTTGAGCATTAGCTAATTAAATGGTAAGAGTATTCAGTTTTCGTGCAGATCGCAGGCTCTGGTGCTCACTCTTTCATTTTTTGTCTGTGGTCTGCCCGAACACTTGTCACAAATTGTGCAAATTTATTTTACGCGCTAAATGCAAAACGTGCCCGGCCAGCTAAATGGCAAAAATTAGACTTGCTCTGTTGTTCGCTGGTTGGATTCTCTCCAGCGAACACGCCACACTGTCAATAACTGTGCCTTCGCCGAACTGGCCCACCCACAAGTTACGCATTTTGAATATAAGTGCTTAAAAGCAACATTTATATATATATTTATATACATATGACTTATACTTGTTTGTAACTCAGCTGAAGTGGCTCGGGTTGACTCTCTTGGCGCACTTTTTAACCCTTTGGCTGCCTAACAATGCGTAAAGTTTTGTCGCCTCTTTTGATGGATTACTCCACGCTGAGGGCAGCGGCGGCTGGTTTGAGTGGGCTTTTGCTTTAACACTTTTGCCTTTTGTGTTCTATATAATTATTTATTTATATATGGCTCTATATGGGTGTTTTTAGCTAAAATGCAATTTATTTCTGGTCTACCGCTTGGCGTATTTTATGTTAATTTTATACAAAGTCGTTTGATTAATTGCCATGACCGGAGTGTGGGAGCTGAAATCTTTAAAGTCGAGTCTTTAAATGTATCTAGTGACAGTTAGAGCTACTGTTTGGCAATTATCCTGAAATCATGTTCCCTCCAACCAAAAGACAATGCAATTGACCAACTGCCCGAGCGACACTTTGATTAATGATATTCCCTCAGGTCAATTATGCCATTTGCATTTAACGTTCGAAAATTGTAAGCAATTATTAGGACGAGTTTTCTTTACTCATGTCGGGCCACTGATCGATCGTCGCATCGTTGACGTTTCAGATTTTTCTGTCTTTTCCTTTTGGGCAATTTATAGATAGGCATCGCAGACGAGGCCAAAAAAAAAATAACAAAACGATCAACTGAAAATGATTAGTCAACAGGCCTGAGCCAGTAATAAAAAAAAAAAAAAAAATGAAAAAAAAAAAATTAAGAAAGAAGAATAAAAATAGAATTACTGACAATTTCATGAAGAAACGCCTTTTATGACCCCAACAAACGAGAATATTGTATAGGAATTTTCAGTTTTTTGTTGCAGCAGCAGATGAAAACACAATTAACAAATGTCAATTAGATGACACAGAGCGAGTGAAAGGCAGTTAATGGCGATGCGACGTGCAGCAAGATACAGATGCATAGATAGACAAACTACATACAATGAGATACATATAAAAGATATGATTGTCATTTTTGTTAATCAATTTCGAACAGAGATTTTTCCTCTTTGCATTCCACGCTGACTCAACTCAGAGGCGCATGTGAATTTCGAAATTACCTTTAGCTTTACCGTTGCTTCTCGTCTCTTTTGGGTTAGCTCAGATTTAAGTAGTTGATATCTGCTCGAACTACTGCTAGCTTGTTGGTGGCATTGGCATTGGGTTTCCGTTTTTTACAACTTCATTTCCTGGTATGCGCGCTTATCAAGTTCCCGTTCTTGTTTTTATGCTCGAAATCAATTTGAAGCACTTTACTCGAAATTAACATTATTTTATATACATATACATATATATATATATGTATGAAAATATATGTGTGTGTATATTGTATTTTCATTTTATTATTATGAGCGCTAAAACTCTGTTGGCCCCATGAACATTTTTTATATGCGTTTTTTTTTTCTCTGTTTTAATGCGGCACGTCTGCGCGCTCAATTAAAAGCGGGCAATTGAATGGGTTCCTAGAGCTAAGCGCTATACCTTTTGGGTCGCCAAAGGTGTTGCTGGCCAAAGTGTCACTTGCCAAGCGATTGAAGCGTAAACGGTTTTTGTTCCAGCCAGGCCAACCAAAATTAACGCCTGAAATGGATTTCAAGTGCGGCTGGCTAATTGAAAAGGACTTTTACGCCAGTTCTCACACTCCCACTCCCTCTATCCCTCTCTCTCTCTCTAAATAGCCAACAAAAGGCGCGACAGGAAACGCTATTCAAGAGTCATATGCTTTTTATATATATCTATAAAAAATAAATTTCCATACAAGACAAAGAGCTGGCGCAGTAAAAAAAAATCTCAGACTAGCCAACAATTGACCGCTGGGAAATGAACCCATAAACAAATTACGGAACGCAAGGCATTTAAGGACGACAGCAAAATATTCGCACGCAAGCGCCGCGGCCAAATTATTTATTAATCGCATGTCAAGCCGCGCGGGCGGCGCATGGGCGTGGCACTTGGCACGTAAGCATTAAATACATTTTCGAGCGGAAGAACTAATTAACAAGCGGACGAATTGGCAGCAGACGGAGCGCAGTCCCAAGCTCACCTTAACACTGGATATCCAGTCATCATAAGCCAGCAGAAGAAGAGGAAGCAGAAGCAGTGGCAGACACAACTTGGCAAAAACTCATTAGCACGCTCGAACGTTAAAAATGTCGCGTCAAAATCAGCGCTTAATATTTTTTATGATTAGCCATCCCCAAGTGTGGCGTTCTCTCTTTTTATTTTGTTGACATTAATGTAGCCAAGCCAAACAACAGAGGATACAAATGCGAGTTGCAAATGGGGAAAAGCTGACTAGTTAATGCTCTAAGCGATGCAGAATATGGGCATAACGTTAAGAGAGAATTCAAAATTGCATAAAGATAATTGAGAATGGTAATTTAAATAAGTAAATAATTATTGAATAATAAAAGACGAAGTCTACATAGACGGCAATTTGATTAACTCAATGGGAATAGATTAGTTTCAATGTAAACTGATAACAAGCTTAACAATTGAGCCTGTTGCCTAACTTAATCATAATTTAAATAAGGAATTATTTATTTATAATAGACAAATTATTTATCTATACCATTTTATATTTTACTTATACATACAGCACAGATATGCATATAAAATATTTACATAAATTACAAATATAAATACATTATAAAAATGTATACATGCATCACGTATGGCCTATGAAAAGATTCCGGTTCCAGTACCAATTGGAAATATAATAAAGCCAACTTTGGGACTCCAACGTAAATGCTGTTCACTGCTCTAGATTCAATTTCGTACTACTTTTATTATACGAAGTCAACAATGACTGTAGCTAGCGCACCCGATGATCTAGCATGGGAGAACAAGCATATGTTGAGCGATCATAGGCAGTACGACACTGCCGCTCACACAGCTCCACAACTCCATCTGCTGATCGTTACAGTGTCAATCTTTTAATGTGTACATTAGTCTACAATTTTATTTTCTTTTGTAATTATCATTATAATTATTATAAGTATAAATTTGTATATTAAGCATATAAAGTCTATAAATTCATAATTCTTTAAGTTTTCTGAATATATATTGCTAAAATTAATTTTTGAGCTTTAATTTAAATAAAAAAGTTTTTTGAGTATTTAATGATACGTTGGTTACTAATTGCTTATATATATTAGTGAGATTTGATTAATTTATGAAGTTTTTATGCTCTATTAAAAAATTGATGAATTCAAACTTAAATAACTGTGGCACTTGACGCCAGACAGTATCAACAAACAAATTTAACTTTAATAATTTAAAAACTGATAATTTTGGCATTTGAGTTGAAAATTTGAACGAGATTTGCAATATATTAGTAGTTTAGATATAAGTGTAGTCAAGAATTAATTTATTTATATATTAATTTAGTTATAAAACTACGATAAAAAACAAGCATTTAACTATATGAAGTCTTGACGCTTTGTAGTTCGATTACCGCTGATCTCCTTCAGAAATGAACCCGTAAATTATATAATAAATAATTTTCAAGTCTGCAAATCAAAATAATTGACATTATTTCTAAATTTTAACAGCTTGAGCTGCAGAGGAAAGGAAAGATTTTTGGTAAATGAATAAAACGGAATTTTTTATCGCCAGCTAGTTCACATCTTTCTAAGCTTACTATATATTAATTATATATAAATAATTATGAATAATAATATAAAATATATATTTGATGTCTACATAATATAATAAATATATTTAATGAAATGTATATATTAATTCATAATATATATATTCATAATATATATATTAATTCATAAACCCGACAGCAAAATGTCTGTAAACGCCTAGTAGACCTCACTGAGGGAACTGTAGCAAGAGCTAATCGAGTAGCAAAAATTGTGCACACGAATTATTTGTTATTTGTGCAGACTTTGTCTGGATCTAATATACTATATATAAATATAAATAAATATATAAAATAATGAACTATTTGAGCTGACTCTGTCTGGGAAAATATAACAAAAGTATAAACAAATATGAGCAGGTGGATAGATGAGATGGCATTGCTTTGGCTGCGTGTCGCTTCAAGTAATCAACATAATTTTTTGAGCAGCGCGACTAAAAACGCTAAAGACTCATTAATTGTGCGCGACATTTGTTGGCGTGTCCAGAAAGTCGCGACTTTAGCTGCCAGCGATGTTTTAATTGTCCCTCTCTCTTCCACACCCACACTCATACTCCCTTTGTCTCTATCTCTTTGTCACGCTGAAGTGCGGAACTGGACACATCTGGCCATAAGCAAATGCGACGCAGAGGACATGACACCACCAGTTGGCAGTCGTCGTCCTGTTGCTGTTGGTCTCGCTTTTGTTTATATATCGTAGTCAATAAGGTGTTTTTGACGATGCGACAGGAGCTCTCGCAGTGCTGACTGCATTACGTTGCTCTTTTATAAATATGACGATAAATTTCGTCGTTTCTCTTTTTCTTTTTTTTTTTTGTATTTCGACTTCATTTTGGCTTTTAATTTCCTACTGGGATTTACGCAAAAGGTAAGCTGCCGCTCTCCCGACTAACGTCTGGCTCTCTGTGCGCTTTTAATAGACCTCGTCCAGTCTGCGAGATTTTAATATAAAAACTACAACAGCCAAGAGCAACAGAGGGCAACAAAAACGTCGCTTTATGTGCCATGTTTTCAGCTTTGGCCAGCAGAAAAAAAAAGAGAACAGAAAACAGACAAAGTGAGATAAGCGCTTTAAGCCCTATTAACGGGCTTGTGGCTCGATGACCATGTGTGTGCGTGTGTGTGAGAATATCTCTATGAAAAGTTAAGCTAAGCTATTTGTAAAATCTGCTGTTGTTGCAGTCACATTAAAGAGCTGACAAACTGTTTAAGTGAGGTAAACGAAATGCTTTGAAAAGAAACCAAATGGAAATGAAATAGCAAAGGGAAGAGATATGCTAGCATGTGTAATGTGTGTGTGTGTATGTATAAATTTTATTTTATTATTATTTTGATTACTCATTTACTAAGACCTAAAAAGTATGTACAAAAATGTTGAGAGTATCAAACTCTGTCATTAGGAGAGATTTTATTGCTAAATTTATTTAAATTAAATTGAAAACAGACAGAAATGCAATAAATATATATACTAAAATAAAATACATATTCACTATTACCTAAAGAAAATATAAATACATTGAAGATAAATTATGAATATATATAATTCATATATAAATATATATATCTTATGTATTTGTATTTTTAATTATTTTATTTACTAACTCCTATAAAGCAATTAAACAAATTTTTAAGAAAATCAAACTTTTTCTCTAATAATTGAATTTAAATTAAATGAAAAGTAAACATAAATTAAATGAACATATATTAAAGTATAAAATATATATTATTAATATATGTAAATAATATATAAATAAATAAATAAATATATATATATATATATATATATATATTATTATTATTTTATATATTTCTATTTTAAATGATTTATTTACTAACTCCTAACTATATACATTTTATATATTTATACAATAAATTATTTGTTTATTAACTCCTAAAAAGTAAAAACAAAAATTTGTAATTTAAAAATTGAAAAATGCAACTTATTCATCAAGTTGGAAAGCAAGTATTCTAATAATTTAATTTAAATTAATTTGAAAGCAAACATAAATAAAAAAAATGTATAAAATACATTTTTTAATTAAAGATAATATATTAATATATATCCATGACAAATAAGTTTAGTAATTAATACTAGTTATATTACTTGTATAGTCAACTCTGATACGAGGCAGGCGAGCTGACTGCAGTGCCTAAATAAATGAATATGTAACACATTGTGTGTCAACTAAATTATCGCTTTTATGATTATCTGCAAAGAGACACTTCATCAGGGCAGAAAATCTCGATGCAAAAGCAATTTTAGCCATGTCCATCGATGCAACACACACACTCACACACACACACACACACACACACATATGCAGAGACACACACATGTCTAACAAGCTTATTGCTCATAGACGGCGGCAATCAAATCAGCTAAAAACTTGTTATCGCCTCCTTTGAGCGACACCAAGAAAATTAATGACCACCCAACCAACCATTTGGCAGTTGCAACAAGAGGCGAGCAGTGCTTGCAGCATGCATGCGGCGCATACGGTATGCTGCAACGAAGTCGATTGCCGGTGCGAGGCTCATTTGAAATATGTAAAGCATATAAATTATGTGCCCAGTCGTTTGGGCGACAAACTGTGAATGAATCAAAGGATAATCCAATTTATTTCACATTATGTGCCGCCCTGCTCATTGTGCCCCATTGCCGATAGACGTGCAACAAAGTGTGGCAACTCGAACTTCAAAGGTGTCAAAGCTGCAGCAACTGCAACTGCAAATGCATTTACCGACGTGGCGGGGAGCCAATCTCAATCAATACGTTTTTGTCTCTAATATAATTTACTGACTCTAATGCGTTGCCTTTGAGCCAGCTAAGAGAAGGCACTTAAAAACCGTCAAGAAGTTTGAGTTGAGAGTGCAGACAATGAATGAGCAGATTTCAGGAAAATTGTGGGCCAGGCTCGAAGCACCTATGCTTATCTAACCATATATAGACTCAACACACATTCTGCTCGCATCTTTGGCTCAGCTCAGCTTTTGTATCTTTTGGACAAAAAATTTTTAATATTTTACGCTTAACTGGCTTTGCTCAAAAGGATGGCCAGACAAGTCTATGCGAAATCCATACACATGTCAGTCACACTTAACCTCGGGCCAATGGGGCGACGGGAGGTGAGCAGCAGGGTGCACTAGACCGCAGGAATTTCAAATCCAGATTTGTTTTGATTGCCCTGCGGCAAACTTATTATTTTAAGTCAGCAAATGTGATGTGCGGCGGCTTATGTTATCGCCATGAACTTTTCATAATTTCAACGTTTTCCCAACATTTATTATATGATTTCCGGAAATGCTTCGAGGCGACGTCGAGCTCGCTCAATTTATGCATATGTCAACAGCTCGTTTGACGAAAAAAAAAAAAAAAATAAAATAAAAGAAGCCGAGGCCAAAGCGCACATATCATGGCATAAGGACATAGCGTGTTTGGCTACTGTTTCTATTGCTGAAATTTGCATATTTGCGTTTCAATTTACCGCCTCAATGTGTGTAGTTGAGTGTAGCGATTTCTTTTCATTTCTGCTATTTTTTTTTGTATCCTTGGCAAAAATTTAATTGTCAATAAAAATTTACCGTGCGGAAAATTTGTTATGCAAACAAATGAAATTGAAATGCGTCTGCCTCGCCGCAAAGCAGACACATTTTGGCATTAACTCAAATCGAAAGGATCTGCCGATGATGCTGTGAGAACTTTTGTGCGTGTTCTTTAAATAATGCATGAAACAAGCAAGAAAATTTGTACAACTCCAACGACAATGTCTAATTGAGTTAATTGGAAAATCCCAGGCTGATAGGGTATGGGTATAGGGGCCAGCCGGTCTCTCGTCGCTGTTCTTGTAATTTTGTAATTTACATTGCAGGTTTTGAATTTACACTTGCAGGCAATTAATAATGCTGCATTAGGGTTATCCATGAGGCTCAGAGACACTGGGCACAGCCACAGCCACAGCCACACATACGTCACTTCGACAATTAAGCAGGATAATTAAGTTTATCGTTCATTGGCTTTGCATTTTACCCAGCTCAGCTCACTCCCGCCCTGGCAACACGTATGACAGATTACAGCAGCATGTTGCAGGACTTTGGGCGTGTGGGCATTGCAGGACATGATTGTGCATATTAGACAGGCAATAAGAGCCGACCGGCTGGTCGGCCAGCTCTAAGTGCATTTTCAAATACAACTTGGCCGAAATTGCTAAAGTTATGTAAATGGATTGCAATTGCAGTTGATATTCATGTGGGAGCCAAGCAGATTTGCCATTTGCTATGATCCTGGCTGCCTGAAGTCCTGCTAATGCTGTTCACACTTTTGCTGGCGCTATCATAAAAAGACTGCCATTTCATCAGACATTAAAGATGCCATTGCTAGACGCAATTAAAAGCATTCAAAATAAACATTTCATTACCAGTCAAATGACGTTAATGTGACACTCACTCTCCCTCTCTCTATCTCTCTATCTCTTTCGTTGCAGGCAAAAAGCACAACAGGACGCAACATTGTCATAAACCTCGCTGACATTAAGATAACTTTTAATCATCGTAAAAAACCAAAATTTCTGCTCAACTCTCAAACTCTTTTTCCGCTTAAGGTCTGCCGCGTAAGCGGCTTTTCGTGTCGCCATTCGCAACAAAATAGAAAAGAAACAAAAACAGAATTTTTATTTTTTTCTCTGGTATAAATATTTATACATATATATATATATATATATTTTGGCAAATGTTTTTTATTTTTATTTGCAAAACTGGCAGCTTACCGGCTGCTGGCGATATTCCTGATTTCAACTCTGATTCCGTATATTAAATTGTTTCGCACTGCACTTGGAGTGGGCGGGCGAGTCTGTCGATGCCTATGCTGTTGCCTCGTCGACCGTTGCTCTGACTCTGACTCGGGCTTTAGCTTGTGGCATGTTGCGCCCGGCCAAACGGAAATGTAATGAAAATTCAATTAAAAAATGGCATTTGCCAGATTTTACGAGCCTCCTTGCCCACTAGATGGGCACGTGATGGGCGTAGCCAGCGACGGCTTTTGTTCAATTCACTTCGACTCTAGCTGCAACTGCAGTCGTTACAACTTTAAACATAATTTAAACTGTGACTTTGCAAACAAATAATTAAACACCTTTAAACATAATTCAAGCATTGACTTTGCAAACAAATAATTACATTTTGTTGCCTCCATCTATAAGCCTTGCATCGATACGAATCAGCTCATGCAAATTGTTAAGAAAAAATACGTAATTTCACTTATCTGACATAATGTCAACAATTTTAAAATCGGTTACCCGTTACAGAATGCCACAAAAAAAATACATGCACATTGCGTAAATTCACATATAAATTACAAGCAAACAGAAAGGGAATAGCCCTTATCGGAATTACAATAACAACGAGTTGACTTGTGTAACAAATAAAAGTCACTTGATAAGCCCAATATGCAACCCCTTGTTGCCAAAAAAAAAAAAAAGGGTGTCAAGCACAACATCGTATGCTAATCACACACACTCTGTTTCTCACACACACCCAAGGATACCGCCTCTAACATGCTTAAGCACAAACCAACGAGCCAAAGATCTTGCTCTCGGCTGTATTTCTGGTACTTTGGTGGCAAATGGAATTTGTGATTCTTTTATAGCCTGGCGCCGCTTCAATGATTTTTATGGGTTCTGCCAAAAAAAAATGAAGAAGAGAAGATGAACTCAAATGCCAGCAAACTGATTTGCATGTCTTTACCAAAGATTTAGCTGGAAGCATTGAAAAGTCTTTAGACTTTGCTTTTAGTTTTGTAACACGAATTGGAATTTGCCATGCGAGATAAATGCTACTGAAAGAATCAATAAATCTAATTGAATAATTTGTTATGAAACTTAAATGTTAAATATAAATGTTAAATATAAATATAAATATAACTATAAATATAAATATAAATATAAATATAAATATAAATATAAATATATATATATATATAAATATAAATATAAATATAAATATAAATATAAATATAAATATAAATATAAATATAAATATAAATATAAATATGAATATAAATATAAATATAAATATAAATATAAATATAAATATAAATATAAATATAAATATAAATATAAATATAAATATAAATATAAATATAAATATAAATATAAATATAAATATAAATATAAATATAAATATAAATATAAATATAAATATAAATATAAATATAAATATAAATATAAATATAAATATAAATATAAATATAAATATAAATATAAATATAAATATAAATATAAATATAAATATAAATATAAATATAAATATAAGTAAATTTCTAAAAGAAATACATATACAAATAAGAGAAGAAAAATATAATTGTTTTTTCTCTTTTTTTTAATATTCAATAAATTAAAGAGTAAATAATTAGGAAAAGAAAATACAATATTATTTTTCACTTATATTAAAGAAATATTATTTTACGTAAGTAATTGTATTGAAATAGTTATAAACATATTATTTTTTACAAAATAAATTTTTTTGTTTTAAAATAATAAATAAAATTTTTTTGTTTCTCTTAAAAAAATATATTTATTTCTTTAAATAATTTACATTTTTTCATTGATTTACAATTGTTTGATACTTTTTTTTTTGTAATGCTATTTAAATTGATTTATTATATTTATATTTTAAAATTATATATATATTATTTATATTTCATAATTATATTCATATAAATATATATTTTTTTTTTCTCAATTTATGAATAAAGTAAAAGTAAGCAAACGGCATTGAGTGTATAGTCAAGAGTTTTTAAGAGCGTCAATTCGTCAAATACCATAAGAGATTCACTTGTAAAGAAATTTCTGTCGTTTCAGTCATTTCGTTCCGTTTTTATCATTCTTTCGTTCTCCCATCACGTCGGCTCGATCAACTCTGACAACGCTTCTAATTGAGCAGTAAGAAATTAAAGCGAAACTAATTCACATATGCCGACATAATTGTATAATTATAATTGTAAACAAGAAGAAATTCAAATAATATACCAAGCATTATTCGTTATGCATATTTCTAGAAATTTAATTCGATTTATTAATACTTCCAAGTTTTATTTTTTACTATATAAAATATATATGAGAATTATTTATAAGCCCAATAATACAAAAATCGCTACCTGTCAGCCATCTCTACTCGCTTTTTCCCATAGACACATTAGTTGCCACAATAAAGGGTGTTGCATATTCGTTCTTCTTAAAGTGAACTCAATTTTGTTTTTCAAATGTAAGCTGCTTGGATTTCAATTTATTTTGATATTTTATTTGCATATGCAATAATTTACAGACGTAGCAAAACGAACGTTTGCCAAGTGAACTCCTTGACTGCGATTTGAATGGGCTTTCACATAAAGAAAGTCTTTTGGAATACTATAAATATTTGAAATGAGCTGGCACTGCCATGAATAGGCAATCGTAGCAGGGCCCAAAAAGGAGCATTTAATAAGCACTAAAATGCATACAAAATCACATATTTTTTTGCTATTTTAGGAACAGAAATGTTCACCCCAACAGCTCAGCTGCAACTGCAACTGCAACGCAACGCGAAAGTCGTGTACGTGAGTAGTATAAACCATTCAATTTCAAGAGCCATTAAAAACTATGCATGCAATTAAGTCGAGTGAAAATTTCATAAAGATAACAATCGACAAGAACAAGAAATAAACATATATAGCACCCAGATCTATCTCTAGAGGGAGACAAGAGAAGAGAGAGAGAGAGAGAAACCTGCAGTTGCCCGTCAGTCAACACTTCAAATAAAAAGGCGGATGAGGAGACCACATTAATTTGCATTTAAAAACTGTTTTTAGTAGCATTAACAACAAACATGGCCCCAACATGGGCTGCTGCTGCTGCCATTAACAAAGTGTCTCCAGATGTGGCAGAGAGTCGCGGCGGCAACGGGGGGCAGCGGCACAAGTTGATTTGGGGCCGCGCAGCGCATCATATTTACAATAAAAAAGATGAAAAAGTTTATTATGATTGTTGTTGGGCTGCTGCTGCTGCTGCTGCTGTTATTAGCTCTAGAAATGGTTATGGGACGAGCGCACGCCACATCGAATGTCAAAAGGCAGCGGTCACAGTGCGTCCAAATGGGGCAGCCAGCGGTGGCAAGCAGCCGTGGCACTTACAATGATCTTGTCATAAAACGTTCAGAGTCATCAAAGTTGCACTTTATGCGAAACGATCTGAGCTCGAATGCTGTTTGCCTCCGCTGCTGTTGCTGTTGCTGTTGCTCTTATTGTTGTTCTGTTTGTTGTCGCTGCACGTGTTCATCGTCATCAGCATTAGCGGCGCTGTTGTATTAGGCGAGAACAGACAAACAAACGATCGGACTGGGGCCAGCCAACTGGCAATGGTTGCCTGCTAGCTGCTCGCTGCTCGCTGCCTCTTGTCTCATCTCAGCTTGTCTTGCGCCTTGTCTTGTCTCGTCGTGCTCTTTGCACCCGGCATAATCATGGGCATATTATGCGGCCCCTTGGCTTGGCTAAATGCTGTTGGCGCTGGCTAATAGACCGCATGGGGTCGTTGCAGCCAGCCAACTTTTGAGAGCACTACGTCGAATGCATATGTTAACAATGAACGAGCACAAACAGCAGCTAGCTAAACAGCTATAGATTACAATAAGCCTCGACCAAACTTATGCCTCGTATATATACGGGCATATGACAATGCAACTGCTTAAGAGCCAGCAAATAGAGCTATTCGTAGCCAAATACTCATGATTTGTTAAGCAAACAACGTTTTTGTTAGCTACATTAGAAAACCGTAAACAAAGTATAAAAACGATTGACGCATAAGATTCTTTTCATGGCTACTATACTATATGTGTGAGAAAATAAGCTCTTCCGTTGTGGGCTTGTTTGGTTAACTATTGAATGTGAATTATACATTTCCATAATCAAAATGTATTTACTTTACTGTCATTTAAATATTCCAAATATGAGTGAGAGACTATGCAGAAGAGGCTGCGTTGACTATACTCAAATAATTTGTAATCTACAGAAATTCTGGCTAAATTCCTTGAATTTGTTAATATATTCTATAAACATTAAGAAATAAATATTTTAAATCAATAAATTAATATAAAATATAAATAAATAACAAAATTCTTTGTTACTTTATCTATAAATATATTATATAAGAAATCATTCCATAACTACTTTTTCTGGCAAGTTTTAAATTTTAGCGTATACAAAAGTCTTAATTCAAATAATTTGTAAAATAAATATAAAAGTTAATCAAAAATCATAATATAAATTAACAAAAAATAATTCCAAAATGAAATATAATTACAAAAAAATAAATATTTTTTTTTTAAATAAAAATGGAAAAATGTATCTGTATAAAAATATATATTTGTTTATTATTTCTTATAAATTCTTATAAATATTTATTATAAATTGGTAATATGTGGATGAAACATGTAAAAAAAAATTTTTAAATTGTTTTTAATAAATGTCTTTAAAATATGAATATAATAGTTTATATAAGTTAAAAAAAATTCTTAATTATAAAATTATTCTCAAAGATATAGCTTAAAAAATGTTATTAACTTTACTTAAGCTGAAAAATAATAAGAATTATAAACAAATTTTAAAAATATATTTAAATGGATAAATTGAATTAAAAAAAAAAAAAAAAAAAAATATATATATATATATATATATATATATATATATATAAAGTTAATTCAAAATATAATTTCTCTTCTATAAATAAACATGTCTATTTTAAGTATGTAGAAATTAATAAATAAAAATTCTGTAAACAATATGTTTAATTAATATATATTTTAAAAAAATTCTTAAGTCATCTGTAACTAGTAAACATAAAAAAATAATTTTTAAATAAATAATAAATTGCTCTAAAATATGTATATGTAAAATATACTAAATAATTTTTTATTTTATTTTTATTTATTATTTTTACTTCAAAGTATTTAGATTTTACTACTATAAAATGTATGTGTATTCTTATGTAAGTCGCACAGCTGAAGCTTGATTGCATACAAAATAGTGGCATTAAGAGCTCAAGACAAAAATTTGAATCGCATTACTCGTGCTAGTAGATGACTAGTAAATTTGTATATAGTTTAGTTAATTGCTTATTTAATGCTATTCAAAGACAAAGCAATCTCTGTCTTTTCTTCTGCCCCCCTCCCTCTCTCATTCCATTTGGAATTATGTATCCTATGACGATTTAGGTGCGGTACATTTAATATGCGAGCGTGTGACAGGCCCAAGTGCGCCTCAAGTGTTGTCACACACATGAATAACCAACAGGCAACGATTTACAACGATTTTGGGCCCGAGTGGCAAGTGGCATGAAACCCAAAAACACACAGAGCATGCAGTAACACACACACAAACATACGCACACGCATTCATAGGCCGAGCACTTGACACTTGCCACTGACTTGTGGCATGAGTCGCTGACTTGACATGCGGCAAAGGCTGCCTGTGCTTCTGTTGTCTCTTTGCTGCCTTCAAGATCATCTTTGTCAAAGTTCTTCTTCTTCTTTTTATTTTCAGCAGAAAATTTGTTTGAGCTGCGGCTGGGGACGCGCTGCTGATTGCCTGTCGTTGTGTTAGAAAAATATTATTTTCTTTATGCTTTGTTTTTATATATTATTTCCACGCTGATTGCAAAGACGAGTAGTTGCAGTTGGGGCGTGCTGCTGCTGCTGCTGCTGTTGCACAAAGGGCAACCGCTGCCGCTGCCGCTGCCACTGTCAGTCAGTCAGTGTGAGCCGCGGGGCAAACGGCTCGCTTGAGTGAAAGTTGATGTGCATGAAAAGTTTTAATTGCGCGTCGAGTTGAAGATTTTTAGTGGCGCAGCCAGGAGTGCTGCTGGGTGGCACTCACCGCACGGCATTTTCAAGAAACATATTAGAAACTATATATAAAAAAAAAGAAGAAAAACATTTTAACACAAATTTTGTGGGTCATTTTTTGTAATGGCTCCGACAAGCGGTTGCGCGATAAGCGATCTGCTCGTGGGGCCGCTCAGCCCCAGCATCCATCGTGTCAAATGAAGTGTGGCATGTGCTGAACTCAGCCACGTCTTTTGCCTGAACTTTGCGTGGGCCAGCGCTAAGAGAATGTCTACGAATGATGCTGCATATTATAAGCTAACAACTCGAGATTGATATCAAGTAGTACTTGCTGCATGCGGCACGTGTTGAGACACAAGCCAAACTTTACTCTAAACACAAGTTAGTTGAGTCCAGACATTCGTCATTCGTCATCAAGAGACAAGAGGCATCTTCTCGTAATCAATAATTGGAATTTTACAAAACACTTTGTTAGCCATAACAAAGTTCTTTGGCCTGAAGGCACATTAGGCCAGGCTTAACTGAAAAATGCCAACACGCAGCGATCACAATTTGATTTGATGATCAGTAAACTGAGCAAGATTAACTACGCAGACCCAGCTCAAAAGCTAATAAATTACTCAAATTCCAAACAAGCGAGATGTCTTTCAAAGCCAATGCCGTTTTATGGCACCTTTTTCAACCAAAAAAGAAAACAAAAATGACCGCAGAGCCATGTATCATGGCAATAGAAAAATGTAGATCAAGTTGGCGCGATAAAAGCCCTTTCACATTAATTATAAGTTTTTAAAACAACATAAAAACTGAAAACGTTCACATTTTGATTGAATAGACGCAACAAATTTTCCTGGGAACAGTTTCATTATGTTGCACTAATTTCAAACAATGATCACCAGATAAATCATTAAAAACAATTTTATTAAAAATTCTCTTTATTTTTTTTTTAGTAAATATGCAGCCTTTGTCTGCGGCGACTTCCCCATAAATGGGCGCTCTAAAAGGCGCGCTTTACGATCGCTTTTTAATGTCGTAGCTCATTACATTTTTTTATTTCCTCGAAATAATTTCTTTGCTCTTAATTGTTAAGAGAATTCGTAAAGTGAATCTGTCTGGCAGTCCGTATTATCACTGGGCTTTTGTTAGATTTGACAGGTTGGTATTCTAGCTTTATGGCCTTGCTCGGTTAATGGTCGCTCTTGGCGCTGCCTAAAAGCCACTTCAACTCAGTTGAGTTGTACAAATAGCACGACAAATATTCAACATTTCAACCCAAAAAAAAATTAAATCCCTTTGGTATTATCTCCACGGCAATGCGAAAAAAAAAAAAATAAACTTCTGCCGCTGGACAAAGCAAGGCAAATGCAACCCACTAACGATTTCATTAAAAATGCAGTCAACTAGAAAAAACTCAATTAATTTCAACGTAAAAAACTTGGCAAGCGCCCCCATAAATGCAATGCAACCAAAAAAGGAAATACTATAGACTCTATATAAGCGCATGTATATCCGAAAAACAAATTTCGTTTTTTGCAAATCATTCGGCAAACAAACACAAATGTGCATAAAATTACAACAATGCAACAAATTGAGGGATGCAAAAGCTGTTGCAGAGCTGACCAAGGCCCAACATCAAATATCAAGGGTTTCCTCTCAGCCAAATTCTCTGCTCATCGAGTGCAGTGATATGCAAAAAAGTGCATGTCATTGCGTTTCCAACGCAACTTCCACTGGGCATTTGGGTGGGCACAGGAACAAAAAAAAACCAAAAAAAAAAAAAGAGGGACCCCCTGGCTGGCCCGCTGAGGGCTTCACTTGTTTTTGCTTTTTTTATGTAGTTCACTTTTTGAAAAATTGACAGCTTGACCGCAGCGTTTGTGTGTGGATATATTGTTATTGTTATTACATTGCTGTCGCTATTGTTGCCGTTGCCGTTGCCATTGCCATTGCCATTGCAATTGCAATTCAAGCGCAAAATCATTAATATCCTTTGGCCTCAACGAACCCCAGCAGCACTGCGTCGCCTTTAGAGTTCCCTTTTTTTAACAGCCCCGCGAGGTTTTTTTTATGAGGCTTCCACATGTTTCGGGTCACTTAATGAACTCCGCCAGTTATTTATCGCACTGCATAGCCAAGTCAAGCAGCTCTAGTCAATGGGGATCTTAGATAAAACAAACAATTCCACCTACCCACTTTGATCTGCCTTGAAACACTTGCACTCTATCAGAAATCCCACCCACCCAAGCACCTTTCACTTATCCTAAAACTTTCAGCAGCAATTACGTGTAGACACAAACACCACTCGGCTAAATATCTGGCTCAATAGTTTAATGAAATTATCAATATCCAGCGCGAGAGTCCAATGTGAGTCATCAACAAAGGCAAGGGCGATGAGTCCAACACACACACGGGCATAATCACCTACTGATGTAAATACAATATTTTCAATATAACCACTTAACGCTTAAATCCCGCACCGCACCGCACCGCACCACACCACACACAAGAAGACAAAAACACAACCCTCATCAGGGGTAGTAGTAGTAGGCCTTGGTTACCCTCACCCATCAGTCACACAGCGTTATCTGTGTTGCGACTACATGACTACTACATACTACCTTGTGCCTTGTGCCCCTTGTTGTCAGCCGCATCAGCCAAGTGCCGGCAACGACCACAACAGTATCAATGCACAAACTGTACCCAGGCAGGCAGTCGACTGGGCAGGGGCACTTCACTCGGCTCTGCTCTCAGTGAGCAACCCTCAAATGTTTTTGCCATGGAGGGTTAAAGTTTGAGACGACTACGACGACGACGACGACGACGACAGTGAACTGTCATATTTGCTTTGACTGACAAACTGACTGACTGACTGACTGAGAGACGGACGAGCAGCTCGGCACATGAGTGCGGTGGTTGATGTGACTTACCAACTGACCATCTGTCATGGAGCTGCGAGTGCTGCGCGGTTAAACACAAAAAGTACGGCATATTTTTCAGCGCATTCAAATCGTGCACTGGAGTGACAACTGTACCAGCGGCAAGTGTACTATCAAAACTCTGCCAAGTGCCCGTTGCTGTTGTAGCTAAACAAATTTTTGTTAGTGAAAATTTGCATAACTTGTAAAAGAGCGCGCGGCAGAGCACTTGAGGAATTCCTTTAGAAACTCCCCTCGTATCGCCTTCGAGTGTGTGCCGGCATTTCTTAAGGGGTTTCGGCTGACAAAAGGGTTTTAGGTTCTGCGCTGCGCTTAATTGTTTGGAAAGATTTCCACAGTTAAGAAAAGCAAAAGGTTTTCAGCTTTTTAGGGTGGACGAACACCTTTAGTCATGCTTAAGCCAGGCAACCTAGCGCTTAGTTGGCGCATATGTCTAAGCCCAGCCACTAACTAACCACAATTTGCATTTGTTCAACTCGAACTCTGGGCAGCAGCAGCAGCAGCCAATTAATTGGCCAAGTCCAGGCTGCTTACAATAGCCCAGATCCCGCAGGAGCATTGCATAAAGAAATCAATGGCAGGCAGTCGAAGCTGTTGACCACATCAATGCGCTCCAGGTTGGATGGTCTGGATGCATCAACACTTCAACGAGTGCGGCGTATCGGAACTAGGCCTCAGCACAATGAGGCACTTCGTCGGCCTTCGGTCTGCGCCCGTCCACCACAATCATTTCCATTTGATTGAGCAAAGAAGTGTGCGTGGAGCGTTCCTTCCTCCACTCGCATGTATATTTTCTTCTCTTCTTTTTTTTTTTTTATATTTACAACAAGTTGGACACATTGTGGGTTGGCTGCATAGGCAGGCACTGGAGACTGGGAACTGGGAGCTGGGCACTGTGTGGTCATCTCTGGCAACTGCGACTCGAGTTCGCTGTGTTTATTGCGCTATATGCTTGAGTGCATTCGCATTTATGGACAACGACGACGATGATGATGATGATGGTGATGATGCTTGCCGGAAAACTTGAGCCGGGCTGCGTTTTATGCATATTGTGATGAACGCTGATGTGGTTTGGGCAGCTTTAAGAATTTTAAAGCAAAAATCGAGAGCTTTTGCGAGTTTATAAAGAAATATAAATAAAAAAAAAATATATATATATATATAAATATATACAAATATATAAAAATAAATTTAATAAATATTATATATAAATATATTTAATAAAATATATACATATATATAAATATATTAAATAAATAAATATACATGAATATATTTAAATAAATATAAATAAATAATTTTATAAATATATATATATTTTTTTTATAATACAAATATATTTAAATATAAAATAAAAATATTTTTTTTTTCATTATTCATGTCAAAATTGCAATTAGTTTGTATATTTTATTAAAGTTTTTGTCACTTGAAAAAAACAGGAAAATTGATTGAATTAAAATCAGTCTTACGTCCGTCTAGCGATTTCAAAAGCTACATATCTCCATTCATCTCTTATGGCAATCGTAAGAGATTCGTAGATTTTAAGTATTATAATCTCATAGATAGGAAACAAATTAATTGCTTTAATAGATTTTTTTGGAGCAATATAATAAAGATTCTTCAACTGAAACACGTTCAAAAGTTATCAAACTTGGCAACATTTTTAATTCTGCCACCTTTATATTCCTAGCAAAAGCTTAACTAGAAATCCCCTTTGCCCTTATATATTAGCTTAGCATATTGTTCAAATATTACCAGTTAACCGGAGATATCAATAAATTCGATCAACCTCTTCTGTTCTCTGTGGACACTTTACTGGAAATACCTCTTACTTTTTAATATGCAAATAATTAAAAGAGTTTCATGCTTAAATGACAGTCCCACTCCCGCTCTGGACCAATTAAGCGCATTCTGCAACGGGCTAGCTGGCCCCCTTTTTGGCCATTTATCCTAATAGCTTTACAAGAGTGGCAAAATTTATGCTCAATTTAACACGCGCTACCAATGTCACTCGGCAAACCAATTAAATAAATTGGCGCGACTTCGAGTGGCAAACTATGGTAATAACCTTTAGTTTGACTTGGCTAAAAGCACACTCTAACCACTTGGCCAACCCGTTCGGCTATGGCCCGCACTCGCTGCCTGCACCCGCATTGCATTTTCTGCTTCTTCTACTTTTGGCGACCTAATGCACATACGTTGGAATGGAAATGGAAATGGAAATTAAGGTAAATAGTTTAGAGCATTGCTGGCTTACAGCTTACTGCTTAGTTTTGACTGGCGGTTGGTTTAAGCGCTTTGCGGGCTTCTACTGCTTCCACCTGGCGCTTAGTCACCCTCTAGTGCAATTATCCTTGACATTCTCAGCTATAGTTCTACGAACTGCAACGCAATATCCCCATGCAAATTTAACTTTTAACGGGTTTTTCCTTGCGTTAATTCAAATAATTGTCTATTTCGTTCCAAATAATGCTGACTAAAAAATATTTGACAAAAAAGAAAAGGTTGCGTCATATATTATATGTATAAATCAAATAAATAGATAATTCTATAAGATAATGCATAGACAAATTATATGCAAGATATGATATATTATAATAAGAAGAATAATAATAAATTGTCTAATTTATATTATTATTTATGTATGTGATGAAAATAGCAATTGATATTTATAAAAGAATTTTATAAATATGTAATACATTATTATTTAAAATATAGATGGAATTGAAATTATATTATTTAAGATAAAAGTTCTTTGCAGCTGAGTTTAACTGACTGCAAAATATATTATTTAAGATAAAAGTTCTTTGCAGCTGAGTTTAACTGACTGCAAAATACTTATCCTCAACTCAATTTACTATTATATTTTATGGTTTATTTGATTATTTATTATGATTAAACTACATAATATATTTATTTATTACTTTTTTATTACTATATTTATTATTATTATTTATTTGATATTTAATATTATTATATTTTACTTATATTAAAATTAATATTTAATATAAAATATGAATAAAAATATTAAATAAAAAACCTTTTTAATATTAAAAAAAACCTTCTATTAACTAATTTTATAAATAGTTAATTATAAATTTACAGAAATAGTAATCATTCTATTCAACTCTTAACTATAAAAGAATAATTTACTAAGAAACTCTATCAAAATTCTTATCATGAAATTGCTGAAGACACAAAATTGTGCTTGATTTTTCTTGATCTAAATAAAATATAAAACAGAAATATAAGGCATAATTTCAGAAAAATAAAAGATTTTATATATAATAAATTGTGTTATTAATTTTATTTGTATAGAACAAATAACGAATATATATTTTATTAAAATAATAACTTTTAGTAAACAATCAATGATAGCTGCTGCTCTATGTAAACAATTTCCATTAGAATCTTTAGAGTTTTAGACGCCCTCACCCACTTCATGACTGATGTAAGTCTTTCTGCGAGTGCAATATCAATTTACAGTAAAATTCATTTCCACTTACATCTTTTGCGAGAACATTTCAATAAAAAACAAACATTGACTGAGCCACGCAATTAGCGTGACATAAACAACAGCAGCGAGAAGTGGCAGATGAAGCAGCATAAGAACAACAATGGAAACACTTGAAATGTTGCCACTGTCAATGCCACGCAAGACGACCTTTGTTTAGCATTTTGGCGCTGTTGTCAAACGCAGCTGAAGGCGCTCAAGTGTCGCGCGGGCAGACGCCCAGATTTCAGTTGAACTTGGCATCAAATTAGCAAAGCTCTTCTCGCATCATGTCAATGGCAGCCCGCCGCCCAGCAAATGTTCAATTTCGGCCTGGGTCTATGCAAAATCACAGAAACACTTGAGACTACAAAACTGAACTGACAACAGTTGCAATTAGCAGCGTAAACAAGCATCAAGTGGTGGGAGATTGTAATATAAATTCCCAAAAATTGAGCGAGTGAAGGCAAAGTAGGTCGTTATGCCGTGAGGCTGTGCCAAAGGAGCTCCTCTGATTTATATGGACGTGTGGTTGGCGCTTTTAAATAAACTAATTAAGTTAATTAGCTACGATTTGGATGCGTGTATTGCTGCATGCTACTGCGATGCACTCTGCTCAGCTTCAACAACATCCATTGGCATTATTATGAAAATTACAAAACAAAAAAAGAAATAAAATAAAAAAAAAATCATTTGCAACAGCTACCGGTTAATATTAACGCATTATGCAAAAAGACACAAAAGTGCTATGTGCGAGGGCAGGCAGAACAGTTAAGGGTATAAAATATGAATATAAAAAGGAATTTTATATATCGTAATTCCTATAATTATAAATTTATGTTTATATAAAATATATTTGATTGGAGTTCCTATCAAGGAAATAAATAAAAGCAGAGCTACAATCTTAAAAATATAAAATATGTTTATTTATAAAAAATAGAAGCAAATATCTAAAAATATAAGAAGCTTATATATAGCTTAAACATAATGAAAATTATAATAGAAATAAATTATGAAAATTGGTATATAAATTTATGAATAAAGCGAGTTATAGATGTATAAGCTTTCATTTATTGAATTGTATTTTATTATTTTATATGATTTAAAGAAATTAAATTATTATGTAATTTTAAATAAACACATATAGATATATAGTCATATATATTTCTTAATAATTATAAATTATGTAAATTATTTAATTATTTTACATTATCTAGATTATATTACGCTTTTCATATGAACATGATGATATGAATTTTTAAATCAAATATAAATTGGGGGAAAGTAAAAACATTTTTAACCGTTTTTAAAAATACCAAAAGTCCTTAAAAGATGTTTTAAGACTTCCAATAAAATTTTTGAAAAATTTTCAAGTAAAGATTTTTAATTTTTGATGATTTATTTCTATGAGCCAAATAAATATATCAATTAAGCTATAAACTTATCAATTAACCCTCTTCAAAAAAAATTCAAAAAGCCATCATCAAGCGGAGAAAAAAAAAACAGCGAAACGCAACGCAGTTTTAATGGATTTTTTTCTCGCTCGCTGGTTTGGGAGCTCTGCTGTTGATGTGGAGTATAAATTTTGGGTTGGGGGCGGGTGGTGATGGTATTTCTGGCATTATGGGGCATTATTGTTGTTTGTTTTCACAGAATGGTCTGACACCAGGCAGGCAGGCAAACAAAACAAACAACAACAACAGCAGCGACATTTGCAGTAGCTGTTTTTTTTTTTTTCCTTTTATATTAAAATCTGCGGTCAGGGCGTGTTGCAGTTGCAGATTTTTACACGTAGCCATTAAAAAAGCCACTCGGAGGCGACTCTCGACCAGGTGATGACGACTGAGGATTTGGTCGACGACTGCGCGTGGCTGAAGCGTGAAAAATGCAACAGACATTGCCAAAAATGCCATAAATAAGTGCAGCAGCAGAGAAGACTAACAGAAAGAGAGGGAGAGAGATAGACAGAGACAGATAAGAGAGAGAGAGAGAGAGAGAGAGAAAAGTGTTAATAACACTAATTTGTCTGCGGTCAAAATGGTAATTTTTGTGGATATTCAGTTGGCCGGAATTGGGTTTGAGCTCGAGCTTTGCGTGCTGATTGGCAATGGGGGCCCCGCAACGCCTTTGGGGCTGGCTCGCTCAGTAGGTGAAAGGCGCATACAGATAATGAGCTGTAAACGAGAGGGCATTGATTGTTGCTGAATTTACATATAATTGGGTGCAAAAAGTGCTGAGCGGCCGAAGGTGTGAAACAGAAGCAAAAACTGAAAAAGAGGTTTTTGTGCAACGGAAATTGATATTATTAGTAACTTGAGCCAAACACTTGGCATTATTTTTGGTAGCTGAGCCAAGGCATTTAACTGTAACCCACTCCACACAGACACACAGCCACACAGCCACACTCTACAGACTAGCGCCAGTTAATTGCCTTTGGCCGCCGTGAGTCGCGACGCTCATCTGGGATCAGTTGCGGTCCTCATATGTTAATGGCACTCAGTCGTCGGTCGTCTGGCGGTGCCCCAGCCGCTGCAGCTCTTGGCGGTACTTAGTTTTTTCAACAATTTGTGGCCGCAACATCTTTGCCTTTGACTAATTCACGTTGATGTTTTTCTATTCGACTCTCTCTCTCGACTTGTTCGTGATTTGCGGCAATTTTCGTAAAGTGTCTAGCGAGGTTCTAATGTTATGACCGGGCCGCACCACAGTTCGCCTAATGCATTTACAACCTCTCTTTTGTGGTGATAAGGAAAATTGTTTATAATGAGGTTCTGCGGTCGGTCTGGGCTCAATTCAGTTTACTTAATTGTTGCAACCGGCCACTGGATTTACGCTGCCACGGGCAATTAGGCGGAGAGGTTCTCTCTCCCTCCCTCCAACAAAATGTTGATGATTTGACTCGGCTATAATGCTGAACTAATTGAGTAATTTCTAACTATTTGGTATCAATCACTGGGCCAGCTCAGCCCGGCTCCTTGTACAATTTCTCAGTTGCCTTAACTTCAAGTTTTCCCCTTTTTTAATTCCAGCTGGGCATTGCGAATCTCCCAAAAGGCGCTTTATTGTTACAAATTTCCAGCCGCATCCTTTTGCAGCTTCCCAGTCCTTTGGGTGACATGCTTTCACTTCTTAGCCTGGTCATCAATCATTCCCTTGACTTATTTGTGTGTTTTCTTTGTAATCAGCCTGGTCCAGTAGGTTAGTTATCGGCAGCTAAATGTGACTATAAATCGAAAAATTATAAACGCTTAGCACTGACCGCCCAGACCGCCCCAGAGACACCCTCCAATGGCAGATAGAGAACTGCAGATGCTCTGCAGGCTTAAGGTATTAGCTGGCAAGCACATACCTTATGACTTAGCTAATATGCTACACTGTCCACTCGGAAATTGAGCAACTTTTTAAGCCTTTAACAAATCCAATTGCTGGCCTGCTTACCAATTCAATTGAGTGAGCAACTGGATAAGATGCGAATTCTCTGGCCATTTCGATAAACAGTTGGAAAATTTATGCATTTATTTTGACATGCGGCATGATTTATTAACCGTAAGTAATTTGTAAATACATACACTGACAGTTGCAGGACGGCCAAAAGGGGTTAGGGCATGACCAGTCGGGCTGCCAACCCCTGCTCCCGCCGTTAGCACTGGTCAGCCTTTTGGGGGTAGAGAATTTTTGGGTTTTCTTTTTTTGTTTTTTTTTTTTTTTTTATATATATATTTGCATTGGCACAGTCGTAACCGCATCGAATTTGTTTGTAATAAAAATGTAAATGCCATCGGACGCCACTTCAAGACGAGTTTTCACTGCGAACCACAAAATAAAAAACAAAAACAAAAAACGAGTTGCCAAAGAAATGAAATACGACCGCAAACTGACACTTGAGGATGAGCTTGGAGCATGGCGTAACCCTTTCGGTTGGTCAGCTCAGAGCAGGACGCGTTTGCCCAAGTGGTTTGGCAGCTTGCTTTGCTGTGACCCTACCCGACCCCGCATGCCCGGCCGCCTTTCTCTGCGGCTAATAAATGGCTTTATGTATATCATCGGTTATTTTGATTTATGCCCAAAGTAAATACAATTTGCAACATTTTGATGGGCATTAGCTGAACTAATGCTAAGCAGTTGCCAGCGCGCATGTCATTTACCTTTTGCCGGCCATTAAAACGCTGCTGGGGAGCATTAGGGGCTCCCCCTCTTGAAACAGATAATGTAAATACAACTTGAATTTAAATCGAGAAAAAAAAAATCCCACTGACGACTTCGAGTGCTGTGAACACAAATTCAATTTTCGCCCCTTTTCTGGAGGCCTTAGAGGCAACAGGGCATTTGCCAAGGTGACGCCTTTTATTGCTGCATTTTCCTGTTATTTTTAGCGCCAAAAACGAGGAGTGGAAAACAAAAAGGAAAAAAGACAAAAAGTGAGGAAATTTTAAACTAAATTTAGTTGCCTGTTGAGCAGTGTGCGTTCGCCCGCATTTGCCGCTGTCTTCGGATGACTTATTAGGATTTCTATCTGGGCGCTTAGGAACAATGAAATATGTTTATAATTAATTGGATTTTCATTTCATTTTTTGTTGAGGGAGTTTTTTTTTTTTTTTTTTCTACGCTGATGACGCTCACACATTTACACATCATTTTCATGCTGGGACGTTGACACAAGGAAATGAGAAAGGAATTTAAAAATTTACAAGTGAAAACAAATCAAGACTAATGCCCATAAATAAATACAAATATATATATATATATATATTTATTTATATATATCTATAATTTTGTGTGGCGCAATTTAATGGGCTAACCACACCCATTTAATTACCCAAACAACACTTGCAATGCACTTAAAACAATAAATTAAATGGATCTGAGACGAGGCGCGGAGAGCTAGCGAAACTATCAAAGCTACTTAATAAACAAATTTTCACATAAAAGTACAATTTGGTTAAGCACACAGGAAGTGCCACAAGCAATAGTCGAAACAATGCGAATGGGCGAGGAGAGAGGCCACAAAAAATCCACTTAATAAAATTTATGTGCAGGAGTGGCTCAGGACACACATGAACCACACACAGATAAGTCGGAGGGCACATAAAAAAGATAAAGTGTCCGAGAACCCAAAAACCAACTAACCCTCCGCCTCGCTCTAGCTGCTCGTAGGTGTGTGCAGTCCAGGTCAGGCGGCGGCGGCGGCGGGTAATAATTATATTTTTATTGGACATTTATTGCCCAAAAACGTACAACATTTTAATCACATTGTCGAGGCGTTGCAAGTGTGGGCATTCTCTGCCGGAACTGCCACTGCCACAGCCACAGCTGCAGCAGGACCACAATCTGGGAAATAGCTGAGAACAATTCAGAGCCTGACAACGAATTGCTTTTAGAAATGTGTATTTATTGAACAAATAATTCAATAGAATCAAGGCATAATTTGCGTTCTATTACCTCTAAGCAAAGAAAAGGAAAAACTGATTTGTAATTCAATACAAAGGCCAATGAGTAAGTCACTTTTCGGCCGGTTCCAGCTTTGAAAGATAACCACAAACAAACAAATAAATAAATAAATCGCGCTGCTAATTAAAGGCGGCAGAGCAGCGGGCACAGAGCAGGCGGCGGCGGCGAGCGTTTGAAGCGGCCCAAAATAGGAGCAGAAGAGCTAAGAACAAGAAGAGCAAGAAGAAGCACAAAAACACTAGAGAAAACACAGCTGAAGAGCTGTGCACAACACACTTTATATAGTTGGGGTCCCAACGAATCAAATTCAATTGAAAGAAAGCGAGCGACACACGAATTGACATGAGCAGCAAACAGGAAAGGGCAACAGCAAGTACTTAAGCGATAAGTCAATGGTCTACAACGAACACGAAATACTCTTAAATTGGGCAAGTTACAATTTCTGTTGAAATATGCAAAAAATTGTACATCTAAAGACGATGCAATTTTAATATATCTATATAAAATATATTCTTAAATTGGGAAAATGTCAAATTCTACAGAAATTGGCAAAATTATTAAATTTTAAAAATTTTTTTATATATTTTTATAAAATACTATTTAATTAGGAGTCTGATTCTACAGAAATGAGAACAAAAATGTTAATTGAAAAAATAAAATTAAAAATAAATAAAAGCCATTAAATAAAAAAAAAAATAATAACAAAAAAATAATAATAAAATAATATTAATTAAATAAATAATAAAATATTGTTAAATTGGAAAAGATCCAATTTGTGCTAAAATAAGGAAAAATAGTCCATTTAAAGGCTTTTTGATATATTTATATGAAATACCATTCGATTGGGAAAGTTTAAAATTCTGCAGAGGTAAGCAAAAATATTGCATTTTAAGGCTTCAATTTTTATATATATAACTAAATAAAATAATTTCTTAAAAATAAATATGTAATATTTATAGCCAAAAAGCTCTAAGAAATCTTCTTCAAAGGTATTTTAATATAATACCAGCCCATCGTTAGCACTTAATTAAATTCGTTCTTATCTGTGAACACTCAAACTTAACTTTATTTTTATTCAATTAAATTCATTTAAATTATATTCGTTGCTTTATGAATCAGCTTAATTTATTTAAATGTAAAGTGAGTTATGATAGAAAGAATCTTTGAAAGACGGAAGGGAGAGTCGTCCTTTTTAGATATTGTTCAATATATCTATACATTTATAGATACATAGAATAGAAAAATATATAATTATCAATCTCGAAGTCCTCTTCTATTTAAATTGTATTATATCAATCCAATATCAATATGTAATCCACACACAAACTTTATTCCGATTATATTTCTAATTTATAAAAAAAAACTATAATTCTCATGGAAAATCTCTAGAAAAAACATACAAAACCAATTAGTAATAATAAACCATTATCATTAGTTGTTAACTAGTTCAAATCGAACTAATTAGTTAAGCAGAGCCACAAAGCCGATACGAATTGGATTAGACCCAGAGGAAAATTTCACTGCATAGAAGTGTGTGGAATCATGTTAGCTGAGGAGAGCATAGGAATAATCGAGACCCCCTGGTGTGTTTTTATATAGAAAAAGTTTTTACTTTGATGTGTGCTCCGGTTGAGCGTGTGGATATGTAAGTTGCGAGTCAGTCGTTTGTCGACTGCGTTGGATTACATGTTTCAGTTACACGCCACATTGAAGGCAGCAGCAGCCACAGCCACAGCCACAGCAGAACAACACAGCCGCCGCGATATTTTCAATGGCGAGGGTTGTCCTATGGGGCTATGGGACTGCGATTGGGGCGGCAAGTGTTAAACTGCATTTGTCTGACTTTTCGACATGTGTATGAGCTGCTGCAGACTAGAAATTACATTTGCCTCTGAGAAATGCCATGCAATCAGGTGGGGCCGTCGAGCGGGGTATTACCTTACCAAATATGTTAACGCTGACAGAATTGACAGATGCAATCGGAGCAGCTGAGCATGCAGCATCCCGTTGCAGATCTCTGCTTGTAAATTGCATTTCGTCAAAGCATTCCTGTGGCTGCTTTTGACAAAGCACAAAGACAAGCGTCTCGCCTGGTCTCGGCTCTGCTCTGTGCTGTGCTTTCGATTCAACGAAAAATTGCTCACAATAAGCTTTGACAGCCGCCTGTCAATATGCAGATTGTCTCTTCGTCGTCGACGCAGTTACAGTGCGCCACGCACGATTTGCCAAAGAATCTCACTCTGTCTGACATGGCCATGTGCTAAGCTCAAGTTCAAGTGTATGATTGGCTTTGTCAAATGTCTTTTATGAATTGCGTCTCGTCTCATGGCACTTAAAGCCTTTTTTTATGTACTTCAGAAGTCAACGAATTTATGAATCTGTTTGTGTAATAAGCTTACAGCACTTGAGATTCATAAAAACTGGACCATTTAAGCCGCAACGAGAATGTCAATGCCAAAAATAATGGCAAACATATGCGCGATGACAGCATATTTTTGTATAAAAGCAAAGTTCACGGCAAATTGCACTTCAAATTCAGCAATTAATGGGATCAAATCAGAATTTTGATAAATTATGGCCCAACAGCAGTTGTTGGTTTTCTAAGACACATTATTTTATTAGATCAATTGTGATCATAGCAAAATTTCATGAAGTTTGCTTGAATAGTTCATTTTTGTACTACACTTCATATGAACATATTCAAACATTGATTTAAGCTGCCTTCATAATAAATCTAATTTAAAGAAAATTGTATGTTTTGTATTGTTTTTTAATATAATACGAGTGTAATATTTTTAAGATATGATAAAAATCATAAAATGAGATATATATATATAATATATATATAGATATATGTAATTTTATCGCAAATCTTTCTTTAAAATTGTTTATGCAACTGTTGAGCTATTGTTAGTTTCACTAGAAGTCTTCAAGATCTTCCAATCTAATAAGAGTTGTAAGCAGCTCGAATTATTTTTATATATTCGAACGATTCTTTGATTTTATTTTGAGGCTTGCTTAGCTTTCAAACTGAAGTCTGCTCAGTTCCTTTGATCATATTTTTAGTACTTTCTCAAATTTATATTGAACAAGTTTGAAGTATTACTTTACGTAAGTCCTCTACAGTCCAATAGAATTATATTGCAGACTTCCTGAAATTTATATTGAATAAGTCTGAAATATATTGAGGACTTTCTCAAAATTATATTGCAAACATTTAAGTTTCAATATTATTTTATAAATGTATATTAATGTATATACTCTATAAATGTGCATTAAATTAATTTCTATTAAATTAAATTATTATTTTTAAATTATACTGAAAAAAATCGGAAAATTATCTAAGACTCTTTTATATATTTATGATGAGGAAATCCTCTACAATACTAAATAAATCTATTGAAAATTGGTTTAAAATTATATTAAGGAAGTTCTCTACAATCGAAATATTAAAAACTTCCCTAAAAATAAATGAAAAAGTCAGAATTATATTGCATACTTCCCTAAAATCGTATTCAGGAAGCGCTATAAAATCCTAAAGAAATCTTTTGAAAAATTTCTTAAAATGTTATTGAGAAAGTTCTATGCAATCCTAATACTTCCACACTTGGAATTCTTGTCTAAGCACCAAATGCATTCAGCAATTCAGTAAATTTTCCCATACCACTAACTCACGCTTTTAAAAATAAAAATCTTTCAACCAGTACACAAGTCAAGATGGCATTCAAATAGAAGACTGCGTATATCCTACCTATGCAAAATTCTTCGCCAATCTCAGACTGAGTCCTTGCCCAAACCCTAAGCACACTTAGCTTAAAGACAAACGGAACTCTTAAAATTTGCTTCTCTCTTCAGTAGATTGATATGCTACATACTATAGAAAACTAATCCTCGACAGCCGTAACATTTGAGTACAAACCTTTGGCTTAACCCTTCTTTATGCAACAGTTTTCTTTACACAGACTTTGACCATTTGTTAAGGCTGCACAATGAGAAGCTATAATAATAAAAATCACACAAGAATTAATCACAGCAAATTGCGCAGAAAAAGCCACCGAAATGCAAGAGTTCTGACAGCCTCCGAAGAGGATTAATCATCTAATGCGTCCATGCATAGGCACAGGCACAAACAGAACAAAACAAAACTTGAAATTCGTCTTGGCACTTCAAAGACGACAAGAAAAAAAAAAAAACAAAAAAAAAACCGAAATAGTTGGTCCAGCTACACGGGCAGACAAAGTGTCTGCTGGTCAAGGTGTTGACTGAGCACCTTCGAGCTTGCAACGGGGGTTACGTGCGTACTGCACGCATCACGATGACAACAAAATGGCAATTAATTGAAAGATGAATTATTAACGCCACGCTGCCGCTGCCGCTGCCGCAGCAGCCACAGCCACAGCCACCCATTGTCGTCCATTGTTGCTGTGAAAGATGACCAGGTAAAGTCAGCTTCAACTTTTGACGAACTGACGGACGTGTTGGATCTGGCCTTTGTTTGATTTATAAAAGTTCATTAATCTTGCCGAATTCTGGGCTCCGCTTGACCCAACATAGCATGGAAAAAAGTCAAAAGCGCAGCAAATGCGTTGTAAAGATTTCAATAAAACTACACGAAAATCAACAAAGCTGCCCAACGGCTACAAGTTTGTCTAGCCAAAGTCAAGTTTGTTTTATGATTAATTAAAAAATTATTCATTGCGTTGCAGAAGTTGCAAATGGCAACGTGAGAAAAAATGTGCTGTAAAATGTATGCAAATATTAGGCTACTTACGAGCAAGATTAAGATTCTATAAATATCGATAGCTAATCCGCCCATAATTTGTGGCTCGTCATCATAAATCATGTGGCTTGGTGCAACGTGGGTCTGACATGAATATCCAAGTGGCATTTTTGGGCATTGTCTGATTGGAATTTGTAAAGTCAAAAACCATAGCTGACACTTAATTATAGGCTGCAAGCGCTGAAGCGTGCCAGTTCGCTCCAACCCCCCCACTTGCTAGACCCCATAAATCTTGCAGAGCTGCAGTGAGCGCGCCGCAGTCAAGGGTTTCCCCATGCCACTGAAAAATTGCTCGAAATGTTGACACAACTATTCAAATTAATTGATTTAATGCCACTTGCACTTGGTTATTAATGAAGTTTCGAGTGCAGCTCTAATTAGAATTAGAGCGCGCGTCTGCCTGACATTAGAAATTCAATTTTTCATGCGACCAAATTAGAATTTTGTCCGCCGGCTGCCACTGCCACGGCTGCTGCCAGCCACTCGGAATATATATATTTTAATAATCTACTCACAGCCAGCGCCGCGACTAATGCACTCCCAACTATTTGGCTGCTTTTAGTGCTTTTCTTGGCGACACTTTCGCAACGTCTTGCATAGATGGCAACACCTGCTGCACTTTTGCTGCTCGCGCTGCCGCGCACACACCCGCAGCTACTTAAAGCAGTTTTATTTTCATTGCATTCTCTCACTGACAATTAAATTAAAGCGCATTAAAGCAAATTTATGACAGCTTAATTTCATATATTAAGATTTTATGACTTGCCGCTGCCGCTGCTGCTGTTGCTCGTAAAACTAAAATACAGTTGGCCCAAGGAGTTGGCTAAGCAGTAAATTAGATTAGCACAGCTGAGTTATCAACTCGCTCTATATATCTTTATTTATAGAAGAGTGTGTGTGTGTGTGTGTGTGTGTGTGTGACGGTGTGTGTTTGTATTACCGCAAAAATCATTGCCACGCCCCTGAAATGCCATTCAATCAGCGCACAGGTAGTCGTGGGACCATTCGCCCAGCCGCCCACTCGCTGATGAATGACGAGGTCGCTTGGATCTTGGCCAAAAGCATTCATTGCCACTGACATTGGCTATTACAGCGAGGTTAGCCTAAGGAATAGTTAATAGTTGAGATAAGCTCAGAGATATCACAGAGCCATGTGCAGCGGCTCAAGAATTGCCGAAATTTCAGCTGAGAAAACTTCGCAAGTTAGGATAGATTAGAAATGCCAAAGAATATGTTTAGTTATGCTTGAATTTTTACTCAAGAGAAATTTTCTTCATGGATCTTAAAATGTAATCTCTGCCTAGGTTATATATAAACTTTATGATGGATATTTTAAATATGTAACAAAAATAATATTTTTAATTTATCGTACGTAAATAATAATTTTAGTTTATAATATATAAATAAAATATTAATTTTTATTTTATAAATATTTAATTTTTTTTTTAGAAAATAATGAATTGAATTTAATTTATATAAATACATAAATTTAATTTATTTTATATAAATAATCTATTTAATTAAGTTTATATAAATAATAAATTTAGTTTAATTTGTATAAATAATAAATTTAAATTAAATAAAATATTTAATTTTTTGAATTCAAATAATAATTTTAATTTATTTTATATGATTGTAATTTGATTAAATGAAATGAAATTGTAAACTAGTCTATAAAGGAGCAGCAGATGCGGTCGCTCTGCCTATGATGGCCCTCCATATGATAGATCCCATATACTAGTAATCGAGTGTTTGCCTTAAGTATTGTTGTTATATAAAGCAAATATGGTTAGAGATTACGCTTAGAATATGATTAATACAAAAATTCTATTATAATATATATATAAACATATTATATATAAAAATATATATATTAACTATTTTATATATATATATATATATATATTTTTTTTTTTTATGTATGATTACATTTATATTATATAATAAATTTTAAATATATTAATCATTATCTACAAACAAGCTTCTAACTTATTTAATCTTCAGTCATGACATGACATTCATAGACATATTCCTCTACATATATCTAGAAGTCAAAATGCATTTTCCTTCTAACATTCCCATAACTGAAGACGCCTAAAACTTCTTAATCGCACCTGGGTCCGCTTTGGCCTGCAGTTTCTTTTATGCGCTGCTGTTGACAGTCAAGTGAAAAATGCAACTCGCCCGCCGGCAGCCCATTGACAAGACGATGACGATGACGATGGAGATGGCGAGATGATGCTGCTGCTGATGCCACTGAGGACGACGACGACGACGACGTTGATGATGATGATGTGAATGACGTTACGTTCAACGGAGGCAGCGACGTTGACGTTTGTTGGGGCCATTAGCTGGCAATTGCGCATAAAAGTCACGGAGCGCCGTCGCTTGCTCTGCGCTGCAGCTGAATAGTTTTTGGTGTGCCACAGTGGGCGACGGCGACGGCGACGGCGGGTGGAATATGGCCAGTCGATCGGGCAATATTAAATAATGTTGTTAAATGCGAGGCATTGAACCGCTTGGCGGAATCGGAATCGCTCTGACAGCCAATGGATAAATAAATAAATAAAATGAAATGAAATTAACTTTGACTTTTCGCGTGCGGCGACATTTCTCTGTCTGTCTGCATTGGCATTCGACTCCAGCTGCAGATGGGGCCAAAAACACAAAGGTGAAATGACGCTTACGATGACGATGACGCAGGCGATAGCCAATTGGCAGTTCCAGCAAAGCGTGGCCATAAAAAATCGCAGCTCGTTTGAGCGTTTTGTGATTTGTGTGCCGGCAGCGCGGCTGCTCAATCGCGTGTTTCTTAGCATTGTATCGAGTTAATTTATTGATGACAGACGCGCGATAAAAACCAAAAATGTGAATTGTCATTAGAGCTCATAAGCGTGATTGACAGAGCGCCAAGCCGCAGCAAAAAAAGGGAAATTGTCGGACTAAAGCGATTAGCAGAGCAGTTCTATTGAACTTTTGCTTAAAGCGCAGATATTTAACTCGGAACTAGAATTTTCATATAAAACTTTAACATATTTAAGTTATAATGTAATATATATATTTTAATTATATATTATAATATTGATTAAGACTAAACACTCTATTAAGTTATCAATTTCACATGCTTGACCGACAAAACCTGTTTCTATTAACAAACACTTTCTTTAGATATTCCAAAAAATAAACTGTCATCATTTATTTTATTTTTTTCGTGTTCAATTTTCCATCCATTGTCCAATTTCCCAGGCATATTTGCATAAGTGCTCAATTTAAAAGAAATGTCTCTTCGAAATTCACATAATTCAGCACATTTTCCGCCTTGAGGAACAAGTTTAACGCCAGCTGAGAAAAGCGCATACACAAATTGTAGAAATATATATACAATTTTATGCAACGGGATCATAAACATTTCCGCACCATATATGACCGTTGGTCATAAATATTCAAATTTCACAGAGCAGAAGCATCCTCCAGCATCAATCATCAACAAAAAAAAGTAGAGAACAAGCTCATTAAAAATCATAAATAGGAATTTGGTTACTTCCACTGCTGGCACTTCCTGGCCGCGGCTGACCACGATTTGCATATAAAAAGCATTTAAACGCAACAAATTGCATGTAAATTGTTTTTCTTTTTTTTTTTTATTCTTTGCTATATTCCCGGTCGAAAAACTCGCCACTAATTATGCTCATTCAGAAGTGTTGACATAAATCTCCAAAATTCGTAGAGCCGTGGTTGGGGTTGCGCAGCATTTAGTCTCGTTGCTGGACCACTGTGTCCTGTCTATAAATTTCACAAATTATTTTCAGCCTGTTCCCAGTGCCCGTTGCCCAGCCGCAGCCCGTTCCATTGTCAGCGGCTTGTCCTAACAACGTGTTAATGTCGTCCCGGTCTAACCCTTTCGCGCTCGTCATCACGGCCCATCCGCGTCGTCCTCGTCCTCGTCAGTGCTTGACACTAATGTGCCGCATTACAAACTGTTGAGCAATTTAATTTAATGTACCCGAGTTCCTCGTCTTCTGGGCTACTACTTTACGGTTGTTGCCTTAAGATTTATTTGTTAGGGTTAAAGAGAATTTTGCGCTTAGTTCCAAAAATGCATTACCTACGCTTACTTTTTGTGGTTTTTTTTCGGTATTATTTTTGGTTCATTAAATATAATTTCATGCTGCACAGTTTTGACTTAATTAAGTTTAAAAAAATCAAATTTTAAGCACTCTCAAGTGTATTTTCAAGTTGGACTTAATGAGTTGGAAAAATGTCGCGCAGAAGAAATCTAATTTATGCAATCGAAATGCAACAAAAGGGCTCAGTTTTTCTCAAGATATTGTGGTTTTTCAAGTCTAATAAAAAGACATCTGTTGACTTTGAGTGTTTGCTAAAATTTCAAAACATAAAAGTAACTTGTAATTTTTTTTTTAAGTGAATATAAAAGGGTCTTCTCATTTAAAAGTCAGTATATATTATAAATTATCCAAGCAATTCACATTGGAAATTTAGAGAGCAAATATGAAGAAGAAATTCTCTGCAAATCATATCTATCAAATATGAATGTGAAAACATTTTCCATTCAATTCACAAAATAATATGTAAGGAATCAGACATAAGAGATATCCAAAATAGAACTGAGTGTAATATTTCTTTCACAATTGATAAATTAAATATAGAAATCAAATATGTTTCATTACTGATCATTAGAAATAACAAACTAGGAAGTTATTGTTGGTATAAATATAAAAGAAATCCCACAGAATTCAAGCAACTCTAAAATAATATCTGCGATATAATAACGATTTCTTGATCCTCTCTTCTATTGAATTATAATTTGTTAAGCATTAGATATAAGATGTATCTAAAAATTAAACACTCAGATTAATTAAAATCTTAAAATAATTAAAATTAAAATATTTTTCTATGCAAGTCACTTGTAATTGCTAGAAATAGTTAAAGGATTGATTTTATCATTTAAAATCAGAAACACAAAGTCATAAGGAATCCATGCAATTCATAGATGCAATCAAGAAAACAAATATTTGTTTCTTAAATTATTTTATGTTGTATTAAAATTTGAAAAATTAGATCCAAGTGTTTAAGATCTGAAAATAATACATCTAATGAACTTCATAAATAAAATCTCCAAATCAAATATGTTTCTGTGAAAGTTACTTGTGATAGACGAAAATATTTTGCTCTATAGTATTTGAGTTAAAAGAAAGAAATTTTGCGGAATCCATGCAATGCATACATGAAATGCGGAAATCGAATTTATTTCTCTCTTCTCTTTCTCTCTGTCTTCCATTTAATTTTATCTATTTCAAAGAGAATCCCAGAATAATTTTAAAAAATTGATTCTCGTTCGTATGCCATCATCTAATTACTTTCAATTCCTTCTTTGCGTAATTTTTCATATCCTAATCGCAAGTATGTCAAATCCACCAAAATTTCAGCTTCAATTCATTTTTAAACACGACAAAATTTCTATAAACAAATAATCTCTCATTTTTGGCATTTCTTTAATTAATAAAAATTAGTCACACTTTCTGTAGTCACAGAGCCGTCAACAAAGTCACTCAAGCGTAAGACAGTCGCCTTGCTTGAAGACCATCTAAGTAGATTAGAAAAAAGTAATTAGAAATATTCCCCACAGCCCACACACAGAAAGACGTTTTGGGCAATCCTTTCCATCCTGTCTCTGGGCTAATCACAAAAACATGACGTCATTCGCCACGCCTTCTTTATTATGATTTTTATTAATGATGCCGCGCATTGCTATTACATATGCATAAAACGCGTATTTCTACATTAGAGTGAACCAAAAAATTACTCTGAATACAATTTGTCTGCGAGACAAAGTGCGAAACTCGCCTCAAGTTTAGCCCACGTTTTAATCCGCGCGTTTAATTGAAATTGGCTTTGAGGCCTCGGGGTATTATGCGGGTCCTGCCACGGCATTGGGGTAAATTTCTGGTCGCCGCCGTTGCACATTGTCAAATCTTATAGATATTAATGATGTTTAGACACACAACCGAATTACGAAACAATTAATTATGCTTTTCTTATTGGCTTTGACTTTTGCGTGACTTCTGCTCTGTGGCACTGAGCGCAGATGGGGTTAAGCTTAACCCCAATAAAAAAAGATGTTCTTGTGCCCGCATAAGACAAGAATTATTTCTGTTTTTTAAGTGTAACAATTTCATTCTAATTGGAAGTTATTAAAAAAAAGGTGAGTCATCTTAGAGAAATTTGAATATGTATTTAAGAAAATTAGAATTTTTATTAGGTGCTCAAAAAAGTATTCCATGAATTATTAAAAATAATAGATGATAAAAATGTTATTCAGGAATGTATTTCTTAGCAAATTAAATATTTAAGTTTAACATTTCATATATTGATAATTCTTAAGCGCTAAGATAATTTCAGATTGCCAGAAAATTAAATTTTGATTTGATTAAGATAAAATGTATTTAAAATTGAATAAACTTTCTTATAATAAATGTAGACAGACAAATATATAAAGACAAGAAAAACATAAAGAAATAATTTAAATCAAACTTTGAACTATCTAAATTCGTTTTATTCTGGCCAAATTTATATGAACTTGAAGTGTTAAATTAGTTTTTAATATATTCAATTTTTTATTTCTTTATACAAATTTAAAGTCTTTGTCAGAGTAAGTAACCTGTGAGGAAAATTCAACATTTTTAAAAACTATATATATTTAACTTTGTTCAATTATTATTGTAGAATTTAAACTTATCTATTGATTTACGAGACTTCTCGCTCTCCTCTTAAATGCATACGCATTTCATATATCACTTTTCCGGCATAGCTGCGCAACTATTGTATTAAAAGAAAATGTATTTCTTGAGTTTTCTATTTGTTTCAGCCCTCGGTGCCTTTTTTTGCAGCCCGCTGACTTTGCCTCCATAATTCAGGGCTTATCGCAGCCAATCGGCCATAATTCTTATGCCTGACATAATGTACCTCACAATGTTGTTTATCGTTGGCAATTTTTCTGCAACTTTTTAGCAATTTACAAAATATGGCATAATTCTGCCGCGGCGGGGCATGATTTTTTACAACATCAACGTGTTGGCTTGTATTATTGCCCACTTATTGACTTAATGTGCATCTAGATAGCGCGGCATGGCAATAAGAACTTATATATATATATATACATTTGTATGTGTGTATATATAAAAGCTGAGATGCTTGCTTAAGATTTCAGTGAAAGTGCACAGCGGGTCGGCTGAGAGATCAGGGTTAGGCAGCTGCGTCACACAAGTCAAATGCCAGCTAATTAAAAGTCTTGGCAAAGGTCTCAGTGACACCAAATCAGGATCATTAATAAGGATTTCGCGACATGCCTTGTGCGTCGTACTACAACAGTTCTCACGTATTGCCAAACAATGTATGTATATATGCATATATATGTGTATGTGTGCAATGAGACAAAAGTCGAAATCGGTAGCAATGCAAATATTTATATAAGTTACTTTTTGTTGCTATTTTTTCTCTTTCAAAATGTCAAATGCGAACAAAAGGGTTAATGAGTTCAGCAGCAACGCAGCTACTTAAAGTCCTGATTAATGATGTATGCCAGTTAAAAATACAAGAACTGCAGCAAATCATTAATTAAAAGCAGGTAAAAAAAATAACTTATGCAAATTTCAATTTTCTAAGGCAAAGCTGTCTCTTTTTTTTTTTTGTTGCAATTATAAATTCATTGAAATGACATTTAGGCGAAAGTTCATCAGTCACTGCTTAGGGTAGCTCCTCCTTATATATATATATATATATATATATATATATATATATATATGTGTGTGTAAAAATCCCTATCATAGTTAAATATAATAAATGCTTTTCAGTTTCTTTTCATTTTTTTTATATTTTCATTTTTTGGCTATATGCAAATTGTCAGCGCTCTCCCAGCGCCACACTCAATTAACTTTGTTGTCAATCAAATGCAAATATTGTGGTTCTGTGGCAGTTCACAAATTTGTTGCTGGCTATTGCGGCTCATTAGAATTGCTCAATTATTCCATCAATATGCATTGTTGTTAATCGAATTTGTGCGCTGTTGCCGCGGCGAGCTAACTTCATGCATTGCGCGTCAAAAATTCATGAATATTTAAATACGCCACAGGGTTAACTTCGGCTTTTTTATTTTGGTTTTTTTGTCGGCAGAAAAAGGTATTTGGCATATTGGTTTTGTAAATTTGCCTGGGAAAGTTTAGCTAGCGTGACATATCAGCTCTATACATTAGCATAAACTTAAAGAAACTTGTAGTTCTTTTAAGTATTCGTTATTTAGCCAACCCGATCTATCAGGCAGTGTTTACACATTTTTCAACACTGTTGTAAAACAACCCATTCTCATCTCAGCGCGTTTGTCCCGCCGCTGCACAGTGGATGATCAATCAAAATCTGAATTTTAATGTTATGCGGTGCATGAAACCAAACAGGAATACAAAAATAAACCATATCCTGAATAACCAATGCCGAACAAAAAGTGTACAAGAATTCACAATGCGACAGCAGCCAACAAAGGGTGCTGCGCTGGTATTTTTCTAACCCTTGTAAAAGGCAGCAAAAAAATATTTGGAAAATTCAAAAAACAAAAAAAAAAGCAAAGGAAAGTAGAATGGAAAAAGCGTTTGACGGGTAACCAGTAGCTGCCACAGCAAAATAGTAAAAATTGTTGAAAATCCTATTAAGCGTTTCCTGGGCGAATTTCACGTCTGTTGCTGAAGGTATCGACAGTTCCTCTCTTTATTTTTTTCGCTTTTCGTTCGTTTTTTCACACCAGAGCAGCAGGCAGCCAAGGGAGTTGGGAATTGTGTGCTACCCCACACTTGACTCTGGTTTGGGTGCTTGAAATGTGCCCCCTCGCTAGTCAGTCAGTGGCTTAAATGTCTAATTTAAATGCATGCGCTTTTAACAGTTGCAGACAGAGATTGATGATTGTTTTTAAATTGGCCAAAGTCTTCGCTCGCATCGCGCATATAATTGCTTACAAATAGAGTCTGGGACAGGGGCCATCAAAAAGCTTTTGCTCATTAACTTATCTGATATATCATAGCCACATATGATATTAAGGGAAGCCCCAGACTTCGTTGACGAGCGCAGGTGCAGATTTTCCCTTCGGCCAACCACCCACAACTCCTTCGCACACACACAACACACACTCACATATGAGGATGTCATCTACTTTATTTTGCAGTTGTTAATTTATGATCTCTAACAAATCAAGTTGGCTATGCTCACTTAACAAAACAAAGGCCAACTTTTTGTGCCTAGGTGTATAAAATTTAAAGCATTTATCGTAAATTTTGATCGCTTCTGCCATAAAAACTGATAACAACAACGCCATGGACATGTGGGGAGCCCCTCGGTCAGTGTGCTCAATATCTCGGACAACCCTTAACCGCACACACACACACACACACACATCCTGTTTGTCGCGCAGACAATGCGAACTATCTCTGATTAGGATGTGGAAACCAATAAAAGGCTACCCACATTTGAAAGTCGACACTCGGCGAGCCACTGCGCCAACTAGAACGGATGTCATTAGGCCTATTTAAAGTAGTTTTGGCCGCAGGCAAATTATACAAAGTATATAAGGCAACGGAAATCGTAAACACAATCCCTGCCACTGCCCCTGGCACTCGCTCAATGCTGGAGCCAATTTATCAGCCAGACTGACAATCCAATTGCAATTCGTTGCGCCTTTGCCTACGGGTCAGAGATTTTGTCACAATGCGCGGCTAGCGCCTAAATAAATGTCAAAATCAATTTTTGGCCGCCGACGCAGACGCAGCAGATAAAACTCGATCCCGACTCGCTTTCAATTAGTGCCGCTCAATTGACAATTTAAAATGCCATTTTTGGTCCTCGCTGCGGCATGTAGTTGCGCCGTAGCTGCCACCGTTGGTTACGCTTAGGTCTCGTACCTTTGATACCATTCAATGCAGTTACAAAGGGGTTAAAGCATTCTAAATCGTCACAGTTCTACAAAATATGGCACAATTGCACTTTTAAATGGTGCACACAAATTTATAGTGTAACGATAGTAATAGAGTCCCACATCGGCTTTATATTTACAAGTTTGAGCCTTGCCAATCAATGCTTAAATTTCTCTTATTACATATCTTTATAAAGAGACAATACAGTTTAAATATGGTGTAGAAAAGGCTTCTAGTCTTCAGATTTGTTGGCAATCAAACTGAAAAAACCAAGCTCTAGGGCCGCAAGTGGATGAGGCCAAAATTCCTTGTTAATTGATTTTATATAATATTGAACTCAAGGCGAGCTATTAAATATATATAAAGTTAGACTCAAGAGAGTAAAGAATTATGTTTGATTTTATTTAAAGAAATTCGTTAGATCAAACATCAAGATATTAGAAATGGAGATTTTACTCAAAGACAACACTAAAAATATTAAATAAATTATAATTAATCGGAATAAATCTATAAACATACTTCTTAAATGCAAATTAAATATTATTTTTTAGAATTAGAACTAAATTAAATAATTATTAACATTTTCTTTACTGAATATTGATTATTATGATTCAATTGATTGAACTTTGATTTAAATTTAATTTAATAAATTTGAAACTGATTTTAAATAAATCTAATATATAAATTTTAATACATTAATTATTTGCTTTATTATTTAATGTATCTATATTTTATTTAAATCATTTGATAAATATTTTTATTGTAATAAATAATATTAATAAAGAATTTTAGAATATTTGTGCAATTTTAATTGTACTTGCCGAGCCCCCAAGTAGATTTTTTGTGATTACTAAATTTTATTAGATTTTTATAGTAGAAATGAAATAAAAAATTAAGTTATTGACTTAGATTGTCAATTTAAACTTTTGATAAATATCAAAATCTTTTAGAAAAATACGAAATTTAAATGTTATTCTCATTCACATATCAATTTATATGCTAAGTAAAGATATTTGTTGATTTGATTTTTAAGTTAACTTCTTGATTTCTAAAAAACGAAGGCAATCTTTAAATTCTTCTGGGCAATATAATATTTTATAATACATATAAATTAATTTTTTCATATTTATAACAAAGCAATTTTTATACTTTCATAACACATGGAAAGCGCTCTTTACTAAAGCTTTTTACAATATTATTTTTATTATTCTTACTTCCATCTATTTCCTTAAGCCAAACCCTTGCTTCAATTCCGCACAGCTGCATCAAAAAAAAAAAAAAAGAAGAAAATATTCTCACAATATTTTGTATTCTTTTTATGGTTTCGTGTTTGATTAATTGCTGCAAATTTACTGCAATTTAAGGCAGCCCTCTTTCGAATCAATCAAAGTGCACACGTCAAAATCAAATCCCAAAATATATCAAAACAATAAAATAAAAGCAGCAAATAAAGGGAAATCTATAAGAAAACATATAAAAAACGCGCCGTCATAAATATTTTGAAAGACGCAAAACCATAAAAATGCAGTGTGAAATTCACAAAAAAAAAACTGAAAATAAAGTAATAAAAAAATTGAAATGCAGCGCGAAATTCACACAGTAAAAAAAAATGTGCTGAAAACAACCCAAAATGCAACTGATATAAGTTTTTGCAACTGAATTTTTATGGGGTTGGGCTTCGGTTTGGGCTTGGTCCTTGGGTTTTGTTTGACGGCGAATCAAGTGGGCAGAGCCAATAAATGCCCATCAATGAGCAGTGCCGAACCTTCTTTGAATGCAGTTTTGAAAACAGTTTAAATTTGATTTGGGTGCAGATTTCGGCTCCTCTGTTGCCGTGATGTTTTTTTTTTTTTTCTTTGGCTTTAGGCAAGGGTTGGGCGCAACCCTTTCAAGTGAAGCGCAACTGGACCGCTGAAGCGTTGCGTCCAAGCGCTAAATAAATCATTTCTCTTCGATTAATTCGCTTGCTGACATGTGGAGAGTGCTGCGCACACACACACGGACACTCACACACAAATTCACACACTCGCTCACATGTGTACATGGGTTACGGATGTTGTGCGAGGCACGGGTAAAGGGTTACGGGGCTTAGCGCTGCGAGAGGGTGACGTTGGCTAAACGGCCGCTACTCATGTCAAATTTTGGCTTTTGCTCCGCTTTGTAGTGGCATGGAAAATTGTTTTTTATGCACGCCGCACCAACTCGGTCATAAGTTATAAATTAGTCGACTTTTCAAGTGCTTTAAAGTCGCTAAAGGGTTTGGGTTTCAAGGAAAAACACTGCCTATCTCGCTCTCTTTGTCTCTCTCTATCCCTTTGGTTGCAACCAATGACATTTCCACGTCATTGATTTCCCCTTTTTTTATGATTTTTATTTTTAAATTGTTGCCTCTCGCTTTGTACGTAACAATTGGCACTTATGTCTCGAGCATTTTTAAGTGCATTGATTAATTTTTATTTTGATCGTTTTGAAATCAATATTGTTTGCAAATTTCTGTAAATACCCTTCCAAGCAGTTGGTCTGTGTAATTTGCCATCATTTGCAACGCCCAAAGCAGTTGTTGCCATCTTTTTTTTTTTTTTTTGCTCTAAGGGTAACTACTTCAGACCATAAACTAATAAGAAGAACTCCTGTAGACTTTATGTAGTGGAAGTGCGTAAAAAGGATTGCTGTCTGGACAGCGTGAGAGAGTTTGAAATTGCAGTTTATAAAATCAAAAGGAAATAGAAAATGTAAAATGAAATAAAAAGAAGCAAGAGAGTTTTGGTATTTAAAGGGAAACTTACAGATAAGCATAATTAAAAGTACTTGAAAAAATCTTAATGTTAAATAAATCAAGTATTCATTTGTATTAATATTTTAATTGATAGATTTTTATTTATCTATGAATTAGTATCAATAGTTAAATTAAAAGAGCAATTCTCATCTTTCATTCATCTGCATTCATTGCATAGCTGCGAGCCTCCTCTTATAGACATGTCTAGATATTCATCAATATATTTAAATACACTTTGAAATAAATAAATATATGGAAACAAATCTATATTTATTTTTATAAAATTACTATTAACTATAGCTAAAGCGCCTTTGGCTTTGCTTCAAATCAATTGACCAAATTAAGTATTTCACGCTCATTCCCACTCTGAATTAAGATCTTTGCATATATTTTCTGCATCCTCTAGTTCATTTATAAAATCATTTTCCATTTTTCCAAAAATATTCAGAAATTATGCATAAAAACTTTATGCTGATTCGACATTCATTATGCCTAAGCCAGATTCGTTCTTGTTTTCAATCAGATTTTATATTGTTTCGTTTCTCACAGATGATTTAAGTGAATTTCATAACCCTTTGTTGATCATGCATGGAAATTAAATAACTTAATCGAGTCACACACACGCCCAAGTAAGTCAGGCACTCACACTTACACACACACACACACAACACACTCTTTCTCTGTCTCATGTACTGACATTATTAACAATTACGTCACGAGCGTGGCTCACTTTTAACCCTAGAGATAATTTAATCAGCGCTACTTCAAGTAGGTAATGCTGTCCACAACAATAATCTACAATAAGAAAGGGAGCAGGCGACGAGAATGTGAATGGGCATGAGAATGAGGACGAGCAGGCAGCGAGCCAGGCAGCAGACAGCAGGCAGCGGCGAGGCAGTCAGCTCATGTGTGAGATTTACGCGTTCGCCTTTCACTCGAAACAACTGAAATCAAAGCGTAACAAATTGCGGGCACAGCGACGGCAGCCGGAGAGGGGCAAACAACTTTCACTGCACGGATTAGCAGCAGGCACGTGACTTTTTTCCAATGCGAAACGCTCGGCTCCGAAGGAACCTTTGTGCGCCGTGCCGCTGCGACTATTGAAAGCCGATTATATAGACGAGTATTTACACTTCATTATTAACATTGATGATGATGTTGACGGAGGACAATGCTCGAGGAGCTGGTCAGCTGGTCAGCGCTGGCTCTACTTAATTATGTCACTTTGAGCGAATTTATTAATTCTTTGCCCTGCCGTGCAAATCGATTTGTCGTTATCTATAGCCATATCTATTAATATGCATTGGGCCGTCCTATTGACATGTGAAGGGTGTGGCCAATTTGCATGCTACTGACACGCGTCTGCCGCGGCGCAGATCAAAGCGACGTCCGGCCCGAGCGGGGGATGTGCTGCTATGCTATGCTATGCAAATAAAAGTCAGCTTGTCAATAAATGTGCTTGGACAGAGGTCAATGAGTGCTACTTAATCAATGTCAGCAGCGCAAAGCCTGGGAAGATTTGACTAAATGCCATGATGCATGGCTGTCAGAGAGGCAACGAGCGACAGCAAAATAAAGACATAAGTAAAGTTGTCTTTGAATATATTATAAGTAATCTTGCTGACACATAACATGGTTCATAAAATAGATAAGAACAGTTTATTATATAAGAAATGTGAGCACAACTAAGAGCTGCAGCAGTTGAATAAATGTTTATAGATAGATTTGACAATAATATATATAAAAGCCTGTAAAAAAAGATATTCCCAATAAAAAACTATTATTTTTAGAATATATATTTAAAATATAGAATATAAACAAAAAAATGCGAGATTGCAAGTCTCTGGCACAGAGGTAACACCAGCGAACGAACCACACGATTTTGCTAATAATTAATTTGAGCCCAAGAAGCAGATTATTAAACCATTTGCATATATATATAAAATGGAATCAAAAATATAATCATAATATATTTTATTTTTAATAAAATAATTGAAAGAAAATATATTTCAAAATAATAAATAAATTATTAATTCAGAAATCTAGCTTTGATAGAAAAATCATATTTACAAAGAAATTTTTATTTTATATTGTATTTATATATAAATATTAATTATAATTAATATATTATTCGCCTAAATATCTTCGAAAATTATGTTACTCCAATAATACAAAAAAAATATAAATTCATATATTATACAATTTCTAATTATTATATATAAAATAATATTTTGGTATATATAAAACCAATTTAATATAATATATAAAATAAAATTTTTATATAATATATAAAATTATATAATTTGATATAATATATAAAATAAAATTTGTATATAATATATAAAATATAAATTTATATATTTAATAAATTTCTATAATAAATTTACATGCACAGAAATAAATTTCTAAGACAGCCAAAAAGCAAATTTTACGTAAGTACTTCCCAAATCCCAAATAATTTGTAGATAAATTATATAATTATAATATGAAATCTATGAAGTATTACGTACAGCCGAAAAGGTTACATTTAAACTAAAATAACTAATCTATACTAAATACTGCATAAACAGTACAATCAATATTTCAATTGAATATTAATAATAATCTCAATAATAGCCTAAAAGCAAGCTCATGCTCATCATATTTCAATAATCATAACAGAATAGATTCCCAATTATAAGTGCATTGTAAGGGAGCTCAATGAAAGGGAATCAGAGTAGTAGTAAGCATCAGCTCGGCCGGCTCACACTGCGTCAGCGCTGTTGGTGTCTAATGATTAGCCAACTACCAAAGTAGGCGGCATTGATATAATGGCAAAGCCAGCAGCTAAGAGCCGCACGGACAGTAAGGGAGTGGGGAAAGGCTAAGCTGAACTCAGCTCGACTGCAACTCAAACTCCGACACAAGCTCAAGTCTACTCAAACGCAACTCAACTCTTTGTCAAGCATTTTCAATTTCGTTAATGACCCAAAAGTGCCGTAAAGCAATTTATACACGGTCAGGAGGAGGTACCCAGAGCTGAGCCCAGCTCACTGACACAAGACAAATAATAGCGCAGCAGGACATTGACAACAACACCCGATGAAACGAGAGCTGCCAGATGAAAACTCAGGAAAATGAGGCAGAGACACAGACAGACGGAGAGTCTATGGCAACTGGTCAGTAATTGACTGCCGTTGCATGCTCGATGGTCGACGGCTGTTGGCTGCCTGCTTCGGTCGCTGGCCAAACGCCGATAATGAAGCGCAATTGTTGAACGTGGCAACAAATTTTTTTGGAAGCAGCATACAAAGTGCAACTGCAGCGAGAGGGGCGGCAATTAATCATATTCCGGGGCCAGCAGTTGGCCAGACTGCGTACGAATGACTTCTTTTATGGGCACTCATAAACCATTGACCGTATACCCTAGGTTATTTTCAACTAATTTAAGGTGTTGCCCCCAATGCCAGACATAAATAAATCATTAATTTTCCTTGGCCAAACACTTGGAGACTTTTTACAAATGCATTTTGTGGCAAACGCATATGTAAGTTCGTTTTTTTTTTTCTATTTCTATTTCCATTTCAATTCCAATTCTATTATTTTTTCGGGTTTTTAGGACCGCCTGCGGTTTTGTGGGTGTTGACACACGTTTAAGCGCTGGGAAATAGTCTGGAAACTGGGCAATGAATCACAAGATTAATGAAACGATAAGGCTTGAGCACTAAATGTCAATCTAGCAATCTGAAGAAGCCTTCACTCTCTGTCTGTCTCTCAGTATCTCGCGCTAAGCACCACAAACAATTAACTCAGCTCCACCTATCGAAGACCCCCTTCAACTCCAAGCTGGCAAAGAAAATCCACTGGTAAGTTTTCCTTGCCTTTGATATTTGATTTGCCTTTTCCGTAGTATCTATGTAGAACTTCGTTTGTGGTCATATTGCGTTTCACTTTTGCTCCACTTTCAGTTTTTGCGTCAATTTGCGTTGGGGGCGTTGTTTGCTGAAGTCAAGAAACTGGGTCACTGCTGTGGCTCAGGCTCGGGGGCGTGCAAGTGCCTGCCCCGCCTGGGTTACTGTACTTTCCGGACGGCAGGCAAAAAAAAAAAAAAAAAAAAAATCCAGAAAATAAAAATCAATAGCGCCTCGCTTGTAATTAGCTTTCGCCTCAAAGTGCATGCGAAGTTCCGTTTCAACTCAAGTGACTCATTTGGCCATACGAGAGAGAAACCCATTATTTTAATACCCATTGGCATGCCTGGGGACAGAGAACTTATGCCCGCACTTGAATTTAGCTGCGACTTATGTGAAAGAAGTATACTCTGACTATAAATATTAGGGAGTAATATGTAGATCATAGCTCAGACTAAGGCTATGTTAAGCTCATATTTAGGCGATGTGCTAATTCAGGTAAGTCTCAAATTTAGCTCGGCCATTAACTAATTTATTCGATTCAATTAATAATATTAAAATAATATAATTAATAATAATAAAGTAAATAAAAATTAAATAAAATAAATAAAAATTAAATAAAACTAATAAGAAATACTTAAACATGATTTTTTTCTCAATTCATTATATTATAAAATTGTATTAAATAAAAAATTTTAAATTAATTTTTAAAATATTCTTTAAATGAAATATTAAAAAATGTCAACTTCCCCTAATTGTTTGATTTATTTTAAGATTAACTTGAAACATGTGTTTCGCAATTAAAAACAAATATTTTATCATTAATTGACTCTCAAATTCCAAACATAATTGGCTGGCTGCCTGGCTGTCTGGCTGTCTGGCTGGGCTGACTGCGATCCTTGTGCGCGAGCAGGACACGCGACTAAAAGTGCTAACATTTGCATACCCTACAATTTCCGAGTCGCTTATCGTTGCCAAAAATCAAGCCACACGCGAAAAAAAAACCACACCATATAGAGAAAAGAAAGAAGTGAACAATGCTTAACCCTATGAAAATGGGCCCTGCCCGGCTGGGTCAGACGTAGGACCCTAATTTCCAGGTCGCTTGTTGTCATGTCACGACAATTAAATATGCTCAGTGCGCTTTTGCGCGATTTAAATTAAGATAATGCGGCAAATTAGCGACCCGAAATGTTTGCATAATTATCATACAAACATTTTCGACTGTCCGAGTTATCAGCGAGCGTCGATCATTTGTCACAGATGTTGCATTTTGGGCCACAATTATGCTCTAGGGGCTGCTGATGACTTGAGCATTTCCGCAGTTAACTTTATTTTTCTATCACAATGTGAAACTCTCTGGCTGTGTGTGCGTGTGTGAACTGCGGTGGCTTTTAAGCAGCGTAACCTTTTAATTTAACCCTTGCCGCAACTTGTGGCATGACACCACAGAAATATGCTCTGGCAAAAACTGTTTTCCCTTCAAGGTGACATATTGGTTTTGCGATAAGCATCGGTAAATGCATGTGGGCGAAAGGGTTGCCCCTTGGCTAGCCAAGGGTTAACAGCCCGCCCCGAACGGACGTTAGACAATGCCAGCTGGCAAACAAAGGTGAGATTTGTTTTATTTAATAAAGGAATATTGGAGTCTCAAAGGTCTTGGTAGATCAGTGAGATTTCTGGCTATCTTTGAAGTGAAGTTCAACTGTTTGTATGCATTTACTGAATTAAACTACATTTTCTGCTCACACAGTAAACTGTCAATCGTAGTTAAATCAAAGTAAACCTAGGCAATTAAGATTTTCCTTATTCAATCTCTACATCAGTAACGAGCTTGATCTAAACAGCTACGGGATGGAGTCTAGCATGAAAACAGAATACCAGAGCTCTGCAATGTTTTCGAATATACAAGCCGATGCGGATGATAGTGATAGTGATACTGAATATGCAGTACAGTATCCAGCATCGGCTATACAAACAGAACTAAGAGTGAAGGGGTAAGTAAAACAATTATGAAAAAATTCTTTATAGACATGCAAAAATATAAATAATATAATTTCCATTCATTAGCGGCAAAAGTTCTCAGTTCGTCTGTAAGATAAGAGTCATCAATAAATTGTTCCTCTATAACATCGTTCATTTAATTACAAACAGATCCCACTACAGACGCGAGTAAGAAAAATAATTATGAAAGTGTATTCGAATATTGTGGCTATGCTCCATCCCATGCTTTTTGTGAAAATTGTGATTCTCAAATCTTTTCCAGTGATTCTAATGAGAACAACTGTCTAATGAACAGCAGACAGACTGCTGATAGTCAAAATTATGCAGTCGATGCCTGCGCTTGGGCCCAGCCAGACCAAACTGAGTTTCAATACTCAGATATGGGCAATACCGAACATGACTTTGGCTTGTTTCGTAATACCGCCGGCTTGGATGCCTTCGATCCACAGGAAAGTCAAGATGGTGCTTCATACTTGGAAAAGCAAGCATATGAGATTTGGTATCAGAGTCTAAATGTGAATTCATCAAAGCTGTATTCAAGCCCGCAAGTGCACACAAGTCCACAACAATTTAAAGAAGACTATTATCAAGAAAATACGCTTTCACTGGAAAGCCAACATGAATACACCTCCAATTATCAATATTCATACTGCAAGGGCAATAATTTCAATCACTTCCCAAATACAACGCTCAGAGACACAAACTTGCCCAGCGACATGAGCGAAGCCTATCCTTATTACACTGAGAATTCGTTAGCTCCAGACGAATATTATGAAGGTGACCCGCAATTTCCATTAGAAGAAAATTACCCATACGAAAATATAGAATCTCAATCAGTGCAGGAATATGCCAAATCAAATAGTTTCATATAAACTATTTATTATTGATCTTCTGGTGATTTATTAAAATTTAAAATTGATATTTCCAAGCGTATGTAAATTTCCAAATGAATCCAACAAATAAATGAGAATCCTTTAAATATTTTAGTTTAATTTGATGTATATATAAAATTAAATTAGATACGTATATAATTATTAAAATAATATAATTATTGAAATTATATAAATATATGTAGTAATTAATGGAATGTTAAAAACATATATTTTTAGCTTATTTTCAGTTAGCAAAAAACATTTATTTTTAACAAAAAAAAATATGTGAAAATATAAAAAAAAAAAATAATAAATATTTTAAATCAGAATAATTGCTATGAGAAAATCATATTTTTTTAAATTTTTGTATATATTCACATGTAAATAAAAAAATTTAATAAATATAATTTACATATATTTATTACAATTTGTATTACAATTTTTTTTTTATTTATGTGTGAATACATAAATATTTTTAAGCACATATGATTTTCTCTATTATTCTGATTAAAAATATTTATTAATATTTTTTTAATATTTTCACTTATTTTATAAATATATTTTTCTAATATATAAAATATAATTTTATATTAAAAAAATATTGCAACAAAAATCACAATTTACGTGAATTTTCAATAGGATTTCCCGAAACCCAAATTATAAAACAGTTTTGTTTTTTGATAATATTGTTTTTTTGTATAAAATTGTATTTATTTTCAAATGTCTTATAAAAATGTTGTAATTGGCTTACATTATTTGTTGTAAGCATTGGATTAATTTATATTCTTCTTTTTTTTTTGCTGCATTCACAAAATGTCCGAAAGAAAAACAAAATTTGTTTTGTAATTTTGCTAAAGTCAATAATAATCGTAAAATATGCTTAATAATTTGTATTTATCTTTTTTGTCATTGTATCAAAATTGCTTAAATATGAAATTTGTATTTTAATTTTTGTGTTTTAGTTCATTTTGGTTCGGCGGTTCTTCTGTAATTTATTGTAGTTATTTTTTTGTTTTTTTATTGACACACATTAAATGTTTTTATTTTTTTTTTGTATATATAAAAATTGTCTGCTTAGAAACTATTTTGTACAATGTTGTTGTTGTCTTTGTTGTATTTCATTTGTTACATTTGTTGGTTCGGTAAGAATATCATAATTTATAGTTTTGCTCTCTTGTTTGCGGAAAGGAAGGGGAATACATTTATATTTTTACTCTAGTAGAAATGCTAAAATTTGACATTTAGTTGTACATATATATATGTGTGTATATATATATATATATATATATATATATACTTAGTATGTAGTAAGTGGCATATGTATATATGATAGTGTGCTTAGTGTTTTATTTGCTTCTGACGACTGTTTAGTTGTAGACACAGATTCTAATTAGTTGAATGATATATTTATATATTTTTTAAGTGTTTCTCTCTTGTATTCTTTTCTTCATTTAAATGAAATAATATTGAAATGAATATGTTTTGCAGCTGCTACGCCTATTTGAACCAACTTTTACAACCCGAAACCTTTTGACATTTTGAAACTTAGGCTGACAAAATGTTCATGCTTTCATGAGCTCTCGCTGTAACTACCAAAAAATGTTGACACCAAAAAGTACCAATAATATTATATCACTTTCAGCAAATTGATGACAAATTTCGAATTTTGAATTTTCTTAAAAATCGTTTAAATACTAAAAATATAAAATACAGTTTCATTTTGGTTAGCACTTTCAAATTTACAAAAAAATACAACTCCATTCCGTCCATCCCATTCAGAAAAATCACAATGCGCTTTGATTGAGCTGCCACCAAAAAATAACTGTACAATAATAGTCAGTTGGGTTTAGTCTTTGCGTCTCATGGCCAAATCTACTCCTGCTTCGCATCTGTCACATCTCCAACATCGGCATCGGCATCGGCATCAGTTGCTGCTCCAGCTGCATCCGCCTCGCTGACGCCGCTGCTAATCTCGAATGAGATCTGTATGACTGTTGGCCGACGCTGCGCGGGATTGTAGCTGTAGAGTCGCAAGGCGTAGCAGAAGATCTGAGCCAACAGCTCCCAGCAGCCAAACTCCGACATGGACATGGCGCCCTGTTCGCGGCCCAGCGGCACTGAAATGTTGGCGCGAAACTGTGAGCTGCCGTTGCGTTGTTGTCGTTGTTGCTGCCGTGGCTGTTGCTGTTGCGGTTGCGGTTGTCGGGTCTCGTTCTGCCTGGCACTCGTTGGGCTGGTGCCGACGCCGCCTGCTGCTTGTTGCGCACTTGCTTGTTGCCTGCTTCTGGCCAACAGTTGCGCCTGATCGGGTATAAAGTAAGCGATTGCCATTGTCTTATTTGTCTTTTTAATTTTTTTTTTTATAGCTCAAATGTCACTTGATGCACTTTTTCACTTAAGTCTTTGTATTTTGTCACTTTTAATGTCACCAAAAAACTTTTCTCTATTTGGCGCCAAAACGAAAACTTTGCATTTTCCGTATTTGGATTTTGTCGTTAAATAATTTTGCCGTTTACGAGAGCTGCTCTAGCGTCTGCTGCTGCCTTTGCAAAGGTTCTGCGTGGACTGACTGTAAATATCCTTGCCGCAGTCACTTTTATCAAATAGCTGCGCTGCCAGCGACGACGACGTTGACGACTTCGTTCGTGCTTCCTAGGAAGCAACACGGCGCTCGCTCAACGAAATGTCACCCCCCTTGGCAAACACACACACACACGCACACACAGGCACACACTCGGTGTCGGCAGTGGTGGCGGATGGAGTGTGTGTGCTTTGTTTATGCCAACAACCAACCAATTGAACCACCAACCACAGCCACTCACACCACCAGCCGTTGACAGTAAGGAGCGACGGGCGCAGTTCCCATTTGCCACCCCAAAAAAAAAACTCGCAGTCACAGTCACGACAGGGCTTTGGCTTTGTTACCTTTCCGCGAGAGAGTTAACTGCATAGAGAAAGACAGAAAGCAAGAGAGAGAGAGAGAGAGGGAGAGAGAGAGAGCGGGCGCGCACACAAAAACCAGAGCGCCTTACGTTACGACGTAAAGTAACGTAAGCCAGCGACTGAGAGGGTAGCTAATGCAATTTTCGAACGAGGGGTTTTCCTTCACTCAGTGTGCTCTATGGCTCTATGTTAGGGCAACTTCACAACTAAGGGGAATATTTTCGAAATTCGAATTCCATTGCGAGCTCTTTGCTTCGCTGGGAATCAACAATTGTGTGCAGCTAGCAGTTCCCCTAATTGTTCGAAGTTCAGAAAAATATCATTATTATAATAAATATATTTATTATAATATTATTATTATGTATAATTAAATAAATTTATTATAATAATATGTTGAATTATTTTTACAATATTATTATGTATAATTATATTTATTATATATATAAATAGTATTAATTAAAAAAAAAAAAAGGATTTTCTATTTCGTTTGGTAATTTATTAATTAAATTTAATTAAAGGTTAGAAAAGGCGCCTTAACATGTTTTAATTTCACATCTATTTTAAGGCTTTGTAGGTACGAAATATTTATGAGGATGGACATAAAACATCGCTAGAAAAATTATATATTATTGATAAAGACATTAAGCTGAGTCCATCTCATCATTTATCTATGCATTGACGCACATAAGAAAATATTTAAATATATTATAACAATAAATAATATATTAATAATAAATCTGTATAAATTCGAAATATATTAAGCATCTAGATAAAACTTTCTGCTTTAGTAGCTACTGATGATGTAAAGAGTCTCTTATAGTATCTTCTCGAAATTTTAAGCACAAAAAGAATGTATGTATATCCGTTAGACAACACATACCACAAGGCACCTCCCAATCAGTTACTCTTACCCACATCGATTTCTGCTACTTTTTCTACTGAAGCTGCTTTTCGCAAACCTTAAACTTGGCCCGTTTGACGCACCCACTCAAGCCAACGGGAATCCGCTGTTAGCCTTGAAGCAAACAGTTCCGGCGCTAGCAAACATTTGCAAACTGACGCTAGGAACGACCTTGAGGTCCCCCTTTATGCTACACAGCGAAAAAGAGCGAGAGCTTGCTCATCCATTATGATAAACCACTTCCTGCTAGTTCCTGCAGTCCACACACTTAAGTAAATGCCATTTCAGCTAGTTACAATTTTGAATGAAGGGCAGAAACTATTGTCGAAGATCTAATGCTCTTTGAATGGTTATTAGTGGGTGAAAAAATGCTAAAATATTTTTATAAGTCTTTTAATTATGCAATTTAAATTATTATTATTATTAAATTAAATATATTAATTCAATTTAATTAAATAACATTTATTAATTCAATTTAATTAAATAAAATTTATTAATTAAATTTAATTAAAATACATTTATTTATTCAATATAGTTCTTTTTCAAGTAACAAATTTTGAATATTTTTAAATTAATTATTAAAAATATTTATTTCTTTTAAATAGTGTTTCAGCAAATACTTAAATTAAAATAATTTATTCAACTTTTTAATTATATTAAATTTAGATAAATTATGTAGCCCTATTATAAAACACGTCTCCTCTGCTCTGTGCTGCTCTCTCAACTAGATGTTCACAAACTCCACGACTAAATCATGGTAACTACACAAAAAGTAAGTATATATTTAAAATGCCAAACGAGCTTTTTTTGCCGCTTGTTGCTTGTTGCTAGGGGCGTGCTCCATGTTTCAATGTCAGTGCCAAGGCCAAGTAGCTGCCATTTGCCGCACACACAGCCGGCACATGGTAAATTCGCCTCCTCCAAAGCTCTGTCTGAATTTCAAGGACACGCCGGCCGGCTATAAGCGTCGCTCGGTGCGTGTGACCTTGACAATGAAAATGGTTTAGGGAGCGCTCCCTACTGACGTGGTGCGTGGTGCGTGGGCGGCCAGCGCCACAGCACAGTTGGCACAGTTGACAGCACGTGCTTTTTATGCGGGTATTATGTAAAGCTTTCAAGGTCGCACAATATTGATTACAGACAACTGTGCGTTTGGCGTGAAATGTCACAGAAAAGTTTCAGCTTGCAGTTGAGAGAATGAAGACGTTAAGGATTTAATATAAATAATAAATGATATTGGGTTTGAAAATGGGGAATTGTTTGAGGAGATTTATGGTATTTGATGCAATCATGAGTCTAACTTGAAACTAGGGAATTATTTGTTTGAAGCCTGGACATAGATATTATCCTGATTAGTTGTATATATAATTGCATAATCAAAGTCATGAAGACACAGTTAATCTAAGAACATTTTTCTCTACCGCGGAATAATCTGCAGCTTTAGCCCCACTTCAAGTTAAGCCTTAACAGCTTCCAAAAACTTGCTGCTGCGCTCTGGCAGTCAATGCTTATCGGCAATAAGCAGCTGCCGCAGCTGCACAACTGCACTTGAAGCTCATTAAAAATTTGCAGCAGCCAAGTTGGCAGGTTGCATTAAAAGCGCCGTGTGGCATATCAAAAGCTGACACGCACACACACCCGCTCAGTGTACGGCAATGAAATGCAAAAGTGCACTTTACACATTTGTGCGTAATGATTTTCCATTAACGTAAATTTGACATAACAGCGGAGTGAAGAGTATAAACGTAATTACAAGAATGCCAATGCTTAAAACAACACACGCAGCGGCACAGCCACCCACTCAACCACCCACCCACCGGGAAGCAGCTCGGCAGGCATTTGATAAATGCCAATGGCATTGCCTGCCCGCAGCTGGAGTACTCCTCCAATCAGTAGGCGTGGCATGGCTCGAGCCTGATTGTCACACAAAATGTTGCGGCTGCCGACATGAACTCCATTCCAACTGCTATTACGGATTCACTCCTGCTCTCTCCCACTCCCACTCCCACTCCCACTCTCCCACTCGCTCTCTCCTTCTCTTTTTATATGCCGACTGCTGTTAATGGTAATTATTTATTTTGGACAGCAGTTGTATAGACTTTTCATCATCGCCATAAACATAAAATTTTATGTTAATGATGCTGTTGATGCTGCTGTTGCTGTTTTGTTATTGCTCTGTCTGTTTCATATTGCATTTGTTGCTGTTAATGCGAAGTCGTGCGATAAGGTGAGAAGTGGAAACTTTGACACTTTCGAAATTTTGAAGAATTTAAAGAAAGTTTAAGCAAAGATTAAGGACTGCAGATAAAATGGGATTTTACTGCAACTCAAAAGGAATATGTTTATAAAGCCTAAAAATAGTTTTAACATTTTATATGATTCTCCCTAAAATTGAATAAAATGGAACTATCCTTGGACTCAACAGAATTTTTAGCATATCCTGTAAATAGTCACAGTTAATATGATTTTCCATATTTTTGATTTAATATGATTTTCCATAAAATATAATAAAATTTAACTAGCCTGGGCCACAAAACGTAGGACCTTTTTATATATATATATATATATATATATATATATATATTTACATAGTCTGAAAATAGTGAAATCACACAATTATTTATGAGATAAGATGGGAATTTCCTTGGATTATTAACTATTTAAAAAAAAGGATGTATTCACACAATTTAAAATGATCTCCCATAGACAGTATATTAAAGCAAAAATAGTTACAGATCAAGCTCAAGGTAGAATCAGTCTCTTATAAATTGTATAAATTTCTTATAAATTTATAAAATAAATGTCCATAGTAAATATTCATAAATGATTTCATTTTTATTTAAATCATAAAATAAAATAAATTTGGAGTCCCTAACAAATATTCATAAATAATATCATTTCTTTTAAAATCATAAAATAAATTTACAGTCCCTAACAAATATTCATAAATAATTTCATTTCTTATAAAATCATAAAATAAATTTACAGTCCCTAACAAATATTCATAAATGATTTCATTTCTTTTAAAATTATAAAATAAATTATCAGTTCATAATGCTCTACACCAGCTCCAGCCTATCCATAAATGATTTCATTTGCAGCTATCTATTTGGTTGCCTAGCGATTTGAATTTGAAACAGATGCGCCTTCATTGGGCTTTTATTTTATTGTTACGCAATATTTGTTGTATTTATATATATAATTTCGGTTATTAAGAATTTTCCTGCAGTTACAACTTTGGCTCAGGCAATATCCCTTACTCCACACATATGCTACGCAGCACTTGAGCCCCTCGGCTCGAGACCTAAAGAGTCCCAATTGTGCCGCTGTGTGTAACTACTTAAGCCTCATCATCCGCGTTTTAATGCCCATCAGCTTGCAGTCGGCAGCAACAACAAGTTCATTGTGTGCCCACAACTTTCCACAACAGACACACACACACACACACACATACTTTCACTGTGCTGTGCAATTATTTCATGCATTGTTCAAGGATTGTTCGACTGCTTTTTGCAAAAATTTTCTTTGTATTACGTGGAAGGCAAAGTGTTGTCAGGGGATTTACGCGCTCACAATGAAGAGGCCAGCGCAACAGGAGAATGAGAATGAGAATGAGAAGCAGTGCCTGGCCGAGAGCCAAACGGATATGGCAACAATGCGCGCCAGTCGGTCCGAACGGAAAACAATTGACCAGGAGGTTGAGTCGAGGATTACGCATCAGTTTACAAGATGCGCTCGGCACTTAATGATTTTCACTTATGCATTGCAGACATCATGGCCATGCCCATGCCCATGCCCATGCCCATTCCGATGACGATTGCGAGTCGACTCGAGTCGATGATGGTTAGCCATTTGCCAAAGTGCATCCCGGCCGGCCCATCAAGTGTCTCTCGTGCTTGCCACTCGAACCTTGCTATGCTTTTGCTAATCTATATGTAAATTTCGCACAGCACAGAACACGATACTTAGGGGCCAGATAACAAGTGTAAACTAACGGTCGAACGAAAGCCTGTCAACAGCTTGCTTCGTTAATACCCTGTAACAGACACAAGCAGGGCATTATAATTTTGGTTTCAAATTGAGATTAGGCACTGGGAGGGATTTGTGCTGACCAATGCGCACATGTTTGAGTTGGAAAATGAACTCGCATGACATATCCTGAGCTACCCTTATCCTTATTAAGCACACACTTAGCAACAGTCACAGACGCCTTCGCTTGCAGATGACGTCATGTAAAGTGTTTGACAAATGGCTTAAAAGGGCTAAGACAAAAAAGAAGCTGACAACATACTAAAAACTTGACAAAGTGTTGGCAAGTGTCATGCCCAGGACGAAGAATAACAGACCACGCACATCCTTTCAGCCGTTTTGCATATGTGTGTTTGTCAACTCTTGTCTAAGTGTGCGTAAAAGATAAATAATCATGTGATATCATCAGCATGACGAGGCGTTGGAGCGTCTCCAAGCGCGCCAAAAAATTAATTTCATACATTTTAAAATTTCAATTTATTTTGCTGCGCACGAATGCGCGACGTCTTCAAGCAGACAACGCACACCCACAACAAACTCACCCACACGAACCCAAAACCAAACTCAAACCCAAACCAAGCACAGCTGCCTCTCATATGAGCGTGTGTCCTGGACTTGGCTTTTGTTTTTCTTTCCGTTCGCCTTCTGCTGCTCGTCCTTTTTTCACACTTGTCACTTGCATTTTTGACATTTCTGTTAGTTAAAGGGCAACAGACGTGAGGGGATTTATTTGTATATGGGATCGGGCTGGCTGTTAGCGCTCGTTGTCAGCCGTTAATTAATTATGTGTATGCAGTCGGACTGACAGCCTGGCTAAGTGCACTGAGCTTCTTCTGCCAAAGGGCCAACCACTGACTCTCACTTGAGCATACACTGGATACGTCCATTTGGAATGCATCCACCGTAATTAACGAAGAGCAATATGAGATTGAGACAACTTACTCAGAGATATTTCGGATGTGCACGCAGCTATAAATACATCCAGTTGCAATTTGTGTAATCCTTTAATGAGCACTTCTCCTCGAGTTGGAGCTGCATAAGGAGAAATTTTTATTAGTAAAATTGATAAAAATTAATTATATATATTTGTGCGTTTGCTTTACATGTTATAAAATTGAAGCATTTCGTCATTCAGCTGCTTGACTGGATGTAATATTTAACAATTTATAAGATATTCCAACCGAACGCTCCGATTCCTGATGCACTTTATATAATCCTTTAACGATGCACTGGTAGCCAGTCCCTCTCTAATCGGAGCTGTATAAAGAGAAATTCTTATTAGTGAGAGAAAATTTGATCAAATTTTACAATACAAATTTAGTTTAATTAAATTGCTCTTGGACTTTTCAAGCCGAGTCAGCATATTACGGATTATAAGAAAGAATTAATTCTTTAGTTAATTAATAATTATTAATATTAAGAGAAAAATTTCATAAATTTTAAATGTACAAACATTTTTATATGTGTTATACTTCATTTATTATTTATTAATTTATATATTTCTTTTTTTTTTTAAATTATTAATTTTATGAATAAGAGAAAATTTGATAAAAATTAATTATACAAATTTAGTTTAAAAATTGCTGTTGCACTTTTTAACTCAAGTCAGCATAATCCATGATAAGAAAATTAACTCTTAATTTCTTAATAATTTAAATATTATTTTTGTACATATTAGTAATAGAATATATGATCAAATTTAACAATACAAATTTACTTTAATCTAATTGTCATTTATTATTATTATTTATTATTATTATCATTTATAATAATTATTATTAATAATATTACTAGATATATTTGATCAATCTGAGCTATACAAGTTATTTTACCCAATTTTTATAGTTTTTTTATTATCAATTTATTAATTATTAAATTAATTAATTATTAAATTTGATCAAATTTAATTATACAAATTATTTATTAATTATTATTAATATTTTAAAATTATTAAGAATAACATTTGATCAAATCTAATTATACAAATATTATTAATAAATAAATATTATAATTATTAAAATTTTAATAAAATAAAAAATAATTATTCAAATTTATATTTTATATATATTTTTTAAAATTATATTAATCAATTGCTATAGCTTCTTAGTATTAATTAATTAATATAATTATAATTATATTATTATAAATTAACTAAGAGAAAATCTGAAAAAATTTTAGGTTCAAAATTAACTTTAATTTAATCCATATAATTATTTCTCTTGGACTTTTCCTCGTCTCAACACTCACTAAGATCCATAATAATAAGAAAGAGTTGAGTAGATGCAATCTAAATTTCGTGCATAAACAGAGTGAATCCCCTAAGAGTTCTGTTCTATGCCAGTCACTAAAACAAGTAATCGGGGAAAAAGAAGTTTTTATAGCTTTTTGATTAGTTTGGAGCGCTTTAAGCCACCGCTGGGAGTCCAAGTGAAGTCAATTTAAATTAAAAGAAACACGCGCTGTTGCATATTGAAATGTTTACCAATTTTTTGTTGGTGGCCAGTGGAGAGAGGGGAGGGGGAGCATGGACAAAAGTTAAATTGCAGGTATTTAAGCATTTTATATAAAATTCATCATCATCAGGCGGACGCGCCAGAGTTAATGAAGAAGTGCCACACGCTGCCGGGAGTGCTAAAACCCCTTGGCTCTTGGCCCCTGGTCCCTGTCCCCTGTTCCATGGTCCATGGCCAGCCGGCACTCTCCTCTGCATTATTTAGCACGTCAAAAAGTTCATAACTGCGCTGCGCTCGTGAATTGTAATTTTTCTTTCGCCAACGCGCACACTTTCATTACTTCATCACTCCAGGACAAGAGCCAGAGCTCAGCGCAGAAGGTGGAGAGAGCGCGCTGGAGCCCGGTAGTGCGCGCCATTTATTATGCTATGAAATTTGAGTCTGAGTTTTGTTTATGTATAAAAGACGACGACGACGACGACGACGAAGAAGTCGTGGCGAGAGTTTTTCATTTACTCCTTTTTATGATTTTCAAGTTAATGTTCATTTATGGTGGTTACACGTCGACTTTTGGAGTTTGTTTAATTAGACGGTGTGGATTTTATTTCAAAGGAGTTGAGCCAGCGAATAAAAGACTCAGCCGAGGAAACTCCAACTGGGAGTAAACAGAAGTTGTTTATGTTTAATCGCGAAGCGAATAGGTAAATTTGTTAAGCAAGAAGAAGTGCTGGCCTCAAACTAAAGAAATATATTTCAGTTCTGTTTCCATTAAATTCTAATGTGCATCAATTATAGCCAAAAAGAAGAGAAACCTTTCGAAAGAAACTCTTTAGTCTGCGCTCAACTTATAAAATTTTACAACACGCAGCGCTGGCAGCTGGTCTTAAAGGTTTTACAGCTAAGCTGCTGGGAATTGGCATTCACAGAGTATATGAAGGAAGCTATATCTACTTGTTTGCCCTGCAGCCAGCCAGAGCAGCAGTCGGAGCACCTGGCTAATACCGAAACCCAAACTGGCACTGAAATTGAGTCTTGGGTTTGGCAGCCGCCTTTGCACTGGCTCTGTTCATGTGGCTTATGCCATTTAATATGCATTTTGTGTTATATTTAATATGCAGCCAGAAAAGCCAACAAGCCAACAAGCCAACAAGAAGCCAAGTCAAATTGCAGTCGACTTAATGTGCCGCTGTTGCATTCGGGAATACCCAAAGACGATGAAGACGTTGAATATGTGGAGCTGGCTGGCTGTTGATGGCTGTGTCGATGGTGTCTGGCATTGGGCAGGCGTCGTCGTCTTTGGCTTGCGCCAATCATTTCACTTTGGGGCATTGTTACGTGGGAAATTCGTTATGATAGCAGGCACTTTGCGAGTCATACCTGGGTCTCATTAGGGCGCCCAGTTTGGCACGTCAAATTGCTTGAAAATTGCTCGGAAATTGGCATCGGCATTGGCCAACGGTACAGTCAAGCTCATCATTGTCGTCGTCTTTAATGAAGCACAATACCCAGAAAAGGAAGGCAATCGAAATGGGCCACAGCGCAGCGCTAACGCACAAAAGGGCCTTGGGTGTGTCTCTGTGTGTGTGTGTGTGTGTCGTAATAACCCTTCTTTAAGAAGCAAACGCCCTTAATCAGCACAGCGGGCAGCTGCTGTAACTACCCCAAGCATAAATCTATTGTCCTAGGTCATTCAACCTCAGCAAGCAAACCTCAACCTTAAAAACGCATGCGAAATGCCATTTGCGCTTTTATTTTATATATTCGCGAAGCTGCCGCATAAAATGTGCACAAGGAAACCAAATGCATTACACAAGAAATGCCAAGCATTACAAAATGAATGACTAAAATATATCCTGTAAGGAATTTGTATGAATTTTGAAAATATATATATATTAATAAAATTAATATATAAGAACATTTAAGAAGGAAAGTTTATATATATCTAGCTAAAGGAAGTTATGTCTATAAAATTTCAGTATTTAAATAAGAGTATTTAAATCTGAGTATCTAAATCTAAGTCTACATCTTACCTATGCCGAAGAAAATATATAATAAAAAAAAAGAAATTTATATATATCTAGCTAAAGGAAATTATGAAGAAAATATATATTAAGAAAATTAATATGTAAGAATATATCAGAAAATTTATATATATCGAGCATAAATAAATTAAGTCTATAAAGCATAGAAAATTTGAGTATCTAAATCTGAGTATATAAATCCAGTCCATAACTTTTCCTATGCCGAATATTATATATATCAAGCCAAATAAATCTGTAATTTATATAATAAATAATAAAAGAATCTGTTAGTAAGAATTATGTAGTTAAAAAAGAATTTAACAAAAGAAGCTAAAATAAGAAAATTAATACAGATGGAAATAAATTATGTCTATAAAGCATAGGAAAATTTGAGTATATAAATTTGAGTATCTAAATCTAGTCTAAATATTTTCTATGCCAAAGAAAATATGTATTAAGAAAATTGATATATATCTAGCTAAAGGAAAGTATGTCTACAAAGCATAGGAAATTTGAGTATATAAATCCAGTCTATATCTTTTCCTATGCCGAATATTCTATATATGTAACCAAATAAGTCTATAAATTCTATAATTAATATAAAATTTTTTTATATACATACACACTATATACAACACATACATATCAATAGACTTCATCGAACGACCCCATTTGGGCCACAGCATTTTTAACAGGGCAGAATAAATGCATGCACATGCAGAGAACTAAGCTCTGCCATAGATGCAAGTATAAAATATTTTTTTATGTCACGTTTTTAATGACATTTGTTGCATTCGCACTTGGCATTGTGTTTCCCCACATAAAAGTGGGAATGGACAGAAATTAGAGCTGAAAGAGCATGGCATTGTGCCAATAGAAGAATGAAGGAAAGAAAATAGAATTTCATAGGCATGAACAGAGAGATGCCACACGTATATATATATACATATGGAGCACAGTGATTTGATCAAGATGTCAGCATAGTTATATTGCTGAGAAGTGCAAAAATCCAAATGGAGGCAAGCCACGCTATGCAACAGGCTGGCAGCTTGACAGCAGCTACTCGAAATGCCACTGACAGCTGTCATTTGCACAGGCGAGAGAGAAAAAGAAACGAAGAAAAAAGTAGGTTTGACAGCCGAAGGTGCAATGGCCAGACTGAGTAACTTGTTAATAGGCTTGCCGACTTGGCCAAAAAAAAAAAAAAAAAAAAAGGGTTGCCTTTAAGCCTTAAAGCGGCGTGTTGCTGTCGTGATTCATGAATAATTTGCACACCAAATTGCAGTGACTACAACACACGGGAGTGCGCAAATTATCGTTGTCATCGCTGTGATTATCACAGTTATTACGCCAACGATGTTTGACAAATTGTCAATGGCTATTGAAGTCCAATGCTAATTAGGCAGCGATTGAAAAATCAAATTGCATGCGGCCGAGCACTGTAGAGGTCCTGCCGGCGACACACAACTAATGTGTCTTGTCTGTCTTGGTCGACGCCTACGAAATGAGTTTACGCCTCAGCGATTTTCTTATGGCCTGTGTCCTGTGGCCACTTGAGTTGTGCTTTCTGCTCTATTGGCTACCCCCATTCGTGGCACGCACCGTTGCATTTCAGTAGCGACCTCAGGACCGGACAACTCCTGCGATTCTCAGTTTGTAATTTGACAATGGGCAAATACAACTCGTCGTCTCGTTCGTTACGTAATTAGGTTTGAAAATTTTGCCAATTGTTGAATTTAGCCGGCAAGTGCAATTATATGCATCAATTGTCAGTTGTTTACTGCTCGTTAACTTATTTGATTACGGGCTAATTTGCCTGGCCGGGCTATCTATATGGCATCATTTCTTCTATACAAATCGAATTACTGGATAAATTGTAAAATATTATGAGTTCTCGGCCGTCCGGCTTATTTACGCATCAGAGCCAAATTCAATTTTAAAGCATGTCCCATGAGTTTGTCTCTAAATATGCAAAGTAATTTAACTTATCTCATTTTTGGTGTAAGCCACCAAAGAGTTGGCACACAAAAGACGTCTTATCGACGCAGCACAGCGCAGAGCCCCAGCCCCAGCCCCAGAGTCTAGTTTGATGAAGTGCATGGCATATTGACAAAAATTGCACAAAGCTTGCCAAACTATGCAAATAAGCACATGGACACCGGGGCCACATATGCCAACTCGCTCGGTGTGTGCTTAAATATACATAGCAAAATATATATATACATATATACATATCTTCTGTTGCCCTTCATTTATCTTGGCTTATTAAATTGAAAATATTGCTTAAAATATTTTGCATGCATGGCCAGGCGATGGCTGCGATGGCGGCTACGTCAGCATCATTGTTGGTTCGCTCCATTGCTGCTTCGGCTGCCGTCCTTTTAAATGCAAATTAGCTTTTTGACTTTTTGATGCGCCCATGCAGTCGACTGCCAACTCTCCCAGACTCCATTTAGATTTATGCGGCTTGATAAATTGTGGCTACACTTAATGTGCGCATACGGTGTGACATGTCCTTTTCATGTCACTCCGGCAGCATAGCCAAAAAGTTAGACCCAGGCTCCGTGTGCTGGCATCTCCATTTCTATTCCAGTTGACATGTCGAGTGGTTTTGTTGGTTTTCACCAGTTCTTGTTTCAGTCGCTGCTCCCGACTGCTGATTGCGGCTGCCGTTTGCAGCTTTTCGGTTGTGCCAAAATCATTTTGGGTAAATTCTTGCTGTGTGGTTTGGCTTTGTAATTAGTTTCGCTAGGCGAATCATTGAGTGGGCGATGCGATGCACTTCTTGTTCCATTGATAAGCTAGAAGACAGAAGTTTTTTTAATAAAGATATTTACGAATATTTTTAGGGCATTTCCACACTTACTGCTGAGACATTCATAAATCACAATTCACATACTCTTTTTAGTCATCCGACAAGAGTTTTCGGGCCATCTCATTGACGATTTAAATCTAATCCGCATGGCCTTCAGTCAGAGTTTAAAATCAATTACATTGACTGAACGAATCATTTGAATTATAACACTTTCCCATGAAATGCTTTCGAGGCGCCGCCACTCCATCAAAAATCCAGTTGAAAAGCGAAAGGCATGGACATTTAACATGCATTTTAAAAATACCAAATAGCAGAGACCGTGTCCGCTAAGCGGCACAGCCACAGCCACTGAGATTTTTCAACATTTTTTAGATTGATGATGTCGCCGCCGTGTGTGCGACTCGCGTTTGGCCTAGTTGTGGCAGGCATAGCCAAAGGCGCACAACACTCTGCCTCCCCCATTGAGTAATACGTCAGTTGAGTTGTCAGAGACCAAAGCGGCACCCGCCAGCAGCGCAGCGAGTAGAAAAACGTGTACAATCAAACCAGCCAGACGTAGCGATGCACGCGTCCCGGCCGCTGGTTTCCGCACAAGTTGCTGTCGATCAGAGGCGGTTACCAAGGCATGTTTCGTCACGCCTTGAAATTATTCTCGATTTGATTTCAACATTTTTTAAGTAGCGCCTAAGTTCCGGGAGTTAAGTGAAATGTTTTGTGTTTGTTTTGATGTCGGGCGGATTTCTGTATTTTATTCTAAACTTTAAGCTGGGGGGTTGCATTTTAAATCGATTTCGAATGCCTGTCAAAACGTGTCAACGTCAAAGAGCATAAAAAACAGTTGCAGTTACAAAATTTGAGCAAATTTTTAAGTGCAATTGCAGCAATAACAGCAGAAACTTAAAAGTTACTCACTAATAATATTATTAAAGCAGGAATCAAAGAATTTCATATCAAACACAACTATTACAACTAATGTGCACTTTTCTCGAGTCTCGAGTCGGTTGTCAAATTGATTTAAAAATTCATAAATCAACCAAAAAGTGAAGAGCAACACTAAGGCAAGGCAAGGCAAGGCAAGGCAAGGCAAGTCAAGTCAAGTCCAAAATTAAATTAGAACCAGCAGCGAGCAGGGGCCAACCACAACCGAAAAATGTAGAAAATGTTAAACATAGCATAAAATTGTATCGGACAGTTCTACAGAGGGGAGAGGAGAGAGAGCCCACACCACACTCGAGAGTCGAGTATGTTTGCTTTCATAATAATTTTGTGAAATAGTCGTCGGCGTCTCAGCTAGCTTAGCTCAGCCTGGCCGGGCTGGGCATGTGGTGCGTGTGTATTTTGATGCAATTATAAATTGTTGGATAACAAATTACATGGCTGCGCGCAGGACAGACATACAGTTGGACGGACGCACTCCCCCAGCTCCCACACGCACATATGTTGGGCTGCTGGACTGACATTGATACAGGTTCGCGCTGACAAGACATTGCGTTATTGAGCCCTGCCGATTCAGGTGGCACAACTGTACCAGGGGCGCGCACAAGGGATCTATTTGATATATGAAAATATGTCCCATTTGGTGGAACGACATGCGGGCAGCTCGAGGGTGGCCAATTGCATTCGTGGCGACAATTGTCGTTATTTAGCATTAATACTAATAATCAAATAAATAAACGTTGCATTTTAATTGCGTCGCTTCCTTTTGTTGCATGTTTGCTGCACATCAATTCAGAGCGATGCATGGCCATTGTTGGGTTTATTGAACTAGCGCTTAAAGTCTTAAAGCTCAACAGCTTCTCTATACGCAAATGCCAAACAGTCAACCAGTCAGCCAGCCAGCCAGCCAGCCAACCATCCGCTTCTATTGTCAGCGCCTTGTGCAGCTCCAATTCCATTTGCCACCCATTTCTCGTTTTGGCCCTTTGTTGTTTTAGCCAAATGCGAAAAGGGTTCATAACCGCACTTAGCTGCATTGGCTTCTGGCTTTATCGTGCGGCCCAGACGTAGCATTTTAGTAGCTGTTTAGCTGATGTGCCCCAACTCTCGGCAACGCTGGCCACTTCAAATTCAATTCAATTCGGCTTCAAAATTGCACGCAGGTTGCGCAAACATTAAAATTAATGAACAACAATAAAAGGGCTCGAGAGCTCTGAGCTGAGCTGAGCTGCGCTGCGCTGAGCTGAGCTGCTCTTGACATGTTTTGTTGCCGACTTTTGACAACTGTCAAATCCACTTCATTTCTCTGATAGCTCTGTATCTCTGCCAAAGAAACTAATTGAAGTTAGTCTAGGTATAACTAAAGCGCAGATAAATTATATTCATACCAATAGATGTTTTACTGCCTATTAATATAAACTATTTTTGTGCACAATTAAAAGTTCCTATAAAATGCACATAAATTCTTAAAATTGAGGCCAAAAATGTTAATGATATTAGCGACAGCAAGAAAGAGATGAATGAGTTGAGTATGGTCGACTAGCAGATACGCTAAGCCCTGACTGGCGACAGGAAGAATGAAAGATAAGAGTATACTCGACTAGCAGATACCCTATTTTTCATTATTTAGAGTTTGGGTTGCATTCAGTATACATAATGATCGATTTTTATCGATAACAATCTTGAATGTCTTATCGAAAAGGAAATGTAGAGACCCTTGAGCTGTATAAGGCATATCAACATATATAATTTAAGAGCTAAACACTCCTAAATATATCTCTTCTCATTTTAAGTGGTGTCCAGGGTATAAAAGGGAACTCATTAGTTTTGAGCAGTCGTAAATTAATTTCAATTTGAATATGCTGAGCCCACAGAGCCCATTAAAATTGAGCCATGATGCCAATTTGACATGGTAATAGATGTGTGTGTAATGCGAAGAAATGCATATGCATGCAAATTAATTATAAATTTATGATTTCATTTTGGCAAAGCGATGCCAATGACGCCTGTGCCACATGCGAGAATCGGGCGAAAGGCACTGACTTAGGCGCTGTCTGCTTGGATCATAAACTAAGAGGGGGAGGAGTGTAGGAGGAGGCGCGCCAATATGGCTCATGTGTAAAGCCGTAAAATGGCACGAAAAGCCCAGTGCATTGGGTATTGAAGGCAACCTTTTATGGCTCTATCAGTGACGGCGGCGACGACGTCTTGTCTGTCTGTGGCTGTCACGCACATAATTCTCGAACATTAATTGCGCAATTGTTCACAGATAGAAATGTGAACGGGCAGGCGCTGGGGCTGGGGCTGGGTCTGGGCTAGGGGGAATAACTTTAACTTTTTAGTGGCCCAACAAATGACGTACGATTTGTTCTGCACGAATAAGCCAAATCATTTGTAGACACAACAGCACTTTGTTTTATGACTTGACAGCAACTACCGCTACGCATTTTTTACCTACCACCTACCCGGACGGAACTACTACTACTACATCCCAGCCCCAGCCCCAGGCCCAGCTCCCCCCCACTATGCTGCTTCCAGCGCCCATCTGTCTGCTGTCCTGCAATCATTGCGTACCCACCTGATGCCTGCATGCGGGCTAATTTATGGCCTGCTCGCAATATGTGTGTATGTTTGCTTGGCGGCGTGTCCTGTTGTCAACATACGTATAATTTTTCATTTACCGCTAAGTGTTTTTCCCTGCTATTTCATAATTCTCGTAATGACATATTTTCCTTGACGCTCGAGTAGCTCTGTTTGTTTTCTTAATGTCAAGCGTTTGGTATGTATGGATGGCTAAGTTCAAATGCATAGACTCACGTGCATTGGCATGGATGGGCACAGCAAATGATTGCGTAATATACGGTTTGTTTTAATGTACACATTCACTTTTTTAAAGCACATTTCAGAAAATCAACTTCGAATTAAACACTTTAATTTCATAAGACGCAATAAGACTGAGACGCCTGCCAACGTTTCGTGGCAAATGTCAATTATGTAATACTTATGTGTGAATGTCTTATTGGCAGCAATCAACGTATCGATACTTTTACGCAATAATACTTTAGAAAGCTATAATATTAATACATGTTAAACTAAGTTAAAAAATTTAAAATTCGATTTATTGTTATAAACAATTTATCATCATTCATTGATATATTTTTAGTCTATATCATCTTATTTAACACATTGATTTAACCAAATTAACAAACTTAACGAAATTTCGTTGAGATTATCAAACATTACTAGCGCACGATTACACGATACTTTAAGTTACTTGCTATAATCGATAGATGGGTTTAATTAAAGCTTAAAAAATACGAATGCAATTTTCGCACCAGAAGCCATTAAAATTTGTTTTTAGTTACAGGACCTGTGCATATGTAATATGGCATGTAAATTATAAACCGAGTATAAAATACGCTTTACGCTTCGTTTGATTTATTGTGTCGCTGTACGTGCAAGGGGCATGTGTGCATTTTGGCAGCCTACGCTTGTTATCGCCTGCAAGGCATCTCGTTTAATGTGTTTATTTTAATTTTTCAATGTTTGCCCGCCGGCGTTTTATTGCTTTCAATTTTTGCGCATGTTTTACGAGCGCATTAACATTAAGACAAACCAGCCGATGCGAGGCCCAACAACAAAAGAGTATAAACTCAATTAGATAAAAGACGACGGAGTTGTAAAATTCACTTGGCTACACACACACGGACGCAAAGCCTGCGACGCACCCACCAAGAGACTCCAATTCTCTCACTAAATATATGTATATGTATGTATGTGTGTATAACTTCTTTTTTTTTTTTTGGTAGCGTGTTAATTTGTTTTTAATTCCCAAACTGGGCGGACTCAAGCAGAAGGCCTAAAGAGAGAGAAAGTTGAGCATTTTTTGGCTATAAATTAACGTTTAGTTACGCTACATAAAAACCTGTCCGAAACAAGAGGAATGAGTGAGAGTGTGGGTGTGTATATGTGTGTGTGTGTGTGGGTGGGTGAATTTTATTGGTGCGCTTTAATCTCTAGGAGTAACATAGATAATTTTACTTTGTGAATCTCAGTATCAGATATAGCCAAAAATTCTGTAAGTTTCCCATACATAACATCTCTATTAATATATTTATTTAATTTTTTTATCTAAGATAATCTAATCTTTTTTATTCATCTCCTCACATCTATCCTAACTAACACTTAGGGTATTTAGTGCATGCAACCTGCTTTTATTTATATTTCCTTGACTTTATAGCACACATAACCTTACTTTTTCCCATTATAAACTCCAATTTCTAATAAATCACAGATTAAACTCTCTTCATGCAACTCTTATTATTTAGTTAATGAAAGCTAATTCATAAATTTGACTACTAAAGATCTTCTAATGTTTATGCGATAAGAAAGCGTAACCTTAGCTGACCACAAGCTGGCTTAGATCATTAGACCCTTTGCAGTCAGCGTCAGTGGCATCATTAGTTTTATTTAATTATGGCTGCGATATTGATTGCTTTGTTAAAACATATTATGAACCCCTTCAAATTTAATGAAATACGCGCAGCCGCAGAACTCGGCTTGCCACAGATCTCGTAATTTATTTGATAATGAATAATGATGTTGATTTGACACTCTCTCGGCACGGCTGAACATCAAATGGATATCGTCACGCTTCTTAGCAGCCCCAGAACCATCAGTCGGCTGCGTAGGCAGCTCACCGAGCTACTTGGGTAGAGAGCTCCATGTGAAGTTTCTTTTGATTTCTAATTTAATTAGATTCCAACTGATTCCCCATAGCTATTGAATTTGTACTTGATCTTTTAATGGAGCATGAAATCTAGAGCGTTTGCTTCAGCAAAAAAGAAAAAAAAAAAGAAGAGAAACGAAGAAAACCCAACGCTAATGATGCCTCTAATTGGTTCCTATAAGCTGTGTGGTCCTAACAGCCGTGACAAAGGCCAAAGTCCTGTGCACACCCATTGCATTAATAATGAGAGTAAAAATTTCAATCGCCGGCATTTAGGGTATATAGTTGTTGAGGAGGTAAATGCAAGTGTTGCATACCCTATAAAGTATGGATGTAATTGATCTGGTTGTTAATTGAAACTATCTCGCTATCTCACTCTCATTCTATCTCTCACGCTCTCTTTCTTTCTTCTTCCCTATCTCTCTAGAGTATTACAAATATATATACATAGATATATGTATATCTACTCCATGTATACGCCACTCCATGTATACCCCACGTCTCTACTCTACTCTACGTGAATAATATATGTATATATGAAAATAAAATTCAGGAAGACTGCCCCATGTAGGTACTTGGACTTGGTCCCGTGAAGGAAATGGCATATATTGAAATGTTCCGCGAGAAATTTATACAAGGAGTAAAAGTCCATAAGCTCTAACAGCTCTGCTTTAGTGAAGCATTTGCCTCTGTAGGATATCTGCTAGTCGAGCAGTTTCTGCCACTTCAGTCTTGCATGCTATAATTAGAGAATTTTTAGTCAAAAAACTTAGCTGTCTGTCTATCATATATATATATATATATATATATATATATATATATATATATATATATATATATATATATATATATATATATATATATATATATATATATATATATATATATATACATAAATATACATATATATCTGCACATATATCTCTTATTTCGTGCACCCTCTCTTAACTGCTTTGGCATAATTTATAAACTTGTCTGTTTCGTGTCGACATTCATCAAAAATTTGAAGCTCTTCCCCATCCTCCTTTTGCATCTGCCTCTTGTGCAACTTCATTAAAATTAGCTCATAAAATTTGCAGCAAAATCTTGTTTAGTTTTCATTTATGGCTCAATGCATGCAACCTACACGCATCCGCAACAGGATACGTATCAGGATGCGCATCCTTGACAGACGCATTTCTAGCATAATTTGCTCTGACAGCATTCGCCAGGGCTCGCTCCTTAATTCCACTTTACCAAATGACATTTAATATGCAAAGTTTTTGGCAGCCCCCGAAATGCGCGCTTTATCTCTTAGGTTGACTTTTGTTGATTTTAGCACCAAAAGCAACAGCCACACACACACACACACAGACATACATAAGATCTATAGATTCATGATGCACTTGTCTGGGCGCTGAAAGACCAAGAAATTGTGCATGACCAACTAGCAGATGCCCTGTAGACGCTGTTGGTTTAGGTTTATTCAGGGACTACTCATCATTTTGCATGCATTTTCTTAACAAATTTCTGTTTGGATCAGCTGAAATTTAACTTGGCTTAAATAAATTAAGTTTTATCAGATATTTAATTAATTTAATAAAAGTTTATATATGAATTGGCTATTTTATAATAACACTAAATTTTAGGCCTGATAGAAATAGATAACGTTTAGATCTGTTAGAATTTAACGTCTTTACAGTTCACTTTCAGATCAATTTCTATATGATCTAAAATGGATAAAAACAGGTCTAAAATTGATAGAAGTAGATCTAAAACTAATAGAATCTGATTTGAAAGTGAATTGCTAAAATATCACGTCTCTATAGATCACATTTATTTGTATTTCTATCAGATCTAAGAGTGATGTACTTTCATCATATCTAAATATGATCTGTGGCTGCAAGTCTCTAGTTTTAAAAGGAATAAAGATACGAACAGGCAGCCAGAGCAGGATGGATATCGTTTAGCTAAGTTCATAGACCCCAGAAGTAGACAAAATATCCAATGCTTATTTATTTGTGTATTATTTACAATTAGGTCTGGCCTAGGATCAAGTTTATTATTCCAATTTGAGATCTTGCCTTTGATTTTATAAATATTCTTATGTTAAGCAAAATGAATTAATTTTGTAGCCACAAAATTTTTAATTTGTAATTTCACTTAAGACGAAGTTTTTGGTTTAATAAATCTCAAGAATTAAGTGAACCGACGTACAGATTGATACAAAACTTAATCATGGCAATATAAATACTTTACTCTTTACTCTTAGCATTATAGATGCTTTCGTCATGTCAAAGTGTCCCATAAGTCGAAACCTCTCATTATGCAATGTATTCCAAAGTATTAACACATTGGCAGGCATTTCCAAGTGCATGCTAGCGAAATACCCTTTATTACAAAGGAGCTGAGCATGCTTTACGGCTCACACACACACATACAGAGAGAGAGAGAATCGTAAACTTTAATGACGCCATTTTCGAGTCGCGCAAAGTTGCCTTTTGAAATATGAATAGACCCTCAGGTTGGGCATAGCGACAAGGAGCTCGCCATCTAATGCTAAGGAGATTAGTTCAATGGCATCGTCAGCGTCAGCCTCGTTGTCGGCCTTTTAGGTTGTGCTCCACCAATAAAATTGGTTTATGCGATCTGCCAGTACAAGGACAACAACAATAACAACTTTTTGCCAGCCCACTTTTCAATCGGGCTGTAATTGACATTGTTTTCGCAGTTGCTGTTGTCCAGGACAACAGCCGTCCTTAAGCTCCGCACGAAACACACAAATTAAGCTCGTAAAATTTAATATTTTTGCGCCAAAGTTTGCCGAGGAGGTGAGCATTAGTAATTTATTAGTGGCTTAGAGAGTGCAGTGGAGCTTACTCCCCGGACTTGACTATGCATAATTTGTCCTTGGTCCCGGGGTTGCTGGGGATACTTGAGAAAAAATGACATTAAATTTAACTACAGTTCGAAGTTGCAGCAATACTTAGCGGTATAAACTCTATTTACATAATATAATAAATTGTGATTTTATAATTTTTTCTGCTTCTATTTTCGCTAGTATACCCCGCAAATAAAATTTTAATTAAAGAGGTAGTCTAACTAAAAGTAGTCTTTGTATGTATGAGCTAGCTCACGCCTCCACATGTAATCGATATTTATCGATTTATTTACACATTAATAAATAATAATAATGATAGGTACTACTCGTAATCAATAAACATCAATATATCAATATCATATATATATATATATATATATATATATATATATATATATATATATATATATATATATATATATATATATATATAGATTTTTAGACCTTAATCTTAATCCATAAATATCCATTTATATATATTATATATTTGGAAATTACTTGCAATTGAAAAATATGTTTATATTTTTAATCGAAGAAATTTCGATGTATACATATATTTTTCGGTATTATTAGATTTATAGGCATTAATCGTAGTCGACGAATGAAACTTTACTTTTTTGGTATTACTCGTAATCGATAAATATCAATAACTATAATAATTTGCAGGTATTACTTACAATCAATAATTATCGATTTAGATATAGATTTTTTAAGAATTGGTCGTGATTGATAATTATCGATTAATATATATATTTTCAGGTATTACTCGTAATCTATAAATATTGATCCCATATCGCATTTTATAAGAGGGAGTCTTTAAGTTCCGTATGTGTTATCATCTCAAATATCTCGACCCCCATAACAGGGTATCTTCCAATTGAAGCCTACGCAAACATAGCGTGTCTTGAAGAGTTTATTGCTGCGCTGATTAGACTTTCCCATAACCAATATCTCGTTTGGTTTTCTCACCCCTTTTCGGCTGCTAAGTGCCAATCAAAATAAGAATTTTGACAATAGGAAAAAGTTTCCCAAGGCAAATTGCGTGTGCGGTGGTCTACCAGCATAAAACTGCTGACTGACGAATTTTCCCCAGGGTCTCGGTCGGCCTCAGGTATGTCAGAGACGCGGCCAGAGGTCGGGGTCGACCCAAAGACTTAAGCAATCCATCAAAGAAAACGCTGCGCTTTTCATAAGAATGCATCAATAAAGCAATAAAATGTCTACAAATCAAACGATAAGGCTAACAGCGACTGCGAAGCTTGCCAAACAAACATCTAGGTATATGCATGGGGGGGATATACTCATGTGTGTCTATCTCTGGAAAGGGTTACGAAAAAGTCACGTACAACACGCACCGCTAACCGGCAATAGACTATTAATATTAATGGATAGGTTTAACACATTGGGCGTTGCAGCTCGTTGCCAAGAGCGAACGAGCCTGTCGAGAAGAAAGTTGTCTTCCGAGCTCGCATACCCCCCCAAGTCCACAAATTGACATGTGTGAGTGACACCCGAGCGGCAAAGGGTGCAAACCAGCCTGGCATGACGAAAGGCATCTAATATCTGGCCTTGGCTCCGCAAATCTCGTTTGTATACGCCAAGCATTTGATTGATTGTCATTTAGCTAACGATCAATGCTTCGATAATCAAATGGTTTTCGGTAACCCAATGTGGTTTTGCCCGGTTATCACGATTTGCTAAGGATGGGCTGGTCAGCTGATCTTTTATGATACGAAAGTAAAATATATATATTGCAGGCCA